>CM042260.1:23855100-24455100 GCA_023566225.1 Romanogobio albipinnatus | reverse complement strand
CGTTCCCCAAAAACATGCTACCTGAGAAACAGCAATGAGAAGATCCAAAAGCTTGTTTTGACAGCAGCTCCAAAACACTCTAGAGATGGAAGGTAGCCATATCAAACTAAACTTTTTAAACTCAGATTTGATCACTTCGCTCATATTGTAGGGTCTTGCAGAAGGATGGTAAATGTCTCTCTCTCTCTCTCTCTCTCTCTCTCTCTCTATAGTTGTGGAGAGAGAGAATGACCTGTAAACCAGCAGAACCTGATTTTGCCGAGCTCAACATGTTCCTGGGTCAACATCTTTGTTGATTTAAATGTTGTTCCAGGATCAACAATCAGATTTGAGGGACAAGTTTACAGTTTATTTCAAGTTTAGGCTTAAAAATCAGGGTTTAGTGCTTGTACTTCAGTATTATTCATAATTTCCCTCTGATTTTAGGGATAATTTATGGGTAGGATTAGGTTTAGGGCTAGAGATGTGGTTAGGACTACATTTTCGAATAGGAACGTTGTTGACCCAGGAATTCATCTAACTCAGCCAAGGTTCAACAACACTGATTTTGCCATTTTTGAAATGGAATACTAGTTTAAAACTGTATAGTGATTGTTAAAGAAATGTAAAAGCAATATGAGAAACAAAATGCGGTACTGTTGTCACATGATTTCATATTGCACTCATACGTCATATTCACTGAATGTCGTCCAGTTATTTAGAAACAACTAATAATAATATTTAAACATTTTAATTGCATTATTTATTTACATAACTAAAATTCAAATTCATAAACATAAATATGAGAAATGCAAATCTATGCACACTGCATACTTTATAATGCAGAAATAGTAAGAGAAGTATGTCATTCTGAACAGTCTAAATGTCCACCCCTTTCAAATCAGCAGCAAAAAAAAAAAAACTGTAGTTGTTTCCAAAAGAAACTTTGCCCCAAGGACATCATCTCTTTGCCTACCAAGTCTTATTCAGAGTAACCACCTGATGATACACAAGACACCGGTGTAACTCCCCATGCCCCCTTTAATCTAACCACATTCCATGTGGAGTCAGCCAACCCAAATTTTATATGTAATTAGAGGCCTGAAATTAGTCGAGAACAGACCATACAATTGAGCATAAACTGAAAATTGAGTTTAAAAGAAGCCTTTGGCACACTGACAGTGCTGTTGAACTTATGTGACCAGGCGCACATACCTTGGCATAATCCGCGCCGTGCTTCTCCTTGTTCCCGTTCCGACAGACGGTGTAATTATAGAAACGGGAATTTTTGATCAGCCCCACCCATTCACGCCACCCAGGTGGGATGTAGGTGCCGTTATACTCATTGAGGTACTTCCCAAAGAAAGCTGTGGGAAAAAAAATAAAGACAACATATAAACTTGAGTATGTTCAGTGAGGTCGACGCAAAGACTAAAATTATAATTCTATGACAACCGTCTCAAAACACTGCCTTAGAACAGTACCTGTAAATATCGGTCTCTACATTGTATTCATGTCATCTACTCCCCTCTAAGCTAAGCCAAAACTTCTTCCAGAAGAGCTGGGCACGCAGCCAGTCTGGCCTGGAGAGTTAATTGTAGTCTAACACATCGGCTGGAAACCACAAGCAGTGGTAAGGCCTGAACCCCTGTATTCAGGAACGTGCTGCCAATCAAGACACACAGCACTTCCACAAACCAGACAAATTGAAGATTCCTGTAAAACTTTTATTTGACTTCTAGGAACAAATGTGAAGCAAAATTCCAGGGAAATTGCAGAACACCATTAAGAATGGTACTAATTACAAAAGAGATATGATGTATTATAAACTAATAATAATAAACCTACTAGAAGACCTTCAGGTCAAAACATTGAGGTTAAACACTGATTCAATAACATTTGAGCATTAATATCAGTTAGCAGATATTTATTTTATTTTATAGGCTACATGTAATATTTTCCCTGTAGAACTGTAGTCATGTAAAACTGGAATGTCTGTTATTTTTAATATTTAGATTTAAATAGATTAATAAGTATCACGCACAGGTTTGTTGATGCACTCTTGTTAATGCTGATGGTTGATGTAAAATGCAACAATTTTTTTTTTTTTTTTTAAATAAACGAATACTTATTTAGAAAGGATGCATGCATTTGACCAAAATTGCACTTTTACTATTGTTATAAAATTAAAAAATAGTTTTAATGTATTTTGATCAAATGCAGTCTTTTTTTTACTTATTAAAAAAAAAATAATAATTTAGTGCTGTCAATCAGCTAAAAAAAAAAAATCTTAAAATCACACATTGTTAATAATAATTATAGTTTTAATTTTCAAAATGTTATATTGTAATAATTTCAAGTTAATGCAGAAACAAAAGTTCTCTTTCGCATCTTATTGCATTTGAATGCTTTAAAAGCACTTGAATGAGTGAAAATGTGATCAGATATTGTAAAGCTAGCCAAAGGATGCCAGGAAAAATATTAAACATAAAATATTTTTAACGCATAATTAAAAAAAAAAAAGCATTAACATGAATTTTGACAGCAAGGGCCTATATTAACATTAACATTTTCTTTATGGGCTTTTTGGGTTTATTTTATAGGGTAGTGAGCAACATCTATGAAACAAACTGAATCCAATCCTGTTTCAAATCAAGCAGGTTAGAATGAGTCATCGGTATCTCACTTGGTTTCTCACCTGTTCGGTATCCAGTGTTGTTGAGATAAACAGCAAAGGAGCGTGGCTCATGCTGAGCTTGCCATGAAGGTGACGAACAGTTCTCGTTGTTGGTGTACGTGTTGTGGTTGTGGACATACTTCCCAGTCAGCATGGAAGAGCGGGATGGACAGCACATGGGCGTAGTTACAAACGCATTTGTGAACGAGGTTCCGCCGTCCTCCATGATCTTTCGGGTTTTGTTCATCACCTGCAATGAGCCTGACAGAACAAGCCAGACAAATGCAAGTTCAGTAAAGTATGTTTGAGACGTTCAAACTTTTAACACGTCTTATACACCATGCTTTTTTAAAGTAGCCCCTGAAAGTGTTAGATGTGGAGAAGGATCCCTGCAGTTCTGTGGCAATGCAACGACTGGTTGTGGTTCCAGGACTAAGGCCCTCATCCTCTCAGATGTCTGAGAGAAGCCATTAAATATTGAAAGAGGAAATAAGTCAAACCTGTGATGACAGTCTGAGACTGAGACCCATTGGATGTTATGCTCTGAGAGGAAGGAACTTGATCCAGTTACAACAGTTAGGCTTACCAAATGGGACAGATACCAAAAGAGGGACTTGGGTGGCAGATCAAGAAGACTAACAACAAGCAAGCTAATGTTCCCAGGACTGAAGTCCGAGGAGGCTAAATACGTTTTCATTCCAAGGCTGAATTAATAATGAACAGCTTAAACTAAACGGAGGGCCTACAAGAGACCACTGACAATCCTCCTGAAAAAGACCAGCATAGATGGTCACCAGCTCGTTTTGATTGCTGGTGTTCAAGGCTTTTTAACTAGTTTAACCAGCAAGACTGCCTTGGTTTAGTTAAAACCATAAATAAACACTCCTGAACCAGCTCATCAAGGTCTTCAGGATTACGAGGCAGATATGTTGGAGCCAAATTCAGAAGGAACATGCCCCTCAAGGATCAAAGACGAACCTTCGTCAGCGGTTATCACTAGAAATATAATGTTAGTCAACCTGCATCACCAGCTATGTTCGGCGGTACTGGTCCACAAGCTAGACAAGCACTAACTTAGACCAGCATGAGTTTCCATACTGGTTCAATGTTCAATGCAGGTTTAAGATGAAAAAAAAGTATGTTAATACATAAAACAAGAAAGAAATCATAATAGGGTAAGAAAAATATACCTTTTTTTCTTAACCCATTGGAAGATATTTGTCTTGTTTTATACAAAAAGATCTCTTAATTTTGATAAATTTTTCAGAGAACAAAACATAATTTTTGTCATTTAGCTTTTCCATTAAATGTCTCTAAAGAATGCTTAGATATTTGTACTGGAAAACGAGAAAAAAAACCCAACTTGAAATAAAACATTTTAAAATCTCTGAACATTCAAGTGGAAGTGGAGAGTGCAAATTCAAATGTCTAAATCAGTGAAGGGAATAAAAAAAATGGTTTCATCTACAGTTCCATTCCCATGTTTCTCCAAGTATAATTATGTTTTTTGAAGATCTCTACAGCAACTTTCCAGACTACTTGCTGATTCATAACTGATGCATGCCGAGTGCTGACAAAGCCTCAAGAGAGTCGTATGAGGTCTCCACCTCATTTGTCTGTGGAGCAGATGGACCATTAATGATGAATTGCATCTGGTATACTCACCCAACTCCACATCCTGGTCATCTGTCATGATGAGTATGATGTTGGGTCTGATGTTTCGGCGGTCACCTTGAACCCGCCCGCGCAGGCCCTGACCGCGGGTGGTGAAACCAAAGCAGACCAGTGGGGCGGCCAGGACCATCATCCAGGCCAGGTTCACCAGCTGCATCATGGGACTGCGAACCGGGCGTGCAAACGCGATTTAGAAGGCTGGAATCCTCACAAGGTAATCTGTTTTAGGGGAAAAAAAGCAGAGATTTGAATGCTTTGGGATTTCCAAAGAGGTCAAAAACAAATGTTACTTTGGTTAACAGAAATTGGAGAGACTAAAAAGAACCACTTTTCCTTCCTTCGCAGGACAAATGAAAATTCCAGATCATTGTCTGCGATTTGTAATAAATCACTTGCATGTGTTTTAAACTTGATCTATTTTCACATCCATCCACAAGCACAGGGACAGACCATAGAAAAATCACTACCTTTGCACTTGAAAATAAACATAAAACACCCTCTTAAAGGAGTCAACACGTTTTAAACTTCCAACATGCTTCCAGGTTAGGCACGTACCAAAATCAACATGAAAAAAGACACTTTAGAAATTCTAGCGGAATCGTTTTTGCTACTTAACGAATACTAAAACACAAGCACTCTAAAACCCTACCTGTACAGTTCTTAGCTTAGCAGCATCACGTGGCATCAATACACCCAATTTCTTTACTTCAGTCCCGCACTCATGTTTACAGACACTTTCTTCAAGTCAGAAAGGCCTGAGTGTCTCTCTCCGTGTGTGCAGACAGGCCAGTTCTTTCTTTCTAATAAGTCACACTACTTCAGTACTATTGAGGCTTTGCTATTGGCTATTAGGGGCTGCACTGGCTCACACCCAGCCAATCGCATTTTATGGCAGGGCCGTCAGTCAGAAGGCCCAGAGCTTGTGACCCCTAGCGGACACCCGGTGAGAATTACGAAGCCAGAACAGGGGGTAGAGGGTTCCGCTACATTAACCCTTGTGCTGCGGTCGCCAGTCACAGATTTACACACTGACCCCTTTACACAGCACGGCATTCGCTCTACGCCAGCAAAGACTCCTCAATGAAATCTTTCATATTCCACAGACATGCTCAATTTCCTAAATGCTTTGAGTTTTTGTACTTATGCACAAGGTGAAGTGATTTTTCACATTTTAATTTACCTGACAACTGGCTGCATGTACAACAGTTTGATTGATATACCCATCCAATTTCTCTGTGAGTTTATTGTATAAACCTTATGGAGGGACCATATTGCCAATGGCCTCATGCTGATCTTTGTCTCCAATCAGTGAGCTGTTAAACAATATGGGCATTTATGCACCTGAGGCTCGTTGCATGGCATTCATTTGGCTTGATGATTTTGCTTGCAATGAAAAATTATTTAAGTCATTTCATACTTGTGTGACAATAAGACCAGTGAGGGTAGAAATAAATGAGTAAATTAAAGTCAGCGCTGGTTTTACAGTATCAACTCAAGGCCAATGTGTACACATATTCAAACTGACAATACTCCATTTGAAAGATGGGAAATCCCTTCAGAATTAGGGACTTATGCTGCTTTCACGTGCTATCAGAGTTATCGTAAAAACGAGTTTCCTAGGTAAAAATTGCACATGAACATGTTTTTACCACTGGGAAGTTCAGAAATAGAGATTTTAGACACCGAAATTCTTGAGATGGGTGTGCCATAAACTTTAGACATGGTGGCAGGGAGAACTACTGCTGTGACATGTATTAGTTTTTTCCCCAAAACAGATCGTCTTGTCATTAATGTAGCGCATATTTACATCTACAAATAATCATATGAAGCGTATTGTATGTTTTATACACAGCGAAAATAGCCTGCATTTGACCAAAATCACAGAATCAGCAGAAATCGTAAATGTTTATATGGTTGTCAGTGCATGTGACACTACTTTTAAATGTTGGTTTTAAGAAGATTTTCCCAATAAATAGGCAAGAATAAACATGGTGTCCTCCATGATTCCTGTTCATTCTGACAACAAAGCACTTTGCAACAATCTCGTAATCAGGACTTCTGATTGGGAAGTATGAAATTTCTGATAGCACATGAAGGCAGCATTAAATCAAAATGATATTGTAAGCATTCCTTAAACATTGAGGGGAACAAAATCAAATGGATTATTTAAAGAAATTAAAATGTAATTGTAATAAAAATAATAAAAAGTATAATTTATTATTTGCAAATAATGTTTTTATTTTAAAATATGCACACTTTCACTCTTAATCATAAGCCTAACATGCCTAAAACAGCTCTGTTTAATGTTTCTTGTCTTATCACATGCAATTATGAATAAAATTACATGAATCACGTAAATTATAAAGGCTGTTCAATTCCAAATTGCAAAATTTGACAATCATAAGTCAAATACTATGCATTGTTGAATATTACTGTTGGTCGTTTAACAAAAAGTTGTCAAACATTAATTGTTTAGCTTCTTATTTTACATCTTAGCTCACTCTAGTTCACCATGAAAACGGAAAGCTTCATGCTCGGCCTCTGTGAATAATAGTAAAGGTTCTTGGAGTCGACTGGTCATTTAAAACATTTAGACCATCACTGAGACAGACCACCTTAGACATTTTACTTTTAAACTTTTTATAATTTTAACACTGAGAGCCGTGCGTAATGGAGTGCAGCAAAGCAGCATCAAGAATATTGATTTCTGCTTTTTGGGAAGCATTTGTCATTCACTCACTCATATGACATTCCCAAAAAACATTTAAGCTGTTATCATATCTAATAAAGCACTATATAGGCAGCTTAAAAGTCAATATGGAGCTAGGTTTAATCTTTTGGAGTCATGCAAAAGCAAACTACTTTTACATTGCCTTTATAGTGCTTTTTTGTAACTTAACAGATTTGATCACTATGAACTGTGACTATGGATTGCTACCAATGTAAAAAAAAATATATAATATGTGGATTTAGAATGACATTAGGGCAAGTAATAAAGTTTCACTCTTTGTGACATCTGATAAGAAGGAGCTGAACGGAAAGATGTTGAACGGAAAACCATGTGCTTGCCATTCTCCATCATTGTGCAGATGATGGTCTGCCTCTCAGATGGGTCTCTAAGTGCTTTTTTGGACAGAGTGGATTTCAGACAGGCAGCATGAGGGATAGTCAGTCCAGTCACCCTGACAGCACTGTGCAAACACTGGCGCTGTTTAGACAAACAGCAGGGAATGGCAGGGTCCAGTCAGACCAGAGTGCGCGCACACACACAGCATGACTTCCAGATCTCATGAAAACCTCCTAAGGCCCAGAAAATATATAAAGAACAACATTTAACTCCTTCAAACGCTCATTCAGACGCATGCTTCCTTTCCATAGTTTGTTTTATGTCTACACTGTGCAAGATAAACTTTTTAGCATCAGTATTCAATTTGAAGTGCTAAAGGAATCCTTTTATTGAACATCTCATGTAACACTAGTACAAGTTGAACTATTGAGTGATGTGCCTCCAGCATTTTGAAACTAACATTATTAGCTTGAGCCAAAAGAAAATGTAAAAAGAAAATCCAGATATGAGCCAATACTGTGCTATTTAGTTAAATCATGTGTTCTTCAAGCAACCCTGAATTAAACTGTCTCTGCCCTCAATGATGACACATTCACCCTCATTCCAGCACTGTAATTTTAGAATACAGTCGACCCAAAATAGCTCCTCTATTTTCTTCCCTGGAGGGAAATACAGTCGTGAATTATAATTTTGTTTTAATTACCCTCATTACTGTGAAAATGTGTTCCAGTTGGTGGCACTGGCAAGAACAAACCACTTTGCCTGCAAAAAACAGATCCACCATTTCCACGAATAACGGGAAACAAAGCTTCCACACTTCCATGGCTCTCTGACACGGAATCAGCACTGGGCTGGTATGCAAAACATTATCTGATGTGTGTGTCTGAAGCCTTCAGTGGAAAACCTGGTGACTTCCTCTGGCTTTAGTCAAACTGTTATTCAGATTAATGTGCTTGTAATGCGCAGAACAAAAAGTAATTTCAACTCACTTGCTCTAAATATATAGTATGCAACTATTTAAAAGACGGTTATACTGAAGTACAGTGCAATAAACTCTAAAGAGGTCAAAGAACTGCCAAATACCTAAAAATATAGTTCTGAATAATTAGGGATGCACTGATATTAAAATTCTGGCAAATATTGATGAGCCAATAATTATTTCTATTCTACACAAAAAAAAAAATTATTCTAAAAAAAAAAAAAAAAAATGATGTACCAGCAGAAAATCACCAAGGCATTATCCAGTAATTTTACGGACATTACCGGTAACTCTAAAACATAACGTAATGAAGTTCAAAATGAAAAATACAAGTAAAACACCTGTAAAAAATAAATATGGAAAATTTCATCTAATACAGTACATTGTGCCATATTTTTATGGATACATTTTTTTTGAGTGTAGGTTTCAAAACAATATAAAAACACAAATGGTTAAAAAGCTAAATATTAGTTATGAGATCTTTTAAAGATTACATTTATATGTATATATAGTGATTAGTGGGAAAAATCGTAGTGAGTGCTAGATGAGGGCAAAGTATTCTAAAAGGAAAATTATTTATAAATAAATGTATAATAATATTTCATAACTTGAACTGCAGTGACTTGAAAATTAATTTTTAAATTGTTGTTCATGGTCTTTTTTTCACCCCAAACGGCTGCGCTCATTTGCCAAGCGCTATGCCTTTGTAGACCTGTATTGCTGAGGAACACAAGAACGCTTTCTTCTGGGTTACACACGAGCACCCGAGCAAGCATCATCTCAGCAGCCCCTTATTGTTTTTAGGGATTAGAGGAAATGACCCAGTAAATTAGCCTCTACTGTACTAATCAGGGCTAAGATGGACAAATAATATTTGGGATTTATTAAGAAAAAAAAGGTCTCGAAGGTTCAAAGGAGCAAAACAAAAAGGCTACTATTGGACTTTTCAAGCCTGACACACAGCTGCCAAAAAATAGCCCCTTATGAAAGAGGGGCAATTTTCAGATTAATGGATGACAGGACCAGGGTCCTTCAATGTGATCCAAAATCTTTACTTATGAATTCACTACGCTTTCCTCCCCCCTCCATGTATACTAAAGCATCCAGCATCCCTCCCACCTTCCTAACCACATAGCCGTGTTTTCTACCATGTAGCGCTATCAGAGACAGCGACTCAGAGGTTCTTGGCAAGCAAAAAACCGCCACTGCTGCTTGTGGTAAAGGCCCAGACCACATACTTTCATGCGCCCTGAACCCCCTTTGACCCACGTGGTAATGTGGGGTGGTTAACCCAAACCTCAAACACCTGGACTCTCAGAAGACTCTCCAAAACGAGGTCTGCCGAATTCACAGGATTCGCAGGTAAGGAAAGATGAGTTCCTGAGGAAGAGGCCACACGATTAAGATCAGAATGTCATGACCCGGCACATTCTTATCAACCGCGCTGGGTTTAATAACATCTAGACTGCATCACGAATAGTCTGGTTTCTGTCAATCCCTCGTCCAGGAAGACAAAAATTACAAGGCCGCATTCGCAACATGTGCGATCAGCTTCTAAAAATCACTAAAACGAAAACCCTGATCCCTGTCAGCTTGAAATAATTCCTTTTAAAGCAAAGCACCATGCAAGAACTCGTCCTTCACCATGGCAAAGATCTTTGTGCATCTTCATTGCAAATGAGAGTCCCTTGTGAGCCAAGAACGAGCATAAATCAAACCAGATGGCACGGCTAAATAGTGAGTCAGCCATTCATAAATGCAAGGTTTCCATAGACAAAGACAGTCTCGAGGGCTAATCCCCCTTTCCATTCCCTCACTATAGAGACTTCGCTCGCTCACTGCCCTCAACAGAATGTGCCTGTAAAGAAGCCAAGTCACTGGAGAACAATCAGCAGTAAGAACACTTCACAGTTTATTGGTTGTGACAGTTGCATTTTAATTATCAAAGAGTCAAAAGCAAGATTTGTTTTAACTTTAATGGCGCTGCAAAAGCGATTTTGCATGATGGCGCTTAAAATATCCCATTACCTGACAGATATCACTGAATGATGAGAGTAATTCAATTTTCATTTTTGGGCGAACTGTCTCTTTAGGATCATCTGGAGAGTGTAACATAAAAGACAGACTGTTTAAAAACAAAGATCGTATAGGGACATGCACATAGATGACTATTTCTGCAGAGGCTGTTTGCATATTTCTGTATGCTGATTATTCCCATCGGGGAAGAAATGATTACTTAGCCACAGAATTTTGAGGTTTGGATTTCGCAACGTTTCTTTTTTTAAAAATCAGCCAGGACTTCGCTCCTCCATTCACAGCGTCAAACCCTACAGTGTCGTGGACTGTGGCCAGGGCACACCACACTAGCCTCCGTCAACAAGAGCCATCCACCCACATGGGTACGAGAAAGGCCAACAAAACTAGTGTGATGTGACCAGTTTTAGAGTGTGTAGCTCCTCTTTGCTCGATCACTTTCGGGGAACATTTTGTTTTCACTGATGGAACAGACGACTGATTATGTGTTAAGAACAAGAATGTGGAGTCCGACTGAAGTGGCTTCAGTGTGTTCTCACGCCACTGGACCATTCTGTGTAATCATTGTGGAGTGAATGGATACACTGCAGTCGCATGAACGATAGCCATGCCAACTGACTCGCACGCAAACACCTTTTCTAAAGGGGAAAAGCACATGGAACTTTGCTACTCTGCCTGAAAGCTCAGAAGAAACTCTTTTCAGATTAGTCACTGAAACTTGCTTCAGCTAATGCATTTTGGTACATTACAGTCCTATCTGTGCTAATTATTTACAAGATTTTTAATTAGTCCCATATCACGGTATCCAATATGAACCTTTAATTGTAAAAAAATAAATATATATAATATATATATATATTATAAAATATAAACTTTTATAAATAGAAAATGAGAAATGAATTAAAAAATTCTCCAATAACTAATACTAATATATTGTGCGTCCCTTAACTCTTCACCTGCCACCTGTCACTTGTCATTTGAGAGAAAACGCTTACACACCATTGACGGAATGCGCCGGCGTTCCATGTTTTCACTGTTATACGGTAAGGGGCGCTATTACACATCTTCTGAAAGAGTACTGAATCTCCTGATCAAATCACAGGTGAAGAAGATCCAGAAACAAGCAATATATGTAAATCATATTAGGGTGGCCGGACAGTCCGGATTTTAAGCTCTCTGTCCGGCTTAGCCTCAAGCCGGACACTCATTTGTCCTCCTTTTTGGAGTTGCGCTGAAAAGTTGCTAAAAAAACCCAGCTAATCTTTATTGGGAAGCAGCAGCATAGCATATAATGCCGTAAGATCTCTGGTCAAGCAAATGATTGGCTGAAAGCGGTGTCAAATAAATATCTGATATCATTGGTTAAAAACGTAAACAAGCCTGCGCAACGTCTAAATGTCGGATGCTCAGTCAGACCTCATTTAATCCGGAATGGACAAAAGAGCACAAATTTATATCAAAAAGCAGTAGAGACGCTTTTCATGGATTTGGCACTGTGCCATATTATTAGTTTATTTAAGTATTTCTTTTATTTCCAGAAGTCCAGAAATGTTATGCTTTCAGGCACTGTGCACTTTGTTCATCTCAGTGGTCAGTTCTTGAAACAGACATCACAATGTCTTGAATAAATACAAATACTGTGAACAAACACTTTTTTGCCTCTTACACATAGGTCTACTTCAAGATATATTGTAGATCAAATGGTCTGGCAATGAATAGAGTAGGCCATTTCAGAATCACTGTATCACGATACCGTCGATCTGATGGACAACATTGTATTGTAGTTGCGAGTACACCAGAGTTCTAAGCAATTATTCTTGCTTCACTAAATGCCGCAAAGTGTCCTTCTTTTTGGTGCTATGGAAATGGCCACCCTAAATCATATACATATGTAAAACAATGCGATCCACATTAAACCAAAATAAAATATAAATATAATAATTAAATATAAATCAAAACTGCCTAATATTAATGAATGAAATGTCGACCCAGGACGAGCTATAGGACTGTGCAAGCATTTGGGGTGTTTATGGACTCAATCTACTCCACGATTTTCTCAGCTTTTTGCTTATAATTTTGCTTTTTTTATATGAAACTTGCCCACATTCAAGCGTTTAAAAAAAAAAAAAAAAATGAAGCAAGAATAAAAGATATTTATACAACAAAATATTCTGGGGGTCATGAAAATGTGAAAAATGGTCAAAAACACTGGCGGCTGCCAACTTATAAATAAAAACACTGGCGTGGAAAGAGTTAAATTATTCTCTGAAGTTCCCACTTCTCTGAAGTGATGAAAGCAAATAAAGTGCTAATGCGTGCAAGATGTTTATAGCATTTCAAGATGAAAAAGAAAAACAATTCTATCACGCAAACAGAGAAAGCCCAATTTCTACATTTGAATGACTACAAAAGCTCCATGACAAAAGCCACCTTTACAAGCCAGAGCTTTGCCCTGTAGCCACACAACCCCAATAGGAGGAGGTCTTTCAAAAAAGTTCTTTCAAATGCAAGGCTGTATTGCTTGAAACATCCAATTGATGTTCCTGGGTAGCTTTTCTCTTTGGCACTTACCATGTTTGTGTGTGCATCTAGAGACTTGACTTGTGCCGAGGTAACAGAAGCTTTTCTATCTTGTAGAACAGCTGAGTAAACCTCCAAAAACCAAATCAAATTAGGAGCGGCAGCAGTTGTCAACAGTGTGATGCCAGCCAGCATAAAAATGCCACTGTCCAAATAGGAGAGCGTGCCATATGGATGCCTGTAGACCAAAGATCTCCATCCTGACAGAGTTATCTGGTGGTTTTTGAAGAAATTGACTAAAACAACTAAATTCTAGTGGTTGTGCAGTTAAAAAAAAAAGCCAAAATGCAATAGCTTAGGCCTTTACAAGATACAGATGAACTACAATGAACTGTTACTTAATGAGATCAGTTTCTTTCTTAGAAGCTTTTATGAAACATTTCAACAGGCAGTGGACTATATTTAGCAGAGAGCAGTTAGTGTTTAACCACCATATTAAAATGGCATAAAGGCTTTGACAGTGTGGTTTCAAAGCAAATGGCAGTGACTCTCATCAAAACAGGTCTTATTATGCTAATCTCCCACCCTTTGGCTTTGAGGTCCTGTTACCTGAGGGCCCCATCACATTAATTATGAATGCATGTAAATATCATTGAAATAATCTGCCTACAGACTTCAAAGTCTTATAGTCTTGTCTTGAAGAGACTTTTTGTGGGGAGCAAGATTCTCGACCAATGAGAGTTGGGGCTACCCAGCATGACGCAACAAATAAAGCCTGGAAACTGACAAAATTATCCTATGGCAGCTGGTTAAAGCAGCACTCTTGTGATGATACATCGACTTATAATAGGTTGAATGACACGCCTGCCATAGCCTGACGGGGTCTGTATAGTTTTTAATCGTACTTTTAAACTTCGGGTTTCGGGTAGTAACCCGAGGAAAAAAAGAACTACAAAATTCGACTGCTTTACGGCATATACGTCACTTCCACCATCACCCCGACTTCCTTAAATTCGGACGTGCGAGGATTAGGGTTAGCCTATGTAAGCCTATGTCTAAACGGCGTGTACAAGTTTGGTAGGGGCTACATTCTTGCAAGTAAATACATAAGACGTACAAAATCATATTTTAGGATACCTACCATGTCTGTGATATGTTTATTTGTCTTGCCTCAAGCTATAATGCAAATCGATTTTTCAAATTTGAAGATTTGTTATGGAAGTTATGGTAGCTTGATATTATATTGACGATATATGGTTATTACCTACCACTCACACAATGAATTGAAGTATCACATAGATTCTGTAAAACGGTAACCAATAGACTAGACTACTATAATGACGCTGGCTTGTAAACGTGAGCGTCGCGATCATTTGGCGTTTGAAAACAAAAAACAAAAACAAAAAAACATGAAATTATATTCATATGACATGCTGAAACATATGCCACTGTACCTGGGATGAAGACATTTCACACACGACGCAAGCAGAACACCTGCATGTGAACTCCTCCTGCAGTGTTCAAAGCTATCATAGTTGTCATGTCAACAACAAATGCACGTGCGATGCATCCCCTAATGTAGGATGACAGAGTTTACGACAGTAGTAGAGGACAATACTGTTTCCCAACTGTAGGGGGAACCCGAGAGCAAAACCTACCTAGTGCTGCTTTAAGACAAAAACCCAGATTTAAGGCACTGATCTACTCATGGCAAAGTTCTTTTTTGTTCTTCGCTCAGGGTAAAAAGAAGTGTGAAATACCTTTGCAGTGGTATACTGTTAGCAATCATCCCAACACCACCCTCACTGCTGGGAGCGGAGGTTAGGTGAATATTTAAATATGTGCTTTCCTCTTAGTTAGAAAGTAAACGCACAACAAAAATGACAGTGGTGAGAAAACTACAGTTAAGAAAGCATCATATCAGAGATGTGGATATGTTTGCACGAGCTCTGCAATTTGGCATTCCAAACAAGCCACGTCTAGCGATGCGCGGTATTCCGGTACTGGGAAAATACCGGCATATTTTTTATTTCAAACGGTACAATATGATTTTGCTCATTTCGAGATATGCTGCTGTTCCGAAGTTCACCGCTAGGAGGCAGTGCGCTACCCAAACTGACGTGAAACCGGCAAATGTGGCAACATAGAACAAAATTAATACAGCAGTTGAATCTCACTCAACACGCCCAAAACTAATTAATAAAGACAGGAGTAGACGTGAAATTTGGCATTACTTTGCTTAAAAAACTGCTGAAGAACCATCAAACCTTGCCAAGCACCAGTCACTTGCCATTCCTGACTTGTACATGACATTAAGAGACGGACAGGTGAGTGCATAATCCAAACAATCTAATATAGACATTTATTTTCTTTTAACACTGATCAACGCACATACGCAAGATTGTATCGTTTAATACAATGAAATCTCCAGCGTTCAATTTCAACCAGTGACGTTTAGGTTTCATAATATTTGCACACATACTATTGCACGATTTACATTCGCGAAAGACATAACCAACTGTGTTTATGTGACTACTCACTAAAGGTGGAAATTTTTGACAAAATTTGTGTGTATTTGACTAAAGAAAAACAACTTAATTTGGAATGTGCAAGCTCTTTAGGCTTTTGTGTTTGTTGTTGTTATGAGCGCAAAGAAAACTCTCTCAACGATCTCCCATCAAATGTATTACGCAATGCTATAAAATCGCTTGCATGTTCAAATTGGCAAGGTTTAAAAAGACGTGGGCAAGTGATTTCCGTCAGCTCTCCCGAAACGACAGCTAAAGTGTTGAATCGGAGCACGCAGATTGCTTTTATAGTGCAGGTGCGATGTCTTTTGAAGCCAGAAGCAATTTGCAAATTTTGAGAGCTAGAGAATGCAGACGCACGCGCAGTATTGCTGAAATTACTTCTCACAAGAAAGTTTCCAAATGCCTGATTTGATGTGATAATCTTTGTTGGTTAATTTAATAATAAACATTTGCAGTAATTTCCCCCTTCATAAACCCCAAACTTGCGAGAGTGAGGAAAATGATGCGCCAAAATTCAGACCCTGTATGGTATCGATTTAATATCGGTACTTCGGTATTAGATTGTGGTACCGTACCGAAGCCAAAATTGTGGTATCGAGCCATCCCTAGCCACGTCATGTTTTATTTATACAGCACTTTCTAATCTAAATTAAAGTTAGAATTCTAATTAAAAGAGAAACTGACCCAGCTTTTTTCCATCTAGCAAGCAGGTTTACAGTATTAAAGATGAAATTAGAATTACAACTTCAATTTCTACTTTAAAGCATCTCCAGCGTATATTCTTTTTTTGCTCACTTTTTACAGATTGAAGAGAAGAAATTAACTGGAGAAAATTTCCACATCAAAGAACGGCGTCCAGGAGCACACCTACTTATTACATAATCGCCACGGACCAATGGTAGTTCAAAAGTGGCAAGAAGTTACTACAGAAGTAAAAACTAAAGAAGTGAAATACAAATGAACTTCGTTTTGACCCGATTTCTTTTTTTAAATACATCACAACAGTTTGTTCTTTGACTTAGCTTGAAGTATATCAGGCCCTTAAAGGGATAGATCACCCAAAAATGCTAATTATTCCATGATTTTCTCACCCTCAAGCCATCGTATGTGTATATGACCATCTTTCAGATGAACGCAATTGGAGCTATATTAAAAAAATACCAAGCTTTATAATGCTAGTCAATGGCGGGCCTAGTTTATGACCCCTAATTCGTGACCAGTGTTTTGTTTTGCTGTATCCTTTGTGCTTCCGCGTTCATCATTACGCCATGCATCAGGTCAGGGGTTTCTCTTTTGCCGTAAATCGATGCGTATGGCCGTCTGTCGGAAGCTAGTTATTTGTGTTTGAAAAGTTTTAAATATGGATATCTCTCTTACTTAAATGCATCGCTTTACTTGCTTAGAAGGCCTTTATTAACACCTTGGAGTCATATGGATTACTTTTATGATGGATGGATTCACTTTTTTGGACTTCAAAATCAGGTCCACCATTCTCTACCATTATAAAGATTAGAAGAGTCAGGATATATTTTTTATATAACGCAGATTGTGTTCGTCTGAAAGAAGAAAGTCATATACACCTAGGATGGCTTGAGGGTGAGTAAATCATGGGGTACTTTCCTTTTAAGATGGCAGAAAGAGTGGACTTTGAAACAATGATGCCATGGCCACTTTAGTTCCCCAGGCTGCCAAGCTGCCTTGCTATGCCAGCTCACATTAACAGGTTCTCCAATGACACTGGCCTTGCATACACCCTCACCCAGCTGCAGCTGATGGCAGTCGACCATGCCGACGCACAAGAACCCCAGCCAATGGGCCTCACTCACACCTTAAAGCCCACCCAAAACCCCTCTCTAATCTCCAAATAAGCACACATCAAACCCCTTTATTTCTAAATACCAAGACAGGGGGGCTGGAGCCACCTTGGAGAGTTTTATGATTTTTCCATAATCCAATATACTAGCACCAGAGAGGCCCCCGAAGTCACGCTGTCTGAGAGCGACGTTGGAGCTATAGGTGACCTGTACTGTGGCATACGTGACTCAGGAGCACCAGTGGGTGCAGCATCTCAATGACTGTGGGAGAGAAATAGAGAGCAGCTCACAGGCTTAAACATACAGGGCACAGAATTCAGAGCTAAGCAAATTCCATTCAGCTCCTCCTCGGCTTGGCTTTGGGAGAGATTAGCTTTCTCTTATGAAGGCCCAACTCATTAGCCACCTGCAAAGTCGGCACAGCATAAACCAGTCAAAGCTTCAGACCTCCTCGACATTCTCCGGCTACTTACCCTGCTGTTTAAACGCAAGTACAATCGACTGAGTTTGCCAGGTAAGACTGAAATCAGCTCTGACCAAATTTGGCAGCGTTCTAGCGAAGCCTAACAGACTCTTCCTGGCATTTTTGCTCAAGTTGGAGCAGCCGAAGCAAGCCATTCTCGCCTCTCTCGGTCAGCTGGGAGGTCTCGCTGGAGAGGTTTTCAGGCCATTCCTTTAAGTATGTGGTTAATGAAAGCAGCAAAAAAGCAGATCTCCATAGACAGCATAATGGAGGAGGGGCAATGTCAAACATTTGGCCTTTGATCAACTCGGTATATGACAAATAACAGAGAAACAGACACAGTAAAAGCATTTTATGGGTCTTTGGAGGGAGGGGGAGAAAAATTAATTACAGCTGCAACCAGCCATACCATAATAAATGTGCTGCTTTGTCTTGAGTAATGCTCTTCTTTCAGAGCCTTTGACTTGCATTTCATATTCTCCACAAAACATACATTATTAGGAGAAGAAAAAAAAGACTTAAAACTCCAGATCCAGATTGCAGTATAAAACCAGTTAAAGAGAACCTCCCAAAGAATACGTTTCATCTTAATTTCATTTTTTAAAGATATATTCTTCTCACCACAGTGGCAAATACACCAAACACATTAAAATGCCACATAAAGAAAATATTCAAATTGCTTCAGTGAGTTTCCACTGACGTAACCGTCTTGAATAAATAAATCAATGTCTTTTCCATGAAATCAACGGCCAGCTCCCACATGAAGAACGTAGGGAGCCAAGCAAATCTGTTTGAGCTGGAGAATCCTTGCCGCTTAAGTGATCCTAATATTATGTGCAGTTCGCTGACTGAAGACGCGTGGCACCATTACAAGCCTGAAGACATAAATCCCTCACTATTATAGAAGAGGTGCTACCAGGCCACATCTATACCATGGGGGTTCTGTGTCTTGGAGAGCAGGTTAGTCATTGAGACCTGACCACAGATGTATACAGATTAAATGACCCATGAAGATCTGATAATGATTGAGGAATATTCTTACTGGAACACTTGTCAAAACAAATTAGTACTTTTAAACACGTTTCAACAAGGAAGGAGGTTAACTCATAAGCAGTCACAGAAGGGCACAGGTGAAAGGATTCCCTTAACTCCTTATTGCTATGTTAATGAGCCAAACTGAATTGTGCTCAAACCCCAAATATAAATACTTGTCTATCGGCAAGCACACACGGCAGGCCTCACCACTGGAACATATGGCCTGTCTGAAAGTGGAGAGATTGAGACAGCGTTACTCCATTTAATGCCAGGGTCAGCTTTCAACTTGCACTTATTTCCTCAGTAATTCCAAAGTAAAGGACTTAGTTGCTGCACCTTAAATGACAAAGCCTGTATGACTTTACATGTTGTCAAATGGAGTGGAAAGCACGAAATTAATGCTAGTGAAACCACCAGCACTGTTCAGTGCATGTTCCTTTGAGAGACTACCTCTTCTAGGGAAGACTGCAGCTAACTGAACGCTGAAAATGTACTAGGGGCGCTTAGAACAGAATTCCAGACTGTTTTTGGGCGGGGTAAGTGGGTGCATGGAGGGCTCTGTCAGCAGGCCCCAGTCAGAGCATTTCTGTCCTAGTGTGAAATGGTACACTTCCAGAATGTGGGGCATGTACAGACAGAATCTATGCAACAAAACCGACAATGAGAATATCCATCCCTGACCCTATCTGTCACTCTGCTATAGATACCAGTGGGATGTTACTCCTAAAAGAAAAAAAAACTATGTGTTATCCATATCTTCAGCCACACAGACACACACAGAAATGCAACCTGTAATTTGTACTTTGATGCTCACTTTGCCAGCGCTTGAGGCGTGAATGCGTGTGGCTTTTTTTTTCTGAAGCGTGCGATCACATCATTTGTAACGTAATTAACTTTGAGTGCACTGGCATTTTTCTGACACCTGTACTTACAGGTCACGCCCCATCCACCAACTGTATGATCTTTTCAAAATCACAGGATTCATTTTCAAAAGCTGTGCAGCCAAATATTCACATGCATTTACGAATCCACAGTCAGCAGGCCAAACCTAAAACGCTGAGTGCCAGAGACAAACATGCCATATGTAAATGAGCCTGAGCAGAGTTCTGCAATGCCCTCTGGGAACCTCAGCCGGCCAGTCTTTTTCTAATGAAAGCCTGTTTCAACCTAAGAGTATATACATTTTTATAGTTTAAAATAAGTCACATTGTGAGATAAATCACAAAGTCACATGAGAAAATAAGTTCACAATTGTAAGAATGTTGAAAGTCGCAGTCAAAAGAAAAAGTCAGAACTATGACTGTTGTAATTACGAAAAAATTATTAATTTTGAATTTGCAATCGTGAGATGTAAAGACGAAATTGTGAGAAAGCAATCACAAGGGAAAGTATGAGATGGTCGCAAGTCATTAGCAATTACAAAACAGCCAAATCTGAAGTCTCGAGCGATTAAGTAATCCTGGAACAGACAATAAATAAAATGGAAGCTGTCCTCTTTTTGTAACAAAAACAGTCGCTCAACTAAAAACAACATTTTGGCAAAATTAAGTAAAAGAGGAGAAAACCGAATGCAATTTCCCTACCCTTGATCTACGTCTAATTTCTTCACTGCCACATCGATCACACCATGGCAACCAAACAGGAAAACCACAGAACCACTTCATTTGGATGGTACGGCTCTCCAGTGGCTTGCATGTTGGGCTCTGGCGAGACAAACCCAAAGCAATGAAAGGTTTATAGGCATTCCACTCAAGAGCAAGCCACAGCAGAGGTCAGACTCATATCCCCATGGTAAAGACGAGAGAGACATGAAAGCAAATCAAAATCGTTCAGCAACAGAATGTGTTTGAGTCGGGATACATCGCATGCTTAACAGCTGTCATGTACGAAAGAGGACTTTATGGACCCACTTAATTCATTCTTGCAGCAGTTGAATAATAAAAAATAAAAGCAGGAAGGGTGGGATGTTACGTTTGAGAGCATTGCATGCCGTCTTTTATTAGAGGAGCTGTCGGCGGAGCTGCCTGCCTATTCTTTCCCGCTTGTTGGTTCTCTATTTCTATTCTGAATTAGCGGAGCATGAAAGCATCACATTCTGGCGACAAACTTTTTGAGCCTCCTTCACGCCAATGCTTCCTGACAGCTGTTTAATTGCATGTGATACAAGCAGGCCCCTTTTCTTTCAACCGTAAATTGGATTGCCTCTTCTCTACAATATTGTACAGTGGAACTGACATGGTATGGATAATGGCATAATGATGGCCAGTGACCTCCACTGATCTAATCTTAGGCAAAAGCTGGCAGTGAAAATATGGGCAGTGGACTCCTGTCAGCCAGCTACAATGTGAACCTCAAAAGGTCAATAATGACTGACTGTCTAACCTTAACAATTATCATGACCCCAAGAGATTGAAGTAGATGCCTAACAGTCATCGTCTAACTCTAGAAGTCCTGTCTGACTTGAGGGCATTATTGCAAAAACGAAATACTTGGACAGACCATTTGGAGTTCCTCAGACTGTCACATTGCCAGAACCCTTGAGAACCTCTAGATACTTTCTGAAGTTGCCTCAAAATCAAGCGTCTTAAAACCTTTCCATTATAATGGAGTTACAGGAGGAACCATTAAAATCCTCAAGTCCGTGCAATAGAAACCACTAGTAGCCGCAAGCTTTTGAAAGTTTCTCAGAGAACAGCTCTTTTTGCCTAGAGATTCACCTATTGGTTCTAACAATGTGGCAATCTGAGGAACTCCAAGTGGTATCAAGTATCTTTGCATTTTACAGTGGATTTGCCTACCATGACCCTGAAGCAATAACGTGACACTCTTCAAACACTTGGGGGAGCTATTGAGAGCTCCATCTGTGGCAGTTTCCCATGAGTCTGTTGTTCCTAGAGCAGAGCGCATCATCCAAACCTCACGACTCCCATATATGAAGAGCTATCAATGACATTCACAGTGAAATTATAAACCATTCACCCAAAGCATAGGGCTATGTGCCACAGATAAGCGAGACAACATCATGCCGAAGCGTTGTCAACTCTCAATTACAGCCTTGATGTTGCCCACTCTTCCCTTTTAAATTACCACCTCACTTCCTGCAGGAACTCTATTATTAAGCAGAGATAAACAGATACTACACTGTGGCTCAATTTCCTCTCTTACTGCCTATCTAAACAAGACTTTTTATGTCCATGTGGTGGGAATGGCTGGTCAGCTAACACAATGGTGCTCCTCAGATGATCCTGGGAACAGCTGGCACCAGTGGCCACCTCCACATGCTGCCATTTTTCCAGCACTTGACAGAAAGGACCTTACATACGGGCTGTTAAATGTCCGGCACCCTGGCAACTGTGATTTGTTTGACAGAACAGCAGTGAATATGTGCAACTAGTTAAAGGCAAAGAGGCATTTTATAAACAGCACAAGAGCCATGCGGCACAGTGGCACATGGGTTCCCGCTGCTTTTGATTTGAGTTGGTAAGTGAACACGAATGGCAGGGGGTTAAATACTTAACACATGTCCCAAGCTTCAGGAAAACTAAGACATACAGGATATTAGATCATAGAGTATGAAATGGTAATTGTCAGTAAGACAAAGACTCTCTCTCTCTCTCTCTCTCTCTCTCACACACACACACACACACACACACACACACACACACACACACACAGCTTAGAGTTCATGCTCTCTCATGGTCCCACTCTCACAGTACAGCTGATCCCCAGTCAAACTCTCCAAAAGACCAAACAGCTACTGAAACAATATTAGTGTTGGCAGAGCCAAATCTAGAACTGCAAATTATTCACAACAGCTGCAGTAATTGTTTAGACTTTGACACAAAACCACAGCAATATCTCAAAGATGCTGGGATCAAGATCATACATCCGTTTACCCAATTATGAAAATTACATCATTACTTACTCACCCTTGTGTCATTCCAAACATGTTCGCATCTTATATGGAAAACAAATATGAAATATTTCTCCTTTTGTGTTCCAATGAAGAAAGCCAATAGGGATCTGGGCTGTCAAGCGCCAAAACGTTTGTCCGTTCATTACACAAAGTTTATAATCGAGAAGGCTATACAGAAGAGCATGAGATTAAAGAAACATGCTGTTTTGTGATTTTGGAGCTCGACACCCCAGATAATCTAGATCTGGACAGGACATATTTCCTTTTGCATTCCACAAAAGATATTCATACAAGTTTGAAACGACATGCGTTTGACTAAATGACATTTTCCTTTTTGACAGAAACGGTGCACAAAAATTTAAAGCAGGCCAGTATCTTTAAAACTAATTGCACCTAGAGTAAGTGATTGATGAAGGACCGTAACTGACAAGTTTACGGCATGGCTCTGTTCGCAAAGAATGAACAGGTCAATAGTATTGTCTGCTTTCAAATTTAACCAAGGGTTTGAGACCATAAACAGTCTTTAGTTCAGCTCCCCTCAAAGACCTCAGAGCTAAAACACCTAATTACATATGGCACATGTTAAAGAAAGATGTAATGAAAAGCAGTTTTTGGCGACTAATGCAACCATTCAAGATTAATTTAGCAAGGTCGTTTTAACCTCACATTAACTCAAACCCACTTGTGCGTTAAATTGATTTAACGAAAGGTAATGTCTGCATAAGCTTCATCTCTCAAATTATTTTTCAAACACTAATGAAGTCACAGCCAAAAAAATTCAGCTAATAAGGCATAACTGTACATCTACAGAAATGAAAACACACTGAATGAAAAGAAACAAGTTTCTAAAATCACGTCCCTTCATAATCCTGCAGTCATCACTGGTAATGACTGCCCTCATTGTAAAATATCAACACTAGTGCTGATGTATTTGTGGTTTTCTCAAATGAATTTCAGCGTGTGAGTGAGTGAGTGATGTTGACATGGCTGATTAATGTGTGTAAATAAACATCATTCACACAACTCTGTCTTTGTGGCATTACTGGCATCATTCTTCTGCCCCCCTTGCCCTTACAGCTGTACAGTCCCCTCAGCAAACACCTCACACTGTATACATGCCCGGCAGCAACATATTAATGCTAGACATTAGATCTTCATTGGCAGTTTTTGCTTTTTTGGTTTAGTGGAGTTGAGTGAAACTTGTGGCATGATTTCTTTAGAAGCACCCCACCATTTGCATATGTTGCAACCTGGTCCAGGAGATGTTCTTAACACCACATTTGTTCAGAATGAAGACAGTGTCAGCTTAATGCAGGACACAATTTATTTAAACAATTGATGCAAAATTTAACTTGGGTTTGCCTGCAACATATGCAGGGATCAGTCTGAAAAATTGTTTGTGCTGCAAGGTTCCAAATAAATGTATGTGAATTTATAACTGGCACAGTCTGAAGGTCATGATCTGTTGTGAGATGTTCCCTTCAATTTTTCAGCATGACAGAAACGACAATAAAATCAAAGTTTGCAAAAGGGGATGATATTTTCATGTAGTCAAAATCCAATTACATGGTCCATTAAAACTTGTATAACATGCAAAAAGATGTCAGAAACTCTCATTCAGAAATACCTCTCTCTAAATCCAAAACCTGACAGCATCACACCAGAGAACCAAATAAGACAGCCAAAATCATTTAATACAGATGAACTACAAATTCCAGGCCCTCCAAGGCAAACCAAACTAGTTGGAGAGAGTAAGAATCAGAAGTGTTTCTACCTGGATATCAGTCTTGCGCATGGAGTTGATCTCTCTCGCTGTGGGTTGTTCGCTCTTGAGCTCCTCAGAGTGTTTGTGGGGACCACACTGCTCCTGGAAGACAACCTTCCTCCTCTAATCCGTTCTCCAATGTGATGACACACACTAACCCCAACCATCTGTTGAAACACGTCCTCCAGCACTCAGCACAGTGGTGCGTCAAGACAAACTACCCAGTCCAATCAGAGAGGGTACTGGGTGGCTCTTCCCAGGCTGGAGGCAGGGACAAGGACATAAGGGAAACACTAGTCAGAGATGTCTAAAAACTCCAGCCACGGTAACCTGAGATTTAGAGAGAGAGGGAGGAGAGGAGAAGAGGAGGGAGGGGATTGAGAATGCGAGTGAGGGAGGGAGGGCAGCACGTCTATGAACAGTTATGTTGCCACTTGTAGCTCACAGGAATCCCATAGAAGCAGCCTGGGGTTCCTCAAATCGCACTCTCGCATATAGTAATGCAGTACCCTCTAAAGCATAGAGGGGGAAAAGAAACACCACAAAAAGAGTATGGTCAGTTAAAGAAAGAAAGCCTTGCCTAGACCACAATGCACTGTTGTTTGTACTGTTACATCTGCCCAACTCACACCTCCCTGTTATAAATCTTCAGCTGTCTCGGCAGCATTCCTGTCCTTCGCAATCTACTGCCTTAAGTTAAGCGAGAAAGAGATTTTCCAGAGATAAGAGACTGAGCCAGGATCATTAGCGCAATTTAGTTTAATTTATTTTAGCTACTGTCATTTATAATGCTGTGTGGGATTTAAATAGCTTCACTGTAATTTATCTGAAGCGAGACTAAATATTCAATGTTAATAGCATATTTTCCATTGCCATTGACCGTGAAGTAAATGCTTTACTAAAGTAAAATTCAGAGGAATGTCCAAGAAAAATAATAAAAAAAATGCAATGTGCCAAATTCCTACAAATGTATTTTTGTATTTATGTTAGTTATGAAATACTTTCGGCCCAAGTCTTAACAAAAGTTTAAATTTAACTGACAATGTTGTGTTAGTGCAAACAAGTAAAAGGATAACACATTGTACACATCTTAATCAATATATTAAAAAAGAAAGTTTCAGAAAGTAGTAATTCACACTTTTTTTTCAAAGTCTTTTAACAAGCTATTTTTTCTTCATTATATCAGGACAGTAAAACCACCCTGATATGTTTTACTTATAAAAAAATATATTCTTATTTTTACATATAATTGTAATTCCAAAATGACATGTCATTGTATCTATGCGTTGCAATTTTAATATCTTTTGAACATGTATTAAATGTTGGTACACTGACAATTGAAATCCAATCATTTTATTCTCATGTTAGTTGTAGGTCAAGAGAAAGTGTTTTGTCTGATGAAACTGCAGCTCAATAAACAATGCTAACCCTGGTTCTGTGCTATCTTAGCAACTAAGTTCATCAGTTGAGGAAATAAAAACAAAAGGCTGCTAAGTGACCTATTAGCATTCTTTAAAGCTGCTTTCACACCTGGTAAAAGTTTCAGTTAGCCCAGACCAAACTCAAACACTGATCAATCTTCACTTGTGACAAACCCCTCAAAAGCCCCAAATCAAACAAACACAGTGAGCACGTCATCACGTACCCTACTCAGGTAGCCAAAGAGAAGACTAGCACGTCTTATATACTTTAATACTAGATCTTTTTCACATTTCCTGTGCTAATGGATGTTAATCTGGGAGAGATACCAGACTGATGACAGTTTCAGGAGAGGCTGGAAGGGCAGATAAGAACCAGCAGATGACAAAACATCCCAGTTTTAGCATAGCATAACTTAATTCGTAGAGGGGAAAGACTGATAATCACCAAACCGTTTTTTGCTTTCTACACATCCAGTGTGTAATCAAAAAGAGTCTAGTTTTTAAAGGGTTTCCTATGCTACAGGACACACATTTCCAGCAATTGCATTCATTACATCTTAATTCCATTTGCATGCTGTTGCGCGACTCACTGTGATCCATTTTCCGGCCAGCGCATTCAGCGGAACTACTGGGTGAAAACAGATACTTCCAACATTTTAGCAGGATTCTCATTTTCACTGCTGTTCAAATGCTCAGGATATTAGATTAAGAACAACAAAGGCTATTTTCATCAGGGGCATGAAAACCCCCGGTCTTGGTTCACATGAGGTTTGTAAAAAGGGGAATGAGATGAGGGCTTCAGGGGAAGAGCTCAAATTAGATTGACTGAATTCACAAAGTGTGACCCCACCCCCTTACAACTACAACACTTAGTACATGCCGCACCTCAAACCCCAAAGCCAGCCCCCCCAACCCCCACATTTCTAAAAGCCTTTGAGGGAGAGAAGTGGCAAACAATCCTATTCTTTAGGGGAACTCACTGATCACTGACAAGAAATGTCTCTTATTGTACCAGTAGGTAAAACTTTTGTTAATCCCACATTTTTGTCAGCTAAAACCCCTGTCCCAAAACTAAAATAACATAACAAATGTCTAAAAGATGTTGTTGCTTATATTTTGAAAGATACTTGCAATTCATTTGTCAGAGTCATAGCCTTGTGAGCAAGCGTTTCCTTTCTAAATAAAGACAAAGACATTTAATTTATTTCTGTCTAACAAACCCCCTGCAGTTTCTTTGCAAACCTCTAGCGGTTTGAAAATGGGAACTGCATCAGGTTTTGCGAGAGAAACTGCAGGGGAACTGCAAAATATTTCGAAGTCAAATAAATAATCGAGCAAAACTCTTCTCGAAGATATAAAAACCTTACACTTTGATAAAACAAGAAACGGTACATAATTCCATAAACTAAAACAATCCCTAAGGATCTTTGAACATACATGTTTGAGGCCTCTAGAATAGGACACTATGAACTGTTCTTGTGTCAGATAAGCCTAAAGACCCTGCAGGAGGTCACTGTGCAGAGCAAAACCAAAAAAGTCCCCCACACAAAAGAGGGACACAGAATTAACCCCTGCAAGGGCCCTCTCCCATCTACAAGCCTAAATGAGGCTCACAGGTGCAGCGAGAACCCTGTGTGTGTATATCAGCTAGAGGGGGCCTACTTGGTTCATTTATCTCATTCATTATGCTTGGATGAGATTTGATGTCTTTGGGCCAAGGGAGAGAGGGAGAGAGAGAGAGAGAGCGTGCGAGCGAGAGAGAGCGCATGAACAAGCTCTAAACATAAATGACATTCGTGGTGTTGTTTTCCACGGTCTCGAGTGCCAAAAGCACGCGTGCAATGCAGTCGCACTCTGGATCAAAGACTTTATAGAGTCAGTCGCCTAATGCTTTGACCTTAAGCATGCTCTGATCTCAGCAAATAAGCCCATCACTATCCTGGAATATCCACATCTTTATCGCCAACATAGATGCAATGGCTAAGCTTAGGTGTCAAACACAGAACAAATCCCAAAGGGAAGACCGTTTTCACTTTGGATGTACCAAAACTCACCAGCTATTGAAAAACATCATTGAATGCCATTCATCAGCCTAGGACATCACTCAGATCAAAAGGTAAACCAGTAGGCTAATTGCAAACTAATTGCACCACTTTGATTTCCCAGACAACTGTCACCATTGTCAGGCTCGTCAGCACCGTTCTTTGAGATTCAACATCAAAGCGGGTTGCTAGTTAACGCAATTATCAGTATACAGACAAGTGTCATGTGTCACTGGCTCTAATCAACCAATAACTATGGGGTGGAACCTCAATTATTGAAACTTAAATCAAAGTAATTTCACCCTATTATTACAAAGTGTGTTTACACACTGTCAAAATGACATTAAACCACTATTTGCATATCTGTCTCAATCATTTTCACTGAGAGCGGAGGGGGATTCATGCTTCACTGGAACCAAATAATTACCAATAACAGACCTGCATGTTAGGAAACTTCTCTAGAGAGCCATCACATGTTTTAATAGCAGTTATACTGCTTAGCTAAGACTCAACGTACTTTTATTTCTTGACAAAACAATTCTGTGCTTCAGATCAGTGGAAGCTTACTTCAAGCTAATTGCCCACACATGTCCTAGATTGACCGCTCCGCGGATGGTTCCTTTTGCCAGAAAAATTAAGAGCGTTGTCAAGTACTTTCTTGGACCAAAGTAACTATAAATGCCTCCAGATCCCAAGCAATAACCATTTTCAGCTTTAAGCTGAAACAACTGTCGGAAGAGAGTGTTACTTTAGCTGTTAGGCTACATGACTGCCATGTGCAATCAGGGAACGAGTGCACGGGCTACTTATTGACTAACACTTCAAACGGTATATTGGTTTCATAGGACCTCATTGCCCGTCGAGCTTGAAACCGAATATAGAAGTAATTTCCTCTGTAGTCTTTATCAGAACCATCATCTAGAGCCACAATATGGGCCCCTCAGCCACGTTGGGCCAGAAAACTTCTGAATGGTTAAGTACATTAGCATTTCTGAAACATTCGTGCAGCCAAGACATGTATAACATGATTTTACTCCAATCGTATTGGCAATTCAGTAAACTAAAGACCTATTAAGGTTATTTTCTATAAAAACACAGCAATAAATGGCAATATGCTAATCCTAAACCAAGATGCACTTTATAAAGTGAAGGCAATTAACCATTGCCTGTGCAACATTCTCCCTACCACTTTGCGGTCGGGTTCTGGTCAGATTGATTCACTTCCAAACCCAGGTTGTCTTGACCATTGTTTTGACAAACGACGACAGTAATGTATTGGGTGAAAGGGGCAAGCTATTGTCCAGACCGTCCTGGGGTTTGTAAGCCCCTAGCATGCTTAGTGGCACTCAGGAATCCCAAGATCCCTTGGATCCCTCAGGCTCTGTCACTGCCTAGCATCTCAGCGCTCAAGGAACAGTAAAGCACAGTGTGGCATGACAGCATGTGTAAATTATTAGCCCATGGGAGCCCCACATGTAAGAATAAAGCGATACTAATCTTGCATGTATAGCAGATGGGAAGCAGCTGCAAGAGAGACAGAGAAAGATTCTACAACATTCTTCCACTGCAGAAAAGGCACCTCAAGCAAGGGTCATTAGTGTGAACCTCTATCTCCAATGGAACAGGCTTTGAATTGGTGCATTGTCAGAGTGAAGGGCGGAAGACCGAAAGGAATTCCTCCAGGACAAGAAAACTCCCATCCTCTAAGACTATAGGAATGAAACTAGGTCAAATACATATCAAACATTTTTATTTGTCACTATAAACAACGAGCAGTCACAAAAACAATATTATGAAGAATGTACTATTGCTAGGAATTTGAAGGCCAAAAATAGAGATACCAAGGAATAATCTTGCAAGATAAAAGCACATTACATGGTATAATTAAATTTCAGCCCCAAAGCCAAAAGTGAGATGGAGTCATTCAAATTATTCTTAATCTGACTGCAGACTGAAACCAGAAGAGCACAAACTGAGCATTTATGAAAGACAAAAAGTTTAAATAATAGCCTCAGAGATGCTTCAATAGACAAAGGGGAAGATAAATCCTTATCTATAATATTGCTGCCGTTTTACTCTTTTCTTCTTTTTTATGAAATCATACATTAGCAGGTTATCAGGCCTGACTCCAGGCAATCCTTTCTTTTTTCATAATCTTCCTACCCCAGAAAAGACCTTTGGCACCTCATGAAAAGTAGGAGTTACAGACCTTCAATATACCCATACATATTCAATATAATTTACATCAACTCTTACAGGTCTGAAACAACATCCCATTCCTAGAATACACTTGATCCTAAAACAGGTAGAGGAGAGGGTCAGCGCAGAGGTCACCAATCTAAATGGACATCATGGATTGAACAACAGTTTATGAGTCCTTCACTATAAAAGGCTTTGAGTCTCTGTTGTTTCCAAAAAACGCATACATAGAGATGTTTAGCTGTGTATTATACTAACTATAAGTACACTCTCTCCATTTAAAATGGTGAATTCACATGAACAAGGGTTTTTAAAGTTCACAAGCATTTGCACCTGTTGTGCTGGATATTTTTGTAAACACTTATGCAATTATAGTGAATAAGACTTAATGAATGCCACATAAGTGCCTTCTGGGTTATTTTGTTTGAACTTTTACTCACCCTATACAAAAACTACACTTAACATTTCAGTACTTTTCCAAAACTGTGTCAAATCTGATAGGATATATTTCTATTTTTAGGGATCACTAGATCCTGGCTACTTCCCCTAGCTTCCTCATCCCAGGCAAATAATGCTCTGTGTCCGGAAGCAAGGTTTAATCCTCTCAGACCCAGAAGTGAAAAGCAGGAACAAGACAGAAAAGGCAAATCCTCATGTGAGGAGGCCCTGTCCGCACTTCGACATCCTGAAATGGCTGGTTGAGTATAATCCCTAAAAAGCATGCCGCAAGCAGGTCATTGACAGAGAGAATTAATGTTTGGTGTGTGTGAGGTAGCTAGTTATCTAGATAACATTCAACCCCCATACAACCTTAGAGGTTGCTTAGGGCAGTGATAAGGAGAAGATTTGAAAAGGCCGGCTAAACGCATCAATGATGTTAGACAGCTGAAGAGGAAAAGGACAGTTCAGGGCAGTTCAGGACTGAAGATGAGATAAAAGCTGAAATGTTTGATGAAAAAACAAAACTGACTCAGTTAAAGTCAATACATACAATTTATTGCCAAAAGTATTGGGACAACCATACAAATTATTGAATTCAGGTGTCCCTTTCACTTCCATGGCCACAGGTGTATAAAATCAACCACCTAGGCATGCAGACGCTTCTACAAACATTTGTGAGTTGGGTCGCTCTCAGGAGCTCAGTGAATTCAAGCGTGGTACCATGATAGGTGGCCACCTATGCAATAAGTCCATTCGTTAAATTTCCTCACTTTTAAATATTATACAGTGGAAGCAATTGGGAATAACAGCAACAAAGTGGTAGGACATGTAAAAATCACAGACCGGGGTCAGCGCATGCAGAGGCGCAGTGCGCAGAAGTCGCCAACTTTCTGCAGAGTCAACAGCTACAGACCTCCAAACTTCGTGTGGCCTTTAGATTAGCTCAAGAACAGTGTGTAGAGATCATCGAATGGGTATCCATGGCCGAGCAGCTGCATCAAGCCCTACATCACCAAGTGCAATGCAAAGCATCGGATGCAGTGGTGTAAAGCATGCCGCAACTGGACTCTAGAGCAGTGGAGACGTGTGTTCTGGAGTAACTAATCATGTTTCTCTGTCCGGCAATCCGATGGATGAGTCTGGGTTTGCCAGAAGAACGGTACTTGCCTGACTGCATTGTGCCAAGTGTAAAGTTTGGTGAAGGGGGGGATTATGGTGTGTGGTTGTTTTTCAGGGGTTGGGCTTGGTCCCTTAGTTCCAGTGAAAGGAACTCTTAATTCTTCAGCATACCAAGACATTTTGGACAATTACATGCTCCCAACTTTGTGGGAACAGTTTGGTGATGGCCCCTTCCTGCTCCAACATGACTGCGCAGCAGTGCACAAAGCAGGGTCCAAAAAGACATGGATGAGCGAGTTTGGTATGGAGGAACTTGCCTGCACAGAGTCCTGACATCAACCCAATCGAACACCTTTGGGACGAATTAGAGCAGAGACTGCGAGGCAGACCTTCTCGTCCAACATCAGTGCCTGGCCTCACAAATGCGCTTCTAGAAGAATGGTCAAAAATTCCCATAAACACACTCCTAAACCTTGTGGAAAGCCTTCCCAGAAGAGTTGAAGCTGTGATGCTGCGTTCACACCAAACGCGAATAGAGCGTCAAAATCGTGTCTACTGCGTCTAGTTGGACGCTTTAACATTTTGAATCCATTTGCGCATCTACAGCAAATTGGACGTGCGTATAAATCGAGCGTTTGAAGCGAAAGAAGCTTGAGCGTTCATTGCGCTCCAGGAGAAATATGTCATAAAACACCACTCTGCCTCTTTTCATTTTCTTAAAAAAATATATATATTAAACATTAATAGCCACACAAATGTGGTCCAGGCAACACACTACCTACATTATCTTCACTGCATGTTTATTTAATAAAAAATAAAGTTATGAAACTTCTCTTTGCCCTCAGTCAAAACGATTTGGCAGACAACAAATTACATAGATTCATGACACCAAAGGTTGCCCGTTAGATCTACACAAGATTCATTATATCTCATGTTTAACCACTACAGAGGCATCCGAGCCAGCGGCAGACGTCAGAAGGACTGGCCGAGGAAAGGCTGCTCTTGCACGGTCAACGTGCGAATGAGGCGGAATCGCATCCATCGCGCTGCGCAAAACGCGTCCAACCGCAGGACCCCCTGATGCGCGTCAACGCGTCTTTACATTGAAATCACTCGCTCAAGACACTCTATTCGCGTTTTTGTGTGAACGCAGCATTAAAGCTGCAAAGGGTGGGCCAACTATGTTAAACCCTACGGATTAAGAATGGGATGTCATTAAAGTTCATGTGCATTTAAAGGCAGGTGTCCCAAAACTTTTGGCAATATAGTGTGCATTAAAGATTTTTTAAATAATGTTTTTAATTTAATTTAAGTAAAATAGTCAAACAAATGTGTAACCAAGTAAATAAAAAAACATAAGTATTTATAATATACATTACAATACAAGTAATTTATAAGTTAAATAAATAGTCAAATAAACGTAAAAATCAATAATAAAACGGTCACCAAAAATACACGAACAAATGAATGAAAAAGAAAGTAAAGCCAAAAAGTCCAATTAATTTATTTAAATGGGGAGAAAAGTGCATTTCTTTAATAAACTGTCTAGACAAACTGTCAGCCTCAAATATCAACCAGAAGTACCGTTGTTTCGACATGTGAAGATATAAATTAATGTTCAGCTACACTGGACATTCTTTACAGAACTTAAAGGGTTAGTTCACCCAAAATTGAAAATTCTGTCAGTAATTACTCACCCTCATGTTGTTCCAACCATGTAAGACCTTCGTTCATCTTCGGAACATAATTTAGTATATTTTTGATGAAATCTGAGAGCTGTCTCACTCCTCCATAGGCTTTCAGAGGGACTGGAACTTGATGGCCCAGAATAGTAAGTAAAAACGTCATTTAAGGAGTCCAAATGACTACAGTGGCTCTGTATTAAGTCTATCATGCGACGAAAATACTTTTTGAGCGGAAAAACAACAAAAATAACGACTTTATCCCACTATTTATCCCACTATATACTCTCTGACGAGAGTTTGCGGGAGTGCCACGACGCATGCGCAAGTTCTCGCGCATGCGTCGTGGCACTCCCGCGAACTCTCGCCAGAGGCTCAAATTGAACAATAATAGTGGGATAAAGTCGTTATTTTTGTTGTTTTTCCGCTCAAAAAGTATTTTCGTCGCATGATAGACTTAATACAGAGCCACTGTAGTCATTTGGACTCCTTAAATGACGTTTTTACTTACTATTCTGGGCCATCAAGTTCCAGTCCCTCTGAAAGCCTATGGAGGAGTGAGACAGCTCTCAGATTTCATCAAAAATATACTAAATTATGTTCCGAAGATGAACGAAGGTCTTACATGGTTGGAACAACATGAGGGTGAGTAATTACTGACAGAATTTTCAATTTTGGGTGAACTAACCCTTTAAATAATTACTTCATGATACTGGCCAGTTGTTTTATGCAGAATTATAGTGGCTTATCAGTATATTGGATAAGCATAAATTATTCACAATAAGTATTGGCATGCAATATATTATGCAGATTTGGACCGCACACAAATAGAATGCACAAATAATATATAGTCACACAAGCGCATTGCTCTGTGCAGAACCCATCCATTGGTGGTGGGGAAAGACGGCAATGGCTGTGGCTCTTAAATTCTAATTTCAGCCTTCGAGTAGAGGAAGCGACAAGGGTCTGGCAATTTGTGATTGGCATGAGAGTAGGAAGCTCTTTAATTTAGCCTCTAGCTCCCATCTCTTTTTTTAGAGGAGGAAATAATTACCACACGGCATTACCGCTAAACAACAACTGCTCAAGCACTAGGCTTTATCACATCACTAGTTATTTAGAATGTTTATGAGTCCTCTCTTCTTACGAACATGAGGGCGCATTCGTATGAAAATAGATGTGGTGAGTGCCAGCAAACCCCTCCTGCGTTCTGCCTCCCTCCCCTCTCACGGCGCTCACACCTGGCTGTTTATGAAGGGGCAGTTGAAAGGGGACATTATGGCCCTGTGCTACAATAGAGGACGTCTGCGCCCAGGCCTCTCAGAGAATGGACGCAGCTGCCACGCTGAGAATGACCATGTTTAAAGGTCCTCGTCACAGTGTGTGCGAGATGGCATTAAATGATGGTGAGGGGGTTGGTCAACTCAAAGATTCATGGAAAACATTTATGTTTAGTTAAGAAAGTGAAATACTGTGAACTGCTGATGTCATTCATCGGGGGGGTGGGGGGTGGGGGGGTGGTCTAGAAGCGTTCAAAATGAGGGGGCACGTTGATTTGAAACGCAAATTCCAAACAAATAAGTCAGAAATAATTAATAATTTGATTTTTTAAATATCTTTATCAATCTTTGATATTTAACTTTCAATAGTGGAAATAAATAACATTTAAAAAATAAAGATTGATAACAGAAAGAAAATGAATAAATAGATAAATAAAATAAACTTTAGAAATCTTACTATTTTATTTATTTGTTTGTAACATGAATACCAAAGTTCTTCATCTTATTTATCTATTAATTTATTTTATGTTATTTATCTATTAATTTATTTGCTTAATCTATTTATTTACATTTTTATTTCTTTAAAACACAAGTTAAACATCAAATATTGTATTTATTTATCTTGCGAAGAAATAAAAATGTTAATTTCTTAAACAAATGAATAAAGAACATAGAAAAATGAATAAATAAATTAGATAAACAAAAACTTATATAATATTTAACTTGCATTTGCATTTATATTTAACTTAAAAAGAAAAAAAAAACATGTTTTTAAAACAAAGAATTGAAGTTTAAAATAAAATCAATATAAAATTGAAATGTAAAACCGTGTCAATCAATGATATATTAACCTGTATGATTTTTAAAATATAAATAAAAATATATGTTTTAAAAAGATTTAACTGAATTTTAGATATCTAAAAAAAAAATTAAAAGCCACCAAAAATGTAAAGGCCACCATGGAACATCTTAACTTTTATTAACAAATGTGAACTGCAATGCTGTGGCCAGCAGCGGTCATCTTTTAGGACATTGAAACAGATCACATGGGCATGCCCTGCAACAGGTGCAAATTCCAGTAATACCTCTGTGTTTGGGACTATTGTGCCTTTATCGGAGCCATTCCAGTGCCACTTGGCGGATAACCGGCCTAAATTCAGGACAGGTATAACGTCTCTTCGGTTTCAAAAACACAAGATTTGTCTGTTTTCCCCATAATAATAATAATAATAATAATAATAATAATAATAATAATAATTCACAGCCAGATGCTAGGACTGTGGGGCCAGGGCTATTTTCAGCCTTTGTGAACGAGTGTCCATCCACAAGCAGGAAGCCCACTACATCTTAAAAGTCACTGGTGGGGCTCTGCTGTCACCTCGGTGCTAATTGGGTGCCCATTTAAACAAAGGCAATAAACAACGACCAAAGAGGTACCTCTTGAAAAAAGCCAGTTTGTGAGGAAGAAGAAATCCTATTCTAACCCCCACTGACAGCCACTTTCCCCCACAAGCAGCTAAGAAAAGTCCTCCATTTAAAGGAACAGAGAGCTTGACCTGGATCAGGTTCATCTCAGCTGGACGCAGGCCCGGTTCCAGAATCAAATCACTGAGGGTGCTTCTAAAATGACTGAGGGTGCTCTAGTAAAGTGCAGATAGGCTAAGCAACGAGCCGTTGTACACCATAGCAGTGTACAGTGAGAACTGTATGATTATTTATTTACAAGTAATTTACCAATTATTGGAATTTCAAAAATATTTTGCTACAAATTGTCTATTAATCTATTAGTCTGCCTTTACATTGCTTTAATGTGTTACTAGTCTTTTAACATATCTTCCTGAGAACCAGAAAAAAAGATTTTGTGAATTTTTGAAAATGTTTGTTTTTTCCCAGTCATTATTGTTTGGAGCATAAAAAACTAATTGATATATATTATAAGATGATTCTCAATGTTATGAAAGATACAGAATAATTTGATATACCAATTTACTTTATGCAATATGTGTGTAAATATGGCCATAAATGCCATTCCCATTCTAGGCAATGCATCTATATACTGTATCGAATTTGCATATTAACGAGTTTTGGGACAATATGTAAATGTAAAAAGACGTGTAATAATACTTTCATAAGAATGTCTTGCATTTCATAAGAATATATAGACTAAAAACTGTGAATGTTGGCAGAGAAATTCGCTAAATAATGTCCTCTACAGAGGCATAACCTCTATTCTGGGTCTCAGGAGGATATTTCTGTCTCGTGCAGAGTGTCACTTCCTAAACTTTGCTGCCTGCATTTGGCCATCGGTCCTCTTAGCAATAATAGTTTTATTCAATGAATGACTGTAGCCTCGAAAGTGAGCCAAGCCAAGACCACTACGATCACTAAAATGATGTTGCTTTGTCAGTTCATCGCAATCTCACAAAGTTCCGTTAATCTCTCACAAATCTCTTACTTACATCGTGTCTTGACTTTGTTTGTTAATGAGAGGTTTCGTGAGCCTGCATTAAATGCCACCTTCACGTGGTATCAGAAATGTAATTCCAACTTTGCATTCAATTGCTCATTGCATTCAAGTTTCATTGCATTCAATGTGAGGGTGTGAAGGCAGCATAACTCAGCACTGAATAAAAACTCTTGCGTTTTGAGTGGTGAGATTCTGATCGCGTTCGAGAAATCAACAACTATCTGTGATTGGCTATATTACTAACCGCTGCAAAAACGCGTTGTAAATGGATGCATTTGAATCTGCCAAATTTGTTTCACCAATATTATTACAGTATCAACTGAGGGTGCTTTTGCTTGCGTTTGAGGGCGCTTAGCACCCTCTAGCACCCCCGCAGAACCGGGCCTGGCTGGACGGCCACTGTTCATAGAGCTTCCTCTGAAACCAACTATAAATTCATGCAAATTTTGTAGTTGCATCACATATTATAAATGTAAAACCTGACAGGACAGCCTGACCTCATAAAAGTGCATATCTATAGCACGGATCGCATCTATCATGCAATTTATATACAAAAATTAGTTTTTGCATGCATATGCAGTTTTCGCATGCATATGATACGCACTTTATGGCGTGTAATACACAGGTAACCCACACCACTAATCCTACCCAAGGGGTTTCATTTGCACGCAAAAACACATTTTCACGTATAAATTGTATGATAAATACAATTCGTGCTATACACACTTTAATGAGATTGTGTTGGACCAGATGTGACGCAACCTGAACCAGAAATGCATAATGAATCCATGAACGCATAATAAAATCCATTTGTGCCACACTAAATCTTTTATAGTTGTCATAACCATCCGGTTTTCTTGTCTACAGTTTATTTAACGGCACCCCTCCAAATTTCTCAAAATAATGCACTGGCAATCAGTGTTATTTTAGTATCTTTGATATACCATTATAGTTTGTTAATATTTTGAATTAGGTTTAATATTTTGTGTTTTAATTCAAGTTATAGTAATTATGTTCGTCACTTTTATTCATTTATTTTTTAAATACGTCAGTATAGTTAAGTTTTAGTTATTTTAGTGCTTAAAACGTATTTTATTTCAGCTAGCTGCAAAAACTACATGTCTCATTTTTTTTGTTCAAGTTAAATGTCTAATGAAATGTCTTATGTCAAACTAAAACCATTAAAAAAGTTAATTTACTTTTAGATAACATTAACGATAATATCCTTGATTGGCACAGCATGCACAAACAGTGAATGGCAGTGTGACTCTTCCAGCCGGATGGGCAGTCCAAGGAAAACCTCCCGCTAGTGGGTGATCTGGCTTTCGCACCACTGATGTAAGAGGGCTCTTTGGAACAAACCAACTAATAATCCCATTAGACCACATTATTTCCTCTGGTACACATTCTTTGACCAAATGGCAGAATAGAACTTGCAGAGTCAAAAGAGAAAGAAAAGGGAAGGACAGTGGAAGTGTAAGAAAAAAAAAAAGAAAAAAAAAGGCTATACTTTTCAGCTGTGCAAGTGAATGAAATGTAAACAGGGCTTTAGGAGAACAGCTTTAGATCTTAGCAAACATTGCTGGGGCCCTCTGTTCCACTTTGTAACCCTACTGGCTGGCAGGGAGCTCAGCCTCTTGTCAAGCACCAATCTTTTGTAGTGCTCCCCTGACACTCAGCCAAGCTTCTTTCTCAGGATGTGCTTGCATATGCATGAAGGAAGGACCGGCCTGCCGGCCTCACCCCTGCCACTAGAAGCCGAAACTCTGCACACTATCCTGGACGGAAGTACATTTCACTACCTTATTAGCAGTTTCTGAATTCCTCACAGGACAATTCGAAGAATAGTTCCCCACGTCCAAACCAGAACCTTCCGCGTCCACTGTCTTAGAACACCTACCAACATTTCAGACCAGAAAACAAGTAAATAAAAGAACACTTGTTTTACAAACCCAGAGATCTTGATGGCCTGTGTTTTCAGCAAAACGGTGAAAACAGATTAATCTAGTTCTTTCCTCTCCCTTCCTCTTCTGCCAACTTGTTTACTTTCATTCTCCGTTGTAGATAGCAGCCAGCCAGAACGCTCGCTTTCCAGGTGATTTCCTCCAGCCGATGTGGAGGGCTGATTCAGATCCTGCATGTTTAGACAGTGCTGAGGACTGAATGGAGGCTAGGGATATAGTGCAGACCTAAATTGGCAATGGTTTTCTCCATGACAAAAACTAAAATTCCCCTTCTCTTCATACTGGGCATTGATACACCACATAATTAAATTAATAGTTCACCATCATGTCATTATTTACTCACCCTCATTTTGATCCAAACCTGTATGACTTTTTTTTCCTGTGGAACACAAAAGAAAAATAAATTTGTCCACACAGTTTTGGACCCCATTGACTTTCATTCTACGGACAAAAACTGTTGAAATATATTTCAGAACATCTTTTGTGTTCCAATGAAGAAAGGCATTCATACAGGTCTGGAACAACAGTAAATTACAATTTTCGTTCTGGGCAAACTATTCCTTTAGTCTAAAAACAGGATGGCCATCATCTGCAACTCTTTGTCTCAGAGCACTGAGGTCACTGATCCATAGAGACCTTACACATTAAACAATTACAACAAGCTACAACAAGTCTCTCTCACTCATGTACTTAAGATAGCACAGTGAATCTTCTCTTTCTAAACATCATTCAACAGTTATTTGGTGAACTTTAATTGAACTTTAACTTACTGAAGCGTGTCTGTGTTGGGTAAGTTTCCAGTGACGCAGTGCCAATTTAGGCCTGTACTGTCTCCATGCTTTCATTCAGGCCTAGATAAAAGTTTCTTCCATGACAAAATAATAAAATTCCCCTTTTCTCCACATTGGACATTGATACACCACAGAATTAAGAGGAAAACATTTTGAAATCCATCAACTGCGGCTTGTTGTCCATCCTAGTCATGGAACCTGAGATGTTTTTATGCTAAGGATGGAAAAATGGCATCAGCGTTCATCTTCGTGGCAACCAAACCTATTTGAGAAGTTTGTCTCTTAAAAAGAAAAACAAAATGGATTATCTTATCTGTTAAGCACCTGTGAGAGCACTCAAAAATCACCCACTGAAATCAAGTCAAGAAAAGCTTGTCCTTTCATTCTTTTGACTGAATTAGTGAAAGTGACATGACGTGAAGACCGAGTATGGTAACCAAAACTTGGAATTTGTCCTCTGCATTTAACCCATCCAAGTTAGTGCACACGCATTAGGGGCAGTGAGCAGTGAACACACACACAGCAAACCGTGGACACACACGCCCTGTAGCAGTGGGAAGCCATTTTGTTGCAGCACCCTGGGAGCGATTGGGGGATAGGTTCCTTGTTCAAGGGCACCTCAGTCATTTCCTGCCTGTATTGAGAATCGAACCTTCAACCTTCGGGTTACCTACGGGTAAGTATTGTGCTATTTGGGGGTCACAGTAGCACAAAGATGAGAGCAAATGCATCTGGAATGCTCTGGAAATGTCCTGCATGATCTTCAGGTCATAGAACCGTGAGCACTGTTAGGCATCATCAAGCAGGTTTACATTTTCAGAGCTGCCGTTTCCCCAGAACACACACCAAGACTCCCACAAGGGTTAATAAGTTGTTGAAGCCAAGAATAAGATTTGCTTTGCCACCCACGTGGATCAAAATTCTAAGCTAAAACAACAATATGGCTCTTAGCCCTTTCATATCTCAGTATAATGCAGCTGATACTTTTTGTACCTCACATCCTGTTTGCTGAAGACTACAGAAAGGCTCACCCATCCCTGTGAATTCATCAGTTTAAATTCTCATCTTTTCTGTTATTGCAACATATATTGTAACTGTAATTATTTGCACATTGATTGGTTACACTGGTACACTATGTACTTTACTATGTTTCCTCAATAGCACAAAGCATTAGCTGTTCCACTTGACTCTAAAAGCCATGCACATGCAATACAAAACAATGGAAACAGGGATACATTAAACATTTAAAATGTAAACCATCTTATTAATATTAAAGCTATGGTCTAGGATTTCAAAGATTGTTCATTATTAATAACCTCGTTTAGATGCTGGTTATGGTTCTACAGTACAATCCTAACAATATGAAGAGAAAAAGAATGAAAAAAATCCATTCACTCTATTGGGTGTACACCCGCAGAGAAATTGACCAACGTAAGCTGTCCGGCCGGACAGCTTACATTGGTTAACTGCTCTCATCCAATCCCCTGCTCCACTCGCGTCTCCACCCACCGCACCCCACCCCGCCCCCTCCTGCGACATGAAATTTCGCGGAAAAGTAGGCAGCATCAACTCAGCAATGGAGAAAAACCAACAAAAAGACAGCAGCAAGCGGCCCATACTCGCCCCAACAGTCAAGGTTGGAAGAAAGAGAAAGTCAATTGAGGAAAGAGCAGAGATAAACATTTTTTTGAAGAACGGCGGACTCAAAGCCGAATCAATATAGGGTCCACCATTGCCCGTTGGAGGAAGCTTCAGAGAAACCTTTGGACTTAAAACCGACGCTGACTTTTTGTTGAGCAGGTAAGCATTTATTTATACTTTTATCACGGGTCAAAGTAATTATATTTCTTGAAGTGCTTGACTATTTCAATAGGCCTAACATTAGCGGTTTTCTGATCGAGCCGATAGAACATTGCATGTGTTGCTAATCTTGCGTGGGCGTGAACTCAAATCGCACATGGTACATCTCTGTTCCGATGTTTACTCCTGCTTGACTGAGTGAGGTTGTTCAGGTCGTTTCTCGGTGGGAGGGATCAGGTAGCACAGAGGGGAGGGGTGTGCGTGTGGAGGGGTGGGATGAGTTTTTTAAAAATTCAGGCTTTCTCGACTGATTTTCAACATCGTAGACTACAGCTTTAAGATGCTTATGGGAAAAGGTACTGAAATGATACATTCTGGAAAATAACCATGTAGAGCTATTACAATCACATTTTACTCAGGAGTTAATAAAGCAGGTAAACCTAATTGAACTAGATCTTTTAGAGTATTCTAAAAACTTTTTAGAATTTAATGTTTAATGGTCCTCACTAACACTACTTTGTTTTGCCAATTTGTTCACTAAAATATTTCATTCTGTCAGTAAATTCTTGTCAAGGAAACTACAGATTTCAAACTAAAGTATACTTAGCCAATTTCATTTATGTTATAATAGTGAATGAATCGTTCTTTTGAATCTTTTAATTGAATCAGATGAACCAGTTCACCTAACCATTGGGAATGATTTGTTCATGAACTGGACTCAATTTAATTCTATAGTGCCTCAATTAAAGGGTTAGTTGACCCAAAAATGAAAATTCTGTCATTAATTACTCACCCTCAAGTCGTCCCAAACTCTAAAGACCTTCGTTCTGGCGTAGTTCTAACGTAACTCAGAAGCGCTGTACTGTATTTACTACATCAACAGCGTAGGAGACTGACAGGGATGTGAGGAAATTGTTGAATAAAGTCGTTATTTTTGTCCTTCCTACCTTTCTGGGCCTTGAAAGTGGCAATTAAATTGCTGTCTATGTGTGTTCTGAAAGCTCTCGGATTTCATCAAAAATATCTTAATTTGTGTTCCAAAGATGAACGAAGGTCTTGCGGTTTGGAACGACATGAGGGTGTGATTATTGACAGAATTAAAATTTTTGGGTAAACTAACCCTTTAACCCACAAACTCCAAGAACAGTGACAATGCAAAAATGGGGAAACAATGTTGGTCTAAAATATTATGTAGAGTGGAAAAACATTTTATGTCCATTTGTGCTTCAGAAGAGAATGTTGACCAAATATACTGCAGATATTAAACTCAGTATTTAAATGCCGTTCTGTTTATGAATTCAAGCTGTGAGTGCACTGTGGGATCCAGGTTTTTATGAAAGGTTTAGATTCACAGGTTGTGTACACAGTCGATAACACTCTGATTTACCAAGTGTTTTCCTAAGCAGCCATGTAATCCGCTCTACATCAGCCGTGTGGCTCAGCAAAGCCTTTGCAGTCGAGTAACTCCAAAAGCCAGTGGATCACTCTTGCTTATGGAATCAGATGTGAAGTAGCCATGGCACTAGACAACCCCTCCCCAATTTCTTTTTTTCAAAAAGTGACATTTCAGAGAGGAATATGCATCTAAATGGCACATTAGCGACCACCCAGATTTTAGATTGGATTACTTGTGTGAACGCATCCACTCGCAGTTAAAACCAGAGCCAGCTGGCTTCACATCACCACACTGCCAAGACCGTATGGCGCTGACAGCAGGCCAAGTTCCACACTAGCGTTTCTCCTTCAACCCTTTTAGACAACACAACCTTATGGACAAAATCATCTCCAAACACCTTGCCAGCATTGTCCTGAGCCAACGCGATCCAGACCAAATACTGGATCCCACTTCCTTCTCCTACGTCATCCATCTGCAAGCGTGAGGCCTTTCCTGTGATTTGGATCTCCCATGAAGAGTCCTACGTAGTTTTATGCCAAAGCATGAACCAGTCGAACTGTGACATGCGTTGCACTGCTGTTGACTGACAAGGCCAATATACTCAACCCTTCACAGGTTTTAGCACTGGTCTGGAAAAAGCTGAAGAAAAAGAAAAAAAAATAGCACAAGACCGTGGTGGGGCTGCATCCAAGCCAAGCTGGTGAACTCAATTGTCATGTGCATGCAACATTAAACAAAGGGAACATCTGGAAAGGAGTATAATGATCATTAATAGAGCTATAAGGAGAACTGCATGTGCCTTCGGAACGGTGCAGAGCCCAAACAAGGTGTTTTGCATAGCGTGGTGGCGTCTCAATGCTATTTCTTTGGTCTCCAATAAAAGTCAGTGGGTTTTTATTAAGGAATGACATCAACAGGGATGTGAAGAGAGCTAGTGCCCTTTGACCTTGCATATGTGTAGCAACATATGCTCTAAGATAAGTCAAGTCTGAGTGAACTCTCACATTCATCTAGGGTCTTATCTGTCAAAGCTCAGCTTTACATTGCAGCTGAGTTTGAACAAAGGCAAATATGCTCAGTTATGGCTCAATGAAAAGGTCTATTTTAAATGGACAGTTGCCCAAAAACAATAAAAATAGTAATTTGCTTTTATTCATTACCTTCACGTTGTTCCAATCCTGTATGACTGACTTTCTCCCGTGGAACACAAAAACGTATAACCTTGTCCAAACATTGAAAGAACTATATTGACTTCCATTGAATGTACAAAAACATTCTTTAACTCTTTCCCCACCAGCTAAAAAACTGAAATAAACAACAACAACAAAATTACGCACTTGTTTGTAAGGAAGGTTGTGAATTAACTCCTTTCTGTATCGAAGCAACACAGCTGTCACTCATGTGACTCAACGAGACTCGAGAGATTAACTGTTTCTGCATTCAGCCTATGGGGACTTGAACAAACGACTCGAACGAGAAGACTCGAGAGATGAACTAATGTTTTCTGTTTCCGGTGACTGCATAGCCTTGCCTAACGGGGCTGGGACTTGATGAACGAATGACTCGAATCGAGACTTGAGAGATGAACTAATAATTTCCGTTTCCTGTACAGAACATATGGGATGTTGCGCAAGCGTGGTCAATACAAAATAAACGAATCGCTCTCTGAGAAAACTCGTTGTTCTCGAGTCATATTAAAGATTTGTTCAAAATGAACAAATCGTTCATGAACGACACATCACTAGTACAAATTAATGTACAGGTTTCCAGACTGAGTTTGCAGTGCGAAATCAAATCGCCAGACGATCAGGCTGGGTTTACCCAGTCTAGCATTCTTTTTGAATCAACACTTGAATGTGGGTAAGTTTCATTAAAAAAAAAAAAAAAAAAGCAACATTGATTAAAACGATTTTCTCAGCTTTTTGCTCAAAGACTACATTTGGATCAGATTCAGAACGATGATCAAAACATAGATAGAGTGGATCAAGTCCATCAACCTCGCAAAGACCACGATCGCACACATTGCATTGAGTGGACCCCCTCAGACTGAATGTCATTGTTTATGACTGGGAAAGCAAAATATCCTCTGGTGGTATTTGGCTAGGAACCAGCAGTGCTGACCTAAATGGGGGCATTAATGAGAATTAGCACTTAGGTGACTTACAGAAACAACCCAAGATTTGGTTCAGTAAGGGTCACTGCAGGTGACGGAGATGGAGACTTGAGTTGCACGGAGATGGTGAACTGAAAAAAAGGGTTGTTCTGTTCAACAGACCATACAGAATGAACGTTTAGGCAAAGCCAAGGGTAAACAGAGAAGAATCTCCTCATCTTGAATGCCAGAACAAATGAAGGACAAAGAGCCTTCTGAAAAAGGAAGACACACATAACCTTCTCATCATGTTCTTGCCCCTTTGTTGGTCCAAGTACTAAAGCTGTTGGGTTAAAGCAAAATGTATTTAACCTCTGGAACGGTCAGATGAGCGTTTCTCCTCAAAATTTCCAACAAGGTATTGAGAGCACGGCACCACAAAAAAATTGCCGTCTTTATTTTCCATGATTTCAATGATTTACTTTGTGAAAATTTTATCCAAGAGGTATTCGTTTCAGTATCAATGTCGAGAAGTTTTTGGTAATGAAGCAAGGGGATGCAGCCTGCAAATTCTCCTGGTACGGCTCCAGAAATATTCTTGGACCTCATCAAGAAATCAACACATACCAGTCATAATTTGCAAGTTTGTTCTGGCCACTGGTTGTCTGTAGGAAAGTAATGAGATCTGGAGATGACTGAATCCCAGTTTAGTGAGAAAATAACCTCAGGGACAACAGTTTAGAAGGGAGGGGGGAAAGAGTAAAGAGCAGTTTCTTGCGTGCTTCGTATTGCTAAATTTTAGTAGCAGTGACCTTCAACAGCAAACCACTGACATTTGTTCTCACGCACACATACGCAAGCTTAATTCTCTCACACCACGGCACGACTTCATCCATCAGTTGGTACACAGATGTGCGATTTCCCAACATGTGTATTTTCGTAAACAGTACAATAAATAGCAGCTTTAGATTGGCACAAAGTCTGTTTCAAATCACTGGAAGGTGGGCTAACTTGTCTTCTCCAGAGATTTAGATGGTATCAAGCTAAACAGACTAGCATGGAAAACCCTCTGTGGGCCACATCAATCCTCTTTCGTCCCTCTTGCCGTCTGGGAAGGCAGCGGGCTGGAGGTGTTGTGGGCTCAAGCTATGAAGTGTGAAAGGAAAAAGGATGTCAAACAGACAAGGTCTTCATTAATCAAACCCTCCTCAACGCCTGTCTTGAAGGCTTGTTGATAGTATGCTGCGTAAAAGGACCACTATTTTTAACAGAACGTCACACGGAGCTCATATTTTCCAACATACCATTAGTCTGTCAAAGCCACAACTTAGCCATTGTTATTTCTAACGGAGGCTGTCAGAATAAGTTCTGCATTGTTATGATCTCATGCATGTCAGGCCATTTTCAGTGACTGCAAAGTGCAGGGCAAATTTTCTCTCTTCATTTTGTTTGTAATTATAAAAAAAGAAAACCTTTAATTTAGCTTGTAATTATAAATAAACAAATAGTTAGTTAATAAATGATATAAAATTAAATAATTAGAATGTATTAATAATAATAAATTGTATTATATTATTTTAATTATTATTTTAGATTGAGCTGTGAATTCAGGGCAAAAAAAAAAAAACCCTTTTCAGGATTCATGTCTTGCATTTTCCCTGGAATGTTTGCTCTAGGCTCCTATAGGGAGATCTTCAACGGACCCAACACTCACAGGACTCTCACAAGATAAGATAAGCCAGAATTTAACACTGCCCATCAGAGGCCCTACAGGATACATGGATATACATATCAGTGTTAAGAAAATAGACTGTCTGAGCGATTTGCAATTGAACTGATAAATCTGACATGTTAAAACTAGGGAGGCAGACATTTCCCTTCACTAGGCAATTCTCTAGCAGTGTCCGGCCCCTTTACTGACCAGAGGGTCAGCTGGCTTGTCAAGTGATGATGTATAGCATTTAAGTATTGGACACCTTTCACTTCAGCCTGAGGAGATTCCCATCCTCAGACAAACATGTTGTGCTTGTTGTTAACAGATAGAGAGATCTCCTGGAGGATCACAATGCTAACAATGGGGCTTGTCAGTGGCTTCCTCCTATAAGTGGCAAACAGCATGGATTTATAAAAGGCATGCTCTCTAGACAAAATTGGTAGAAGTATGGAAGCCATTTCTGCTTTATTAAAAATATATCAACCTAAGCAAAATCAAACACCAGAATTTCTTAGTATTAATTATAATATTAGTGCTAAATTAACTCAGTAGGCAATTACAAAAGGGGAACCCTGCATTGGAATGATCCAAAAGTTACACTAAAATAACAGCGCTAGATCATATGCGCAGACTTGATGATGTGTTCCCACCCAGTCAACATGCATGCTTCCATTTTATGTGTTAAAGCTGTGGTAGGCCCAGCATTCACAAGGAGCGAAGACCAAATGTGCTATCAATTGATCGTTTGCAACCTCTTTGGGAGAAGTTGCCCATACCCAAGCCTGCTCATAATGAAGATCAGACTTTGAGAAGCTTTATTTGTAGTGCAACAGGCTCCGGCATCTTGCAAACCAGTGTAAGGGTTTTTGCACCCCCAGGCTCTGGAAAATAAAATGAAAGTTTGCAATACCTTCCATGTTAGACAGAGCATGATGGGCTAATTCTGGGAGTGGCAGCACAATGGGAGAGGTTTCTTAAAGGAACGGCGAGGTAAAAGGAGGACTGCTCACTTAGCTAAATTGAGCATGCTTCATCCTTCAAGAGTCTGTGTTTACAGAAGAACAAATGAAAGCGCCTCACAGTTGGTGCTCAGGAATCCTGTAAGCTCCTCCAGACGAGCCATTCCTACTGTAGAGCTGGAAAATATTATTAAATTGTATATCAGAAATTACCACATTAAGCTAAAATTCTAATTTTAGCAATTTCCCAGGTCTAATTTTAGCAATTTCCCAGGTCTGATTCGTGTAGAATGTAAGCTGGAACACAAAATGTGTGAAATGAAAAGAAATGCATGGGCACTGCATGGTTATTTCTGCTTAGCTATTATTTATCTTGGCCAATATCTCATATTAAACCTCATTGGTTGACGTTTCTGCTTTTCAGTGCTTGATAACGTTTCAAAGGGCACAATGTTGTAGTATTGTCATGCTCAAATTATTAAACGGATGGTTTCAGGTATTTTGAAAAAAAAAGTTGCTGTAGTGATGAAAATTGCAGTGCACCCAGAGCATCAAAGCACTTGCGCTTCTGAGTTGCTCTGATCTGTCAACCAGAAAAATATGTAGAGGAAACATCAAAGGACATGTGAGGGGGCCAGTCATATAAATGTCACTACATTTATTCCTGGACCTATGGAAAAAGATACTTTCATACCTGCATGAAAATTGGTTTTATGAAGAAATAATTGAAATCATTTCACAGAAAATACAACAAGCACCAACATCCACCTCTTTATGCATGCAAGCAATAAAAATGTCTTGTATAAGCAAGCGTTTAAACATCAGCCCTGAAGGTTGTAGTAAAGTCCTAATACATTCAGAATTTACAATTTTGGGAAAGTTCTCCGTTATTGAAGTTATAGCATTAGTCAACATGATTTTTGGAAAAACAGTTTTACGACAACAAGCATGTGAGCCGATTTTGAAAGGTACATGGAATTACTTTAAACTGTATTCAAGCTTGGACTGCAGATGGATGAATGGATCCATCCACTCATCCAACTAAAAACAGCAAATAAACCCAATAAGGCAAAAGGATTTAGAGGTGTAGTAGAAAGAGTAGACTATAGTTCTACATTTCAGCTGTAGAAAACAGAAGATCAAAAGGTGCAGAGAGAGATTCAGAACCCCTCATTTCAGGTCAGGCTAATTTCAAAAGAGTTAAAGTTGGAATGTTAAATTGTGGGTCGGCAACCAATTCACACCCTTTTGGTTGGACTGCAAAAGGCTTCCAGCTGAAACCAGTTACAATAACACATCACGCCAGAACCAGACCAACTCAGCCCTGCTGGAAATTGCAGGAATCCTCACATTTACAGACTCTGCTTGCCAAGATAATACAATTTTACCATGTCTACTTAATGAGGGAAACTAGAGTAACTGTTCAGCGGCTGAAACCTGCTGAGAAAGGCAGAGAGACAGTGATGCCTTAAAGGGCTTGAAATGTGAAATCAATAATACGTTTTAATATATATTATCAGCAGGCTCCTATTGAATGGTGTAGTTCAGTCTGGCCAAAGAAAATCAAATAAGGAACCATTCAACTGTTGTATTGAATTGTCTTAAGGCCCTTTCACACCGGATGCGTAACGGAAAAAGCTAATATTTCGTGTGCGAATAGTTCACGTAAAAACCATTCACATCAGCCGCAACACGAGTTTGCGACGTTTCAGAGCTCCAACAGTCCAAAACATTCGACAGCTGAGAGAACACGGACACGTCATTCAGTGGAGACAAGCTTTTCATTTTCTTTAAAAGACCGAAAAGAAGGTTTAGGGTGCACCCAGTCTTAAAGAACAGAGAGTCTGAAGGAGCGTATGCTAATCTTGTACAGGAGCTAAAACTTTATCATGGCCGGTTCTGCACTTACTTTCAAATGTCCATGGGACATTTTGAGGAGCTCCTCCAGAGTCAGTAGCACCGCAACTGACGAGACAAACACGCACTTCAGGAACCAATCGATCCAGAGCAGCTCTGTTTCCAGCTCTGTTTCCAGTTGAGTCACACTGTAAACATTTAAGTGCCACAGTCGTACTGACGGAAACACGTTCACTTTCTATAGTCGCGGACACAATTAGGTTAGAAAAAAAAAAAAGTTTTAACTCAAAGTTATGATATCGTAATCTGTAGCCTACAGTGGGCAAACACAGCTGCATCTGTACAGCTGTAAACTCGTGAGAAATGCGATACCTGGCAAAGGTTAATGTTAATTGAATGGCTGGTGACATCAACTGGCACATCACCTTTGTTTCCTTGTATGTGATTGGTTAAAGCCTTTTCTGTCGCTGCGAGTGTTTAAAAAAAAAAGAAAGAAAAAAAGACGACATCGGAAAAAAAAAATCAAATAAACGCTGTGTTTTCGCCGCAGCACATTCGCGTTCGATGTGGAAGCACTCATTACACAAACAGCTGATCAAAAAATAAAACCATTGCGCAAATTATTAGCGCGTCAAAATCGCGTCCAGTGTGAAAGGACCTTTAGAAGGGAGGGTTTAGAAAATGATAAAATGGCTCAATGTCTCATTTTAAAATCACAAGTGTGACACTCACTATTTCTTAAAATCCAGAAGATAATAAATACGTTTGTGCAATGGGTTCTCCATCCAGAATAGAAGTTTTACTACAACAAGAATGTGACTGCATGTGCCTGGCAAATTAGAAAAGTTGTTGTGCTTATTTAGTAAATACAAAATACAGCAGCTTCAAAATTCACTTTCAAATTATGGCCGTAAACATACAAACCTTCCAATTAGCCTTCCAATTTGGCCTACAAATTGACATCATAACCAAGAAGCTCTATTCTGAGGATGTTCCAAAATGTAATTAATAAAAATTGGCGCAAAAGGAGCTCAAAAACCTTGCCAGTACATTGTGTATGTCACAAATACTTGAATGAATGATGGGTGCAGCAAAAATTTAATTGCAATTACTTGTACACGCATCGGCAAATCCAACAGCAGCCTTCTTAGCCAACCCATTTTGAGATGAACAGAAAATAATTTGATCCATTTCAAATATTTAAAATGGGCAAAATAACTGGCAGCGCCAAGTCCAGACAGAGATCACAGCATGTTTCTTTTTGCTATGATAGTCTCTGTGACCTTTGATCATCAAGATTGATTTAATTTGCCTGAGACTTATCCAAGCTCAATAGTCATTCAGAAACATATAATAGAAAAAGAAGATAAAAAACACTTTTAATGTTTTGGACAGTGTCTGATCTCTATTTAGAGAAGGATACAGTATTCTGTCAAGGTATTGCTAAATATCTAGGTCTTTAGCTTTATATCAATGTAATTCAATGGATTGGAAATGGGATGTGCTGCTTGTTACATCTGAAGCAGAGGTCACTTTTTGCGGTGAACTTTTATTTTCAGAAAAGATCTTTGTTCCTGCATGACCATATAAAGTTGCCTCATATGTGGGATACAAGAGACCATTTTTCATAGTTTTCCCAACTAAAACCACATACACTGCCCACATAGACCACTCCAAGTACATTAGTTTTAAAAAGTAGCATCTTAAGTGAAAGCCCAGTATTTCAGTAATAATACTGAACTAACTGACTGAATAAATTGCAAGCTCTCTAAAACACACAGCGAATTAAGGGATAAAAGTCTCCAAGCACTCACTAAAAAGTTTTTGTTGCTATGTGATTAAAGCACAGACATAATCAAAATAGAGTATGTAATGTTTTTAACTTATATGCGACTTGCCAGTTTTTAGGGCAATAACCACACCAAAAGCATTACACACGTCATGTACGGCCATATTTTTCCATAAGTGATAACAGAAAGTCTGCCAGAACAATGAAGGCGGGATTGAGGGGCAGAGTTATGTTGGCTTCAGATGTTTCCCCTCAGGACCATCACTGCCAATTCACTCCGCTTCATATTGTTATGCATCCAAGTGGGGGGTCACTGTCAAGAGACGTTCACCCACCCATTAGGTCTCCGTGCAGCTCTGACAGCGCAACAGGCTGCAATTTAAACTCTGTCTGTCTTGAGGCAGTCAGGACCTAAATACAAAGCCAGTCAGGGACAGCAAATGACAGTTGGAGATGTGATCCCTCAGAGGTTCTTTTAGCTCCGTGGTGGAGGGTGAGATCAGCATTCCAGATGCCATTTATAGACCCTCGGGATCATTAATCAAACACGTTCACCACAAGAGATAGTGTAAGATATCATCGAAACCACATCAAAACGCCAACAAAGAACCACACTGTTATACATATGACATCACAATATGATTCCAATTATCCTTAATGTGTGATGTACAGTGAACAAATTTGTTGAATAAAGAGCGTGTCCATAATTTCAAGATAAAGTGGTTACATATGTCAAGGATAAAAAAACAAAACAAGGTAAGTGTTTACAGAGCACAAAAAATAGCAAGTAAACTGCATAAAAATGTCCATAAAGTTTTTTTAAATAGCTTAACTGATTTTAATTGCAAAGCTAAGGCAGGAAACTCCAGACTTATTCAGCATTAACAACCCCATGGCAAGACTAGACAGTCACTCAATACAATTACACCCACAACACCTTTCTGCATGGTTTTGTTGGGCTCTCAATAAATATACATGTTCTGCATTACAAATTTTGGTCCAACTTTATATTAGGTGTCTTTAATGTACATCCATCAAAAATTAAAGTACATGTACTTATTGTGTTGATGCATTGCAAAACACTTTTGCTGCTATTGAGATGGGGATATGGGTAAGGTTAGGGGCAGGTTTAGTGGTGTAGGTTTAAGGGTGGGATAAAAGGGAAGGGTCAGAAATTAAGATATAGTTACTTGCAGATAACTAAAATAATATAAGTACAATGGAAAAAACATGCAAGTACAGAATATAGTTGCAAGAAAGTATGTGAACCCCTTGCAGAATCTGTGACGACTAAATTTGGTAATACTTTACAATAAGGTTGTATTAGTTAACATTAGTTAATGCATTAGTTAACATGAACTAACCATAAACAACACCTCTGTTCAGCATTAGTTCATCTTTGTTAACGTTAGTTCATAAACATCCAGCTGTTCATGGTTTGTTCACGTTAGTTCACAGTGCATTGACTAATGTTAACAAGATTTTAATAAATGCATTAGTAAATGTTGAAATTAACATTAACAAAAGATAAATAAATTGTTTATAAGTGCAGTTCATTATTAGTTCATGTTAACTAATGTAGTTAAAGGGTTAGTTCACCCAAAAATGAAAATTAGCCAATGATTTACTCACCCTCAAGTCATCCTACAGGGAGTGCAGAATTATTAGGCAAATGAGTATTTTGACCACATCATCCTCGTTATGCATGTTGTCTTACTCCAAGCTGTATAGGCTGGAAAGCCTACTACCAATTAAGCATATTAGGTGATGTGCATCTCTGTAATGAGAAGGGGTGTGGTCTAATGACATCAACACCCTATATCAGGTGTGCATAATTATTAGGCAACTTCCTTTCCTTTGGCAAAATGGGTCAAAAGAAGGACTTGACAGGCTCAGAAAAGTCAAAAATAGTGGGATATATTGCAGAGGGATGCAGCAGTCTTAAAATAGCCAAGCTTCTGAAGCGTGATCATCGAACAATCAAGCGTTTCATTCAAAAGCGTTTCATAGTCAACAGGGTCGCAAGAAGCATGTGGAAAAACCAAGGCGCAAAATAACTGTCCGTGAACTGATAAAAGTCAAGCGTGCAGCTGCCAAGATGCCACTTGCCACCAGTTTGGCCATATTTCAGAGCTGCAACATCACTGGAGTGCCCAAAAGCACAAGGTGTGCAATACTCAGAGACATGGCCAAGGTAAGAAAGGCAGAAAGTCGACCACCACTGAACAAGACACACAAGCTGAAACGTCAAGACTGGGCCAAGAAATATCTCAAGACTGATTTTTCTAAGGTTTTATGGACTGATGAAATGAGAGTGAGCCTTGATGGGCCAGATGGATGGGCCCGTGGCTGGATTGGTAAAGGGCAGAGAGCTCCAGTCCGACTCAGACGCCAGCAAGGTGGAGGTGGAGTACTGGTTTGGGCTGGTATCATCAAAGATGAGCTTGTGGGGCCTTTTCGGGTTGAGGATGGAGTCAAGCTCAACTCCCAGTCCTACTGCCAGTTTCTGGAAGACACCTTCTTCAAGCAGTGGTACAGGAAGAAGTCTGCATCCTTCAAGAAAAACATGATTTTCATGCAGGACAATGCTCCATCACACTCCATCCAAGTACTCCACAGCGTGGCTGGCAAGAAAGGGTATAAAAGAAGAAAATCTAATGATATGGCCTCCTTGTTCACCTGATCTGAACCCCATTGAGAACCTGTGGTCCATCATCAAATGTGCGATTTACAAGGAGGGAAAACAGTACACCTCTCTGAACAGTGTCTGGGAGGCTGTGGTTGCTGCTGCACGCAATGTTGATGGTGAACAGATCAAAACACTGACAGAATCCATGGATGGCAGGCTTTTGAGTGTCCTTGCAAAGAAAGGTGGCTATATTGGTCACTGATTTGTTTTTGTTTGGTTTTTGAATGTCAGAAATGTATATTTGTGAATGTTGAGATGTTATATTTGTTTCACTGGTAAAAATAAATAATTGAAATGGGTATAAATTTGTTTTTTGTTAAGTTGCCTAATAATTATGCACAGTAATAGTCACCTGCACACACAGATATCCCCCTAAAATAGCTAAAACTAAAAACCACTTCCAAAAATATTCAGCTTTGATATTAATGAGTTTGTGTTGTTGTTTAATTATTAATGTTGTAAAAATTAATCCTCAAAAATACAACTTGCCTAATAATTCTGCACTCCCTGTAGGTGTATATGACATTCTTCTTTCAGACGAATAAAATCTGAGTTATATTTAAAAAGTCCAGGCTAATCCAAGCATTATAATAGCAGTAAGAGTTGCTCTGTTTTTGAAGTCCATAAAAAGAAAAAAGAATGCATCTGTCCGTCGAATAACACGCTCTACGCGGCTCTGTGGTGTTAATAAAGGCCTTCTTAAGCAAATCGATGCGTTTGTGTAAGAAAAATATCCATATTTAAAACTTTATAAAGTAAAGTTCCAGCCGATCACCTTCCATTTTCAATTGCTTCTGCCGATCGAAAGACAAATGCGACCAGGTATGCTCGTCAGACGTCACGTACGCATCTTGAATTGCGAGATGGCACTTTCAACACTTTTCCATGCAAGGCGATCAAGTTTTATGATAAAGTTTTAAATATGGATATTTCTCTTACACAAACGCATTGATTCGCTTCAGAAGGCCTTTATTAACACCCCAGAGCCATGTGGGGGCAGCAATGACATTATTCGATGGACAGATGCATTTTTTATGGACTTAAAAAACAGAGCAACTATTACTGCTATAATAACGCTTGGATTAGCCTGGACTTTTTTTTTCTAATACAACTCCGATTTTATTCGTCTGAAAGAAGAATGTCATATACACCTAGGATGACTTGAGGGTGAGTAAATCATGAGCTAATTTAAATATTTGGGTGAACTATCCCTTTAACTAATGTTAACTAATGAACCTTATTGTAAAGTGTTATGAAAGGCCAGTGTGGAACAACATTGAGTTGGTCACAATTCCTTTATATTTATAATTAATTATAATTTTCAATTGTTCCATTTTATATATTTTTTATTCCTATGTTTATATACTTATACTTTTATTGGTTCCCATATATAGAATATTTACATATTTTATATACAGTTTAATTTATAGATTTCTTGGTCTTGTTTTATATTGTATACTTTGTATGTTTGTTCCTTTTTAGATGTCCATGTTGCTTTTGATCTCCACGTTTTGTATTGTTGTTCCTTTTTTACGTCGCCTTCCTTTAGATACATTTTGTTCACTTATCTTTTCCCCCATTCATTTTAATGTAGGCTCTTTGTTCTTTTTACTTGGTTATATTGTTTACTTGGAATATTTGTGTGTATTTTATATACACTTTCTTGTAAATGTATTGTTCTTATTTTATATTGTTTAATTTGTATATTTATTCCTTTTTTTAGATGTTCCTTTTTAAGTACACTATTTATTTCCTTTACATCTCTGTCCTTTAAATGCATTTTGTTCACTTTTTTTTCCCCCTTTTGTTTCTTTACCAATTCATTTTAACGTATGTTTATAATGTTCTTTGGACTGTTTCTATTTTTTCATTTGTTCCTTTACATTTTCATCCCTTTTAAATACATTTAGTTCACTTGTTTTTGTTTCGCCATTGTTTTAATGTTCGTTTATAATGCTCTTTTTTTTAATACCTTTTTAATAAATTTTTCAGAATACATATATATATATATATATATATATATAAATCTGCATAGCTACAAAACCTAGCCAAGCCTTAGAAGTAACCAATAAAGTCACTTTACTGGGTTACCAATGCGTCATGTCCTCCAATAGCAGTCTGGGTTTTGGGAGTGGTTTTAAAAAAAACAACCAATCCAGTTTGAGATGAAGGACCAATAGGGGATGGAAGGCAAAGCTGTGAAAAGGAGAGGTGTGTCTCCTGGGAAAAACCACTGATGGGATTACTTGCCATGGCAACAAATGACTGTAGCATGGAAGTATACGGCCACAACATACATCCGATTTGGTATCATTTCGGATGTCAAATCAATCAAATCACTTTATTGTCACTCTACCATATGCACAAGTGCAACAGTAGGTGAAATTCTTAGGTGCAGTCCGAGCAACATAGTAGTCATGACATGAACAACATTTAAGCAACAACAGATTACACATCTGATGCGCACACAATTACTCACAGCACAGTATACACTACAATAAACAATAAATAATTTACACAATGTGAGTGTAGTTCTCACAGCTTTAAACAATATACACATACTTACAATATACATATACTTTAAACAATATACAATAAACATACACTAAACAATATACATTACGCTATAATAATAATAATAATAATAATAATAATAATAATATACAATGTATAGTATACAATATTCACAAATTGAAATCCAAAGTGCAATAGATGCTGTATGATAAATAAATGTGTTATAATGTGTGTGTATCTACAGTGGGTTGTGCTGAGTGATATTCTGTCCAGAGTGTGTTATGATACTGATGGATCAGGAGTTAAGTAGTCTAATTGCTTGTGGGAAGAAGCTGTTCTGGAGTCGGCTGGTGCGTGTTCTGATGCTGCGGTACCGCCTGCCTGATGGCAGCAGTGAGAGCAGCCCATGGTTCGGGTGGCTAGAGTCTCTGATGATCCTCTGAGCTCTCTTCACACACCGCCTGGCGTAAATGTCCTGGAGGGAGGGAAGCTCACCTCCGATGATGCAGCTGGCCGTGCGTACTACCCTTTGCAGGGCTTTGCGGCTGCGGGCGGTACTGCAGCCAGTCAGCAGGCTCTCTATGGTGCTGCTGTAGAAGCGTGTGAGGATGTGACGGTTCATTCCAAACCTCCTCAGCCGTCGCAGGAAGAAAAGGCGCTGATGAGCCTTCTTCACAACGGCCTCAGTGTGGACGGACCATGAGAGTTCCTCTGTGATGTGGACACCGAGGAACTTGAAGCTGCTGACTCTCTCCACCGGTGCTCCATCGATGGTGATGGGGCGGTGGTCTCTCTCATTCCTCCTGAAGTCGACCACCGGCTCCTTGGTCTTGCTGACGTTGAGGGAGAGGTTGTGCTCCTGACACCACCGTGTCAGAGTGTGCACCTCCTCTCTGTAGGCCGTTTCATCATTGTCAGTGATGAGACCTACCACCGTCGTATCGTCAGCAAACTTGATGATGGTATTGGAGCTGTGGGTTGTCACACAGTCATGTGTGTACAAGGAGTACAGGAGTGGGCTGAGAACACAGCCCTGAGGGGCTCCAGTGTTGAGAGTCAGTGATGATGAGATGTTACTGCCCATTCTGACCACCTGGCGTCTGTTTGACAGGAAGTCCAGGATCCAGCTGCATAACAAGCTGTTTAAGCCTAGAGCCCGGAGTTTCCCGTCAAGTATGGAGGGCACAATGGTGTTGAATGCTGAGCTGTAGTCTACAAACAGCATTCTCACATATGTGTTCCTCTTTTCCAGGTGGGAGAGAGCAGTGTGTATTGTAGATGAAATGGCATCATCAGTGGAGCGGTTTGTGCGGTATGCAAACTGCAGTGGGTCCAGTGAGGGGGGGAGAACAGAGCAGATGTGGTTTCTGACTAGTCTCTCAAAGCATTTGCTGATGATGGGGGTCAGAGCAACAGGACGCCAGTCGTTTAAGCAGAGTGTTTTTGGTTGCTTCGGTACAGGAACAATGGTGGACGTTTTGAAGCATGTGGGGACCACAGACAGGGAGAGGGACAGGTTAAAAATGTCAGTGAAAACTCCAGCCAGTTGGTGCGCGCACGCTCTGATGACGCGGCCCGGAATGCCGTCTGGACCCGCGGCTTTACGGATGTTCACCCGCCGGAAGGATCGGGTTACATCCGCTAAAGATACGGAGAGTGAACTAACCTCTGCATCTACAGCCACGAGCTCTCTCTCCGCGAGGGCGGTGTTAGTTCCCTCAAAGCGAGCATAGAAGGTGTTGAGCTCGTTCGGGAGAGAGGCAGCGGTGTTCACGGTGGAGTTTGTCTTCCCTTTATAGTCCGTGATGGTGTTAATTCCCCGCCACATGCTTCTAGAGTCGGTGGTGTTGAACTGTCCTTCAATCTTGTCCCTGTACTGGCGTTTTGCTGCTCTGATGGTTTTCCGGAGGGCATAACTTGCTTGTTTATGCTCCTCCGCATTACCGGAGTTAAAAGTGAAGGTCCGCGCATTGAGTGCCGCGCGAACATCCCCATTTAGCCACGGCTTCTGGTTAGGGTACAGCCGTATTGTTTTGGTCGGAACAACGTCTTCTACGCACTTCCTGATGAAACACATTACGCTATCAGCGTAGACCTCGATGTCGTCATCAGAGGGCGACCGGAACATCTCCCAGTCCGCGTGATCAAAACGGTCCTGTAGCATAGAGTCCGATTGGTCCGACCAGCACTGGATGGTTCTGAGGGCGGGTGCTTCCTGTTTCAGCCTCTGCCTGTAAGCGGGCAAAAGTAGAATGGAAGCGGGATCTGATTTGCCGAATGGTGGGCGCGGGAGGGACTTGTAACCATCCTTGAAGGGAGAGTAGCAGTGGTCCAGAACACAGTTCCCTCGCGTGTTGAAGTTAACATGTTGGTGGTATTTAGGTGCAATGCGTTTGAAGTTGGCTTTGTTAAAGTCCCCAGTCACAATAAACGCAGCCTCAGGATGCGCGGTTTCCAGCTCACTCACTGTCCTATACAGTTCCTTTAGTGCCCGGTCTGTGTCGGCTTGTGGGGGAATATACACAGCTGTGATGACGACCGCTGTGAATTCCCTCGGTAGCCAGAATGGTCAGCTCAGAACCATGAGAAGTTCCAGATCAGGAGAACAGAAAGACTTGATAGAATGTACGTTCCTCTGATCACACCAGGATCTGTTGATCATAAAACATACACCCCCGCCTTTGCTTTTCCCTGAGAGATCTTTTTCTCTGTCCATTCGGTGCACGGAGAACCCCGCGGTTTCGATGGCCGAATCTGGAATCTCAGCAGACATCCAAGTTTCTGTAAGGCAGATAATGCAGCAGTCCCTCGTCTCTCGTTGGAAAGAGATCCGCGCTCTCAGCCCGCAGAGTTTATTGTCCAGAGACTGAACATTTGCTAGTAAAATACTGGGAAGTGGGGTCAGTTTGCGCGGCGTCTTACTCTGATGAGCACGCCGGCTCTCTTCCCCCTTCTCCGGCCGCGTTTCCGCGGTCGGGCCGCCCACACAAAAGGTTCCGCTGCCGTGTTTGTAAACAGCGTGTCTTCGTTGAAGAATTTAAAGTCCGGTTTTCGGTGTGCGATTGCCGAACCAATGTCCAAAAGTGTCTGTCTGTCGTACGTAGTAAGGCAGACAACATCCAAGACAAAAAATACAAAAACTGTAAACAGAACAAACAAAAAACTACAATGATTCATCGGAGCTCCCGACGTAGCGGCCATCCTCGGCGCCATCTTGAGTTATACGGATATATACAGATCCATGGAATTTGACCTATTCGGCCAGTATACTCCTGGATTCTTCCGAATTTCAGCAGTGTATACAGGAGTATACTGGTCCGGATACACCTTTTTTCATGCAGTGTTACCAATAATTAACATTAAAATGAACCTGTTCAAAAGTTCATGAACCATTGATTCTTAAAGGATTAGTTCACTTCAAAATGAAAATTTCCTGATAATTTGCTCACTCCATGCCATCCTAGATGTTCATGTCTTTCTTTCTTCAGTGGAAAACAAATTAAGTTTGAGGAAAACATTTCAGGATTGTTCTTCACATAATAGACTTCAATGGCAACCAAAATGTTGAAGTTCCAAAGGAATGCAGTTCCAAATGGCTTCAGAGACTCTGTGCGACCCCAGATGAGGAATAGGGTCTTACGCCGGGTGCAAACGGTGCGATTTATAATAGTCCTTTAGGATTGATCCTTGTCAGACTGTACGAACATGATCCCTGCTGTAAGCCATGTCACACTATAAGATCTAAGTTGTCATTGATGTCAGACTGTACGATAGTACTAAAAAGCCGCACTAAAAATGGATGCACGCAATAAAACTTGTCCGGCGTTTTATATCAACAATCAATGACGCATTCGGTGACAGTGAGCTGCATCACACGCGGGATTGAAGTCGTGGCTACAAAGAAATCTCTAGCACTCATTTTGGTCAGAGCTTGTCTTAAAAAAAAAAGAAGATAATTTGACGGTCGTCGTAGGAGAAGTCACACTGCAGGACTGCGGTAAATCTTCTGACACTGCCAGAATTTCGTTTGAGGTAAAATTTGATAGCAGCGGTCATTAATCGGCTGCCGGTGAACATGTCAAACTAACGATCAAAGACTTCAGATTTTAGCCTAGGATCAGAGGAATCTTTTAGGATTTGCTAAATTTGTCTCAGACGGCCAAATCGAGGCAAAAATCGCAGTGTGCACCCAGCTTTATCTAGCGAAACCGTCGGCCATTTTCAGAAAAAAAAAAAAAAAACATTTATATAATTTTTTACCTAAATTGCTCATCGTGCTGCTCTGCAACGGCCATGGATTGCACAATCATGTCGTAAAGGTCATGCTAGACGTAGGCAGAAGTACCGTCCCGTGTTTGCAAAGCACACATGTGAAGACCAATACAAATATCCTTTAGCAAAAAAGGTTAAACAACAATGTGTTATTTGAAGTTGGAGATGGAGGTTTTTTTTGGTGAAGGGCGTTTGTATCAGTCTTCGTACGTTCGCTGACCTTTCCGACATGATTGCGCAATCCGTGGCTGTCGCAGATCAGCGCAAGATGAGCAATTTAGGTTAAAAAGTATATAAATGTTTATTTTTTCTTGAAAATGACTGAAGGTTTCACTAGATAAGACCCTATTCCTCGTCTGGGATCATCCAGAGCCCCTGAAGCCCTTTGAAACTGCATTTATTTGGACCTTCAACATTTTGGTTGCCACTGAAGTCTATTATGTGTAGAAAAATCCTGGAATGTTTTCCTCAAAAACTTAATTTCTTTTTGACTGAAGAAAGAAAGACATGAACATCTTGAATGAGATGGGGGTGAGTAAAATATCCGGAAATTTTTATTTTAAGGTGAACTAATCCTTTAACACTCTTTGTTGTTACCTGGATGATCCACAACATTTTTCTGTTTTGTTTCGTGATGGTTGTTCTTGAGTCTCTTGTTTGTCCTGAGCAGTTAAACTGCCCAAGGTTCGTCAGAAAAATCCTCCATCTTTTGCAGAGTTGAACCCTCTCCAGCAGTAACTGTATGATTTTGAGATCCATCTTTTCACACTGAGGACAATTGAGGGACTCAAACACAACTATTAAAAAAAAAAGTTCAAACATTCAAACAAAGTGAATTGTACAAAATGTTTACAATTAAAAAAAAAAAAAAAAGTGATATTTAAACAAAATAAGAAATTTGGACATCATCCTGTTCAAAAGGTTTCCCCCTGGCTCTTAATGCATTGTGTTTCCTTCTGCAAAGGGTTCTGAAAAAGGTTGAAATATGCAAAAGATGCTGGAAAACTGAAGAATTTGCAGGACCTGGAGGATTTTTCTGAAGAACATTGGGCAGTTTATCTGCTCAGGACAAACAAGGGACTCAAATGATTACTTTAAAATGTTAGTAGTTAAATAGGCTACACCTGATATAAAGTGGGAAAATTTCAATTATGATATTTCCATGATCTGAAATAAAGCATTTCTGAAAATATAATAACTGCTAAGTATACACACCGTGAAACGCTGCAGCTTATATAAAAATATGCACGTCATTCCCATCCAAACTTTTTGAAAAAAAAAATCTTAAATTGTTTAAAAAAGCCACTTGTCAGAAATGTTGTGGCAGAAATAATCAGTTTACATTTGGTCAGTCCAATCAAATCGCACCAAATCACCATCATTTTTCTTGAAATGAAAATTGTCAACATCTACATCCCTTGTGTCACTCCAGACTCATATGACTACTTTCTTGTCAAAGCTGCTCTTTTATTAATTCAACAAAACTGCATGATGAACATTTGGCTGTCATGGAAAGAGTGTGTGTGTGTGTGTGTGGGGGGGGGGGGGGGGGTGTCTATGAAATGAGCCATGCATAAATAGCTACAGCGATTTCTGAAATTCCTCACAGACATAAATATCAAATTCCAGACTTTTGGCAGTAATTCACACACCAAGACCAAGTAATTTGCATCTCTTTCAGAACAATTAATGCTTATGCTTCTGTAAAGTGTCCGTAAGTGACCTTATGTGTGAGCCCCTAGAATAAAAATACTTGTGTTACAACATCCAAGACATTTCCAACACATCTGGTATCAAAACGGAGGTGAAAAATCCAAGGAAATCCCAATGAAAGACTTCAAACCAAGTTATCCTGAAAACACTTATTTTAGCGTGTGCTCAAAAGGGTTATGAATACAAAGAAAAGTTTAAACCATCAATGCACTTACATTTATGCTATAATTACCTTCTATGGACTGACACTAATGGATAGGCACATTTTGGAGTACCACTAATGGACCAACACAATCTCATGGCAATTCGTAACGATTTTACAATTTGGCGAATTGGTGGCTAATACGTATTCATTTTTGTATCTGTTTACACCACAGTGACATGTTTAGGGGTGGTGCTTCATGCTTACTTTTTTTTTCTTTTCGAAAAAGCTTTCATTTTTGTTCAATTCACATTATCACCTTAATAAATTAAATTTTTCCATGAGATTGGGTTTAACGTACATAGTCAGCATAGCAAACCCTAACCCTAAATCTAATGATCTGTGGAATGCATGATAAGCAAACTTACGGCAAATTAATTTTTTTTTTTTAAAATGAGGCAAAAACTGGTCTCTCCAAAACACAGAGAAAAGTCATTAGTATCGGCCATGGCACGTGTTAATGTCAGCATTGCACTGAAACAGAAGTTTGTCCTTTCATAGTCACTATAATAAGTGATACAACATGCATGGAATTATAGGAGGGGGGTAATCCACTGCCATTGGCTTATCAAGCCTTGGGCGCAAAAGAGTTTTCAATAAACTGCTGCCCATGCCTAAGTTGCAAACCCTGCAGTTTGCGTGTTTGGGACCTGTATTGCTTTATATTGGGCTAAACACGCTCGCTCTGTTCTCTTGAATTTTATGTAGCTTTACAAATGTTTCCAGACACTTTTACTGCGGCTTTCTGGCTGAGACTCCAACGTTGGGAGGATGTGCCATTAATTCCATCAAGGGGACAGACGAAGCACACACATAGGCTCAGACATTGAACAGAATGCCTAGGAGTTTAAAAAAGGCCTTCTGATGATCTAAAAAAGAAATGATGCACCATAAACACCCCATCACCAGACTTTCATTATTTAAATCTGGACGAGAAACAGAACACTCTACTACTAAAAACAGCACAGTACAAGCAGACAGAGGGGCTCAGATCCAGCGGTACGGCCCACCTGTTACTGTGGTTATGAGACAAGACTGCTTGAGGAGAACAAAAAGGCCTGGAGAATGCTTTAAGAGTCTGGTTTAATGTCAAAGACACTACAAGGCATCTGAAAAGATCATTCATTCGCTCTTCACACACTGGATTTACAGCCCACATGCAATCCACTGTTTAATATGCATCGCTCCGAACATCTGGATTCCATGGTGTTAGGGGAAAAGAAAAAGCATTTTATCTTGCAGTCAAAGAGGCATCTTACTGTCACAATGAAGATCAGTCAGTCATCTGTCATAAATGACCTTAAGTGGAGTAGGATTAATTATTTATAACAGTGTATCATTTATTGGGTCATGGTTGTGTTTTAGTGCCAGAGTTTGGTTTTTTATTAAAGGGATAGTTCATCCAAAACGGAAAAATTACTCCATGATTTGCTCATCCTCAAGCCATCCTAGGTGTATATGATATTCTTCTTTCAGACGAATACAATCAGTTATAATAAAAAAAAAATGTCCTGGCTAATCCAAGCTTTATAATGGCAAAGAATGACAGCCAAAAAAAGTGCATCCATCCATTCTAAAAGTAATCCACACGGCTCCAGGGGGTTAATAAAGGCCTTCTGAGGCGAATTGATGGGTTTTTGCTTTTTTCATAAGTTGAATAAAGGCGGCGGCCCACCGGAAGCTAGATATTTAACTATATAAAATTTAAAATATGGATATTTCTCTTACACAAACCCATCAATTCACTTCAGAAGGCCTTTATTAACCCCCCGGAGCCATATGGATTACTATGGATATCATGGAGAGAAGAAACTTAACAGGATCAATGTGAACCTAAACTAAATTCTGTAAAATCACTTATTCATGCAGTTTCAAATTATGGAACACAAAAGTACAACTTCTGAAGAAAATCCTGGCCATTGTTTTAGTATAATAAAAGAGAATGAAGACTAGGGTTGTCAAGCTCTAAAAAGTGGTCCTTATGACTCATGAGCTATATTAATGGTCTTCTGAAGTCATTCTTTGTGTGAGAAAAAAATTAACAAATGTAAATCTGTGTGCATCCACTCTAGCTCTCCTCAGAGTGATTCATGAGAGACCTCTCTGATTCATGATTGAATGGTTCTTTTCAGTCAGAACGTTGATGAATCAGACTGTCTAAATGATTTGTTTATGAATCAGACCGATCTGTTTCTTGAGTTTAACTCACTAACTGTGAGTTTTGATATGGTTCATCACACAAAGTATGATTTCAGAATGTTTGGAGCACAGTTATACTACCGCTTTTGAGCTCATTTTTCCAGCCCCCCATTCATCAAAAGTGCATGGAAAAGAGTAGCCAGCACATCACATATTACAAAAATTAGGCTTTTGTGTTTCACAGAAATCAGTCAGTGATATGGGTTTTGGAACAGTATGAGGGTATGTAGTTAATGACAATTTACATTCATGCACAAAGTATCCTATTTAATCTGTACCTTGGCAGAAAGAGATTTAAAAAAAAAAAGGAATCATTCACCTAAAAAGATGATATACACGCAAATACACTACTAAACATCAACTAAAAAGTACATCTTAAAGAGCTGATAAAATGGAAAGGAAATGTATTATAATGTTTCTACATTACTCTTTGCTAGGCTGCCAAAATAAGACTGGGTGGGAGGGGGGGGGGGTTGCATAATGAGGCTTGACTTCCCTTAAATAGATCTTAATTTAATTTGGCTTCCTAGTTCCTACAACTTTAAAAGCAAGCCATCAAAAACATTTAGCAGACATCCTATATTTACCAATGACTTTAAGTAACAGGCATTAGCCATGTGAAAAATATGAACCGTTTAATACTCTTCTGTCTCACCCATAATACTCTAAAAATTCAAACATCTCATGCATGAGCAGTGTGTAAGCAGTAACAGACACCGGTTTAGACACACTGAAGTGTTTGTTTTCATAGCCTTGGGATAGAGACATCTGAGCAGCTCTGTGGGGAGACAGGAGTGGATGGGAGTAAGACACTCCAACTTTTACCACCACATCAATGTAACTACTCTTCCCTCAAACATATGACCTCTACTGTTAGTTCAGTTCTGTTTAAACTGGCTGCCCTAATTAACCAGACCAAATACAGGAGAATAATTGGAGGTCTTACTACTGGAGAAAGTGCATGATAGAGTGTAAAAACAGGAAAGAAGCACAGAGCAGAGAGAAAAAAAAAATACTGTGAAATTCACGTCACAAGACACATTTAGTCAGAAATGTGATCTGCTGCCTTCCGAATGGAAACTTTTAAAAAGGTACCAATCTGAAGAGCAATAGATCATTTGTTTAACATTTCAGCACCAGGTGTTAAAGTAATAGCTCGTAACTTTCAAGCTTACCACCAGAAGATTTCACACCCTAATCGGTGAGAGACAGGCCTCGGCCTTACAGCAGAAGTACTGTTGGAATCTCAAACACAAACAAGCGTGTTAGTCAGTGCTGGACTCTCATGTCAGACATTTTCATTTGCAAAAGGCACAAAAATATGGCCATTTACAAGTCACATTTTACAAACCGAAGCGGTCAGTCAAATTTGTTAGAAAAATAAAAAGAGAAAAAAAAAATGTAAAAGCTGCCAACAGAAATTTTCACCTGTGTATACAGCATTTGACTTTGGTAGGACTTGTTAAATTTGAGAGCAGCTGCAGATTTTCCACAGATCATAAATTAATCTAGGCGTGTGCCATTTCGATGCCGAGGCTGCACCAAGAACCACATTGGATGAAGGATTTTGCTGACAAACACACTTTTTCCTTTTGTCTCCTCCATCCGTGCATACTTTGTTCCCCACCCATTTCTAGCTCCCTTTCTCATGGATGCTATTCTGTCTGTGAAAATAATCAAAGTTCCCGTCTCTCACCCCCATGACCTCACAGACTGCTGCTTAAGTACGTGCTGAGCAAGATCGCGGCTGCCGGGTTCAGGTGTCTGCACTCTGCGTCACCCTCCAGATGTGAGCTTCTGTCACAAGGGCTCTATTAATCTACGCCCGGTCTGTCAGCCTTGTTTCTACCTCCATCAGCTCCTAACCAAAGCATTGTAAAGCTCCCCACTCCCCTAAGTCTACTGATATGAACACTTACGCCTGAAACTCTATATTTTGCTTAGGAAATGAGTCATAAATTAGGGGAGCTCCCAGCCAAGGTCTGGGGAGGAGAGTGGACAGAGAGGGGTCTGTGACTGTTGCCGGCAGGGGAAAGACATCCTGATCGTTCCTGAGGGAATCGGACCACCGCAACACCCCTGAAAGCACTGCCATGCTTCTGAGGAATTTTCATGACTGAGGAAACGCTGACATTTTGTGCCTCCGCCAAAATGAATTACATTTTATGTTCTGTGTAATGCACGTGCAAAAATGGAGACTGCGCCTGCCAATGTAAATGGATGTGATATTGTGTAACATATGACAGAAACTTGAAGTCTAGTCTAAGGTGAATGACTAGTCAAAACATTTAAATAAGTACATAAACACTGACAAAACAAGAAATGACATATTACAATGTATAACATACATTTGAAATGCTAATTATTATTATTAACATCTACCAAAAAGCCAAAGGCCTATATACTCTATATGAAGGAAGGAAGCAAGCAAGGAAGTAAGTAAGTTTGGGTGTTTGGAAGTAAGGAAGTAAGTTTGGGTGTTTGGAAGTAAGGAAGTAAGTTTGGGTGTTTGGAAGTAAGGAAGTAAGTAAGGAAGTTTGGAAGTAAGTAAGTAAGTTTGGAAGTAAGTAAGTAAGTTAGTTTGGAAGTATTGAAGTATGTATTTAAGTAAGTATTGAAGTAAGTATTGAAGTATGTATTGAAGTAAGTATTGAAGTAGGTTTGGAAGTAGGTTTGGAAGTAAGTTTGGAAGTAAGTTTGGAAGTAAGTTTGGAAGTAAGTAAGTAAGTTAGTTTGGAAGTAAGTAAGTTAGTTTGGAAGCAAGTAAGTTTGGAAGTATTGAAGTAAGTAAGTTTGGAAGTATTGAAGTAAGTATTGAAGTAAGTATTGAAGTAAGTATTGAAGTAAGTATTGAAGTAAGTATTGAAGTAAGTATTGAAGTAAGTATTGAAGTAAGTATGGAAGGAAGTATGGAAGGAAGTATGGAAGTTTGGAGGGAAGTAAGTTTGGAAGGAAGCTTGGAAGGAAGTTTGGAAGGAAGGAAGGAAGGAAGGAAGTTTGGAAGGAAGGAAGTAAGTTTGGAAGGAAGGAAGTAAGTTTGGAAGGAAGGAAGGAAGGAAAGAAGGAAGGAAGTTTGGATGGAAGTTTGGAAGGAAGGAAGTTTGGAAGGAAGGAAGGAAGGAAGGAAGGAAGCAAGGAAGTTTGGAAGGAAGTTTGGAAGTTTGGAAGGAAGGAAGTTTGGAAGGAAGGAAGTTTGGAAGGAAGTTTGGAAGGAAGGAAGTTTGGAAGGAAGGAAGGAAGGAAGTAAGTTTGGAAGGAAGGAAGGAAGGAAGTTTGGAAGGAAGGAAGTAAGTTTGGAAGGAAGGAAGGAAAGAAGGAAGGAAGTTTGGATGGAAGTTTGGAAGGAAGGAAGGAAGGAAGGAAGGAAGGAAGGAAGGAAGGAAGCAAGGAAGTTTGGAAGGAAGTAAGTTTGGAAGGAAGGAAGGAAGGAAGGAAGGACGTACGTTTGGAAGGAAGGAAGGAAGGACGTTTGGAAGGAAGTAAGGAAGGAAGTAAGGAAGGAAGGAAGGAAGGAAGGAAGGAAGTTTGGAAGGAAGGAAGGAAGTTTGGAAGGAAAGAAGGAAGGAAAGAAGGAAGGAAGTTTGGAAGGAAGGAAGTAAGTTTGGAAGGAAGGAAGTAAGTTTGGAAGGAAGGAAGGAAGGAAAGAAGGAAGGAAGTTTGGATGGAAGTTTGGAAGGAAGGAAGTTTGGAAGGAAGGAAGGAAGGAAGGAAGGAAGGAAGGAAGGAAGGAAGTAAGTTTGGAAGGAAGGAAGGAAGGAAGTTTGGAAGGAAGGAAGTAAGTTTGGAAGGAAGGAAGGAAAGAAGGAAGGAAGTTTGGATGGAAGTTTGGAAGGAAGGAAGGAAGGAAGGAAGGAAGGAAGGAAGCAAGGAAGTTTGGAAGGAAGTAAGTTTGGAAGGAAGGAAGGAAGGAAGGAAGGACGTACGTTTGGAAGGAAGGAAGGAAGGACGTTTGGAAGGAAGTAAGGAAGTAAGGAAGTAAGGAAGTAAGGAAGGAAGGAAGGAAGGAAGTTTGGAAGGAAGGAAGGAAGTTTGGAAGGAAAGAAGGAAGGAAAGAAGGAAGGAAGTTTGGAAGGAAGGAAGGAAGGAAGGAAGGAAGTTTGGAAGGAAGGAAGGAAGGAAGTTTGGAAGGAAGTAAGGAAGCAAGGAAGTTTGGAAGGACGTTTGGAAGGAAGTAAGGAAGTTTGGAAGGAAGTTTGGAAGGAAGTTTGGAAGGAAGTTTGGAAGGAAGTTTGGAAGGAAGTTTGGAAGGAAGTTTGGAAGGAAGTTTGGAAGGAAGTTTGGAAGGAAGTTTGGAAGGAAGTTTGGAAGGAAGTTTGGAAGGAAGTTTGGAAGGAAGTTTGGAAGGAAGTTTGGAAGGAAGTTTGGAAGTTTGGAAGTTTGGAAGTTTGGAAGTTTGGAAGTTTGGAAGTTTGGAAGTTTGGAAGTTTGGAAGTTTGGAAGTTTGGAAGGAAGGAAGGAAGGAAGGAAGGAAGGAAGGAAGGAAGGAAGGAAGGAAGGAAGGAAGGAAGGAAGGAAGGAAGGAAGGAAGGAAGGAAGGAAGGAAGGAAGGAAGGAAGGAAGGAAGGAAGGAAGGAAGGACGTTTGGAAGGAAGGAAGGAAGGTTTGAAGTAAGTTTTGAAGGGAGGAAGGGAGGAAGGGAGGAAGGAAGGGAGGAAGGGAGGGAACGAAGGAAGGACGATTACAATTAAAATCCATCTAGCACCACTAAATTGTAATATAAACTATTTAGACCCACTTTGCTGGACTGTAGTGTCTGTTGCTTTGGAAACACAAGTAACATGACACTGTGCATTTGTAAAAGGCCTGCTCAAATGTATTGGCATAAAGCAAGAAAGCAATTTTCTTTATCTAAGAATTTACCCTTCCAGTAAATGGCCCCTGAGGGAGGTTTATAAACAAAACGGTAAGAGGACGGTGAGTATAGAGATTGGATACATTTCCTACATTCCTCAGTCCCTTCGGTCTATAAACATGAGGGTTTATTTTGTAAAAGTGCATGGGTGCGTGCTGAAAAGCATCCTCTGTGCGATGTCTACATCAGTTCGAGATCTGATTGCAGAGGCGTGTTATATCTAGCGGTTTGAAGCTGGAGGCGGTGTTGTGAAACTGGAAAGTAACACTCCGTGTAACCAACTCTGGTTTTGTATTAGAGGTTCTGGATTATAAAACAGGACTATTGCATGGTGAATGATTACCCAAGCAAATACAAAAGTAGTCTCTTCCCATTCTTTTGGGTCCATGACACTATGCTCAAATGGGTGTTGAAATAAACAAAATCCCCAGGAGTTGTCTCCAGGCTGTAATGTCTGCCCACTGCCTCCAGGTCTTTCCGAGAAGCCCAGACATTTGACGGCTCCCAGCAGCCCTCCACCCTGGCTAATGCACAGCGTTAGCAACCCTCTATTTGTTTGGAGTTTATTTTGCTGCTATTTAACACACATTGTGCCGGTCAAATACTACACCCAGATTTGTTCGGCCTTCCAAACGCTGCAGAGGTTGGGCCATCAAACCATGAGAGTCTGGGAGACATAAACAGAGTGGTTGTTGATTGTAAGATTTGCAGTGTGTAATCTACTCAGCGACTTCAACACTGAAGCTGTTGAACAGCCATTTCCCAGCAATCCTCCCATTGAGAAGCTTTTATTTATTGCCCACTTTTAAACCGGGTTTTAAAGAGATTTTTCCGACTGTAAACTACTCAACACACCTGTCAGAGAAGCTCCATTAGGGCACTAGTAATTGGGGCAGGGAGTGCTAACAGGCTAGTAAACCCTGCGTTAGTGTATGTTTAAAAGGAGACGTGTAAGGGAGGAAATGACAGTCTGTGAGAAGATCCTCCAAAAACGTCTGGCATCTAATGGTCTAATCAGCAGGTCGCTATCATGGGTAATGAGCTAATCCAGCGCTCTTGGCACCAGGGTGAAAGTTCTTGGAAGTCTGTATCATCTAGTTGACTCATAGCTTTTCTATACCGACATGGTTCCAGGATGGTCCCAAATCTTGAACTGTTCTGTGCATTTACACCGCTTGAAAGAGGGTTCAGAGCCCAAAAGATCAGTTCAAATTTGGTCACAAATACCCCTTTTCCACCAAAGCAGAGCCAGAGCTAGATTGGAGCCAGAGCCTAGTTCCAAATCGGTTCTTTGTGTTTCCACACCCAAAGCTCCAGCTCCGAGCCAGGAAAAGTGGTTCTTAAGTAGCACCAAAACATTGCTGGGCTAGAACAGGGCTAGAAGTAAGAACCGATTACGCCAGGCACTGGGGGCGGGGTCAACAAGACGAACACAGACTTGAGATCCGCCATTGTTGAAATAGCAGCTAATGGAGCTAACAGCTGCTGCTCGTTTGTAATCTCCGTCTATACACAATTACACATTACAGCGAACTGCACGAATGCGTTGGATTCACTGTGTTTTCGTTGTGTTTTGATGCCGATGTAGGATCGTAAAGCCATGAGAATCAATAGTAACGCAACGTTTGCATTGTTGATGGAAGGCTTGTTGGCAGCGGTGCTGTGCAGAGACCGATCGCCGTATGATAACGAGTCCAGCGAGAGCACACGACTCCTTATGCTTTTGATTCACTCATGCGTTTTTTTAAATATTATACGTGGATCGGTCTGTGCAGCGCCGATGCATCTCAAACAAGCCTGGTGTGTGTGTGTGTGTGTGTGTTTCCCGCTAGCGTTGCTGAGAAAGATGAGACGTATACAGTGACGTAAGACCTGGCTCTGTTGTGGGTCTACTAGCCTGTGGAAACGCAAACGGTTCTTAGCAGGCTCCTCAGTTGAACCAACTATGAACTGGGACTAGCTCTGGCTCCGATCTAGCTCTAGCACTGCCTTGGTGGAAAAGGGGTAAATCAGACCCATTGAGAAGGGTGTGGAGAAATGCTGTCTATGGTGGTCTCTAATGCTGCGTTCACACCAAATGCGAATAGAGCATCAAAATCACATCTACCGCGTCTAGTTGGACACGAACATTTTGAATCAATTCGAATTGGACGCGGATTGAATCCACAGCGAATTGGACAAACTGACAAACGTTCAAGGCGCTCCAGGAGAAATGTCAAAACACCCCTAAGCCTCTTTTCATTTTCATTAAAAAAATATTTGAAACATTAATAGCCACACAAATGTGGTCCAGGTAACACACTACCTACATTATCTTCACTGCATGTATATTTAAATATCCTCAAAAATTAAGGTTATACTTCTCTTTGCCCTCAGTCAAAACGATTTGGCAGACAACAAATTATAGATTCATGACACCAAAGCCCGTTAGATCTACACAAGACGAATTCTCTCTCATGTTTAACCACTACAGAGGCATCCATTGCAAGTTGCTAGTTGCAAACGTCAGAAGGACTGGCCGAGGAAAGGCTGCACAAAAATCCCACGTATTGCGCAAGATGGTCATTCGCGTCATACGCATTTACTGGACGCGCAAATGAGGCGGAATCACGTTCATCGTGCCGCGCGAAACGTATGTATCACGCCGCAGGACCTCCAGACCAGCATCAGCGTGCCTTTACATTGACTTAAAGGAGAACTCCGGTGAATTTTTAAGTTAATCTTGATCGTTATACATTTGTGAGTACGGTTTATAGAAGAAGAAAAAAACGAACCGGATTGGTGCTTGCAACACGGAGCTGTTACAGTTAATGCCCAGAGCTCCCACTCAGCTAACACGGCAGCTATGGGGGCATATACATAAAGAGTGTCTTTGTGCCTCTTAACAGACACAAAATGCGATTAAAATGTCAGGGGGGAGGAGCGTAACCATTTCTTCTTCACTTGTGAGCCGATCATCACTCTTCACACACACAATGCTCCTCCCCCCTGGACTATTTACATTTAACCGGCTACAACTGAGTTCTCACGGGACTTCAGCGCGAGACTACAGCTTGCCGTCTAAAACACTATTTCGGTGAGTTTAAACAATGGCTAAGTTGCTAAACGCATCTCGTTGTCATGTAAGGGCCCTGTTCATGTTGGACAGACATTTTAATTGCATTTTGTGTCTGTTAAGAGGCACAAAGACACTCTTTATGTATATGCCCCCATAGCTGCCGTGTTAGCTGAGTGGGAGCTCTGGGCATTAACTGCAACAGCTCCGTGTTGCAAGCACCAATCCGGTTCGGTTTTTTTTTCTATAGACAGTACTCACAAAGGTATAACGATCAAGATTAACAAGAGTACTCCTTTAACACTGAAATCACTCGCTCCAGACGAAGGATGTTTGGAAAGTTTGGAAGGACGAACGTTTGGAAGGACGTCGGGAAGGAAGGAAGTTTGGAAGGAAGGCTCTTTTGAACATCTCATTTGCATCTTGTTTCTCTAATCAAGTATTTTATTTATGCAATATACCAAAATGTGCATACAATTATGTGGATTGAAACACCAAAATGCTTTTAAATAGCAGAAACTGCGAAAATATGATACTTTTGAAAGCTCCATCTTCTTGGATACAACCATGATCTTTGGTTTCAAGCGATATCAACTAGAATTTTAATAAGCATTCCATAATGTGAATTTTCATATAGAAACCGAATATTCAGTAAGAAAAAAAAAAAAGTTGTACTTGATTTGAAATCCATCAGGATTTGATTGGAATTGAAAAAAAGTGAGTCACATACCAGAATGAAGCCAGAACGAATGATGCAATGCCAAAATAGCTATTTGGCCAATGGAAAAATTATATACAATAGCCTGTAGGCCAAAGTGACACCAAGTTAACGCTTTGATTATAGATGACAAAGACAATTTTTCTCTTTAGAATAACAGGCACCAATGAGACCAATGCTCACAATAAGACCAGGAACATTCATTTAAAAATAACTCAGTTTTGACATTATGTCAACTTTAAATAACCCTTTAAAATTTATCCCGCTGCTAATTTATCCCATGGCAGCTATTCTAGCGAAGGTTTCATACAGCCATTAAGAATTAGCTGACAGATGTCTAAATGTTTGGATAAATTGTGACCACGTAGGATATATGACCAAATGCTCGGACAACATTAAATCACGCTGCAGTTAAATAAACTCAGACTATATTCAAACAAATGTTGGTCAGTTTCCCTTTTAAAATGCCAACTCATATCCACTTTAAAAGCAAGGGAAGTGATGGCAGGACACAATGGAAATTCAATATGGACTTTACACGTGTTCTCCCTTGGTAATCCATATAAAAGCAGTTTATTTTTGGAGATTCCCAAGGGATAAACCCAAACCAACTGCTTGCAGCAACACAGCTTTATGGCCACTTAAAATCTGAGGCAGTCGATTTAAGAGAGGGTGTGAGCACAGGATAAGCAGACAGGTAAATCACCTTCATGGCGTGTCATAAGGCTTAATTTGTTTACGCCACTCTTGAAACACTGCAAATTAACCCTCTAGACATCAATAGAGTATTGTTGTCTGCGGTGAAGTTGTTAAATACACAAGCAAAGTTTTATTAATGAACGCTGTTAACCATGTAGATACTGTAACTCAGTGGTATTCAAATGCGTCAGAGGAAATTCCAGGCTAGATCAATGAACAATTCTGCAAGCAGGATATTCCATTTACATTTACACTGAGTGTGAATGTTCAGCATGGAAACATGCATGACAATTTTTAAATTAAAGTGCATCCCTATGAATTATCCACACCCTATTTAAATGTCACAATACAGGGATCTATTGTTTTTATTTAATATAAGTTTTTGCTGTTTTTATTATTATTATTATTATTATTATACATCGAAAGGTTTTATTTTTGTGAAATAGTTAGTGGCTAACTTTTCATTATTGGATGGATGGGAGGGTAGATGGATGGCTTTTGAAATAAATCTTAAAAATAAATTCGATAATAAAAATAGTAGATAATAGAAATGTTGCCTTGGGAACTAACTGAACTAAAATAAAGTTGAAGTAAACAAATGTAAATAAAAGGCAAATAGCGTACAAAAAAAATGGACAAAAGCATATATCAAAACTACTAAAAATGTAAAAAAAATTAATAAATAAATAAATAAATAAATAAAATAATAATAATAATAATTACATAATTTCTAATTTCTTGTATGTTTCTCTTCTATTCCTAACAATATTTTTTAGAGTAGAAAAAGAAAACAGAACATAAAAATAAAAGTTAATTAAAATATTAATAAATACTACAATACTATATAAATAATACTAAAATAACACATTGACACTGATACAGAGTCATGTGAGAATGAGTATACTTTCCTGGTTTGTTTGAAAAGGAAACTTCCAAAATGTGTTTTCTAAAAACCATAGAAGTTCTCATACGGGGGACGGGTGGGTTTAAAAGCAGATGTCGCTCATGTACATCTACGGCCTGTTCCTCTTTCATCCACTTTCAGTGAAGATCTCACAGTTAAGCTACATTAGCATTTTACTGGCAGTGGCCGCAAGAGGAGGGTCAGGTAATACAACAGGTAATAGAACACAGGTTGGGGAGGAGGAGAGGAAGTGAACAGATAAGCATGATGCTAATATCCTTAATGGTGGTCATCATTGTTTGGGCCATGTTGGGAAGCTATGCTAATGTACAAGAAAGAAAATAAAAGTAACTTTTGCTGACATCAAACAGACGTTAAGCTAGGTTTCAAAGAAAGTGATCATTTAGTGCTGACCACCTGAGGGTCTCTGTTTGAGGTGGGTAGGGGGTCCCAAACATTTTGTTTCTCAGTTCACACCACAGGAAGAGCACAATTCCATAGACAACTTCCATAGTCAATTAAGACTTCTTAACTTCGTTTACTGACAATTTATTTTAAATCATACTACAGCAACATGAATTGGGATTTAGGATTACAAATATAGGCTTGACATTAACACTTGTCCAGGAGTGGATTTTTTGAAGGGGCAAGTGAAATCTAATAATAACCCGATTCAAATATAAATAACTAGGAAATCACCTAAACTTGAGAATGATGGTTTTGCGATTGGCGATTGATAGTGGATAATAATGCAAGTTACTTAATGTTAGTTAATTATAAAGCTAATCATAAAGCATGGTAACAATGTTGCTCTGTTGAGCCCGCGCATTGCACAAAGATTACTCTGTAGTATCTAGCTGTGGTAAAAATTCTAAATATGTAGTTTTTATATGATATACAGCTAAGCAAACATCACACAACCAAGAGTGTGGTTTTCCTGAATACCATCACAATTGAAAACGTGACACTGAATTCATTCAAGAGTTCAGTAAACGTTATTAAAATTATGTCACTTACATTTTAGACGCAATATTGGCTGTTTTGTTCTGTTTCAGCAGCGAAAATAGTTCCAAACAAAGATCACAGCAGAAACATTTAGCACATTTCACAGCAACACTCAGACGTGTTTCATTACTGAATGATTCAGCGTTTTGAATGAATCGGTTGAGTCAATGATTCAATGACCCATTCATAAATAACTGCCTCATCCTTGATTGAATCAGCTGTTTGAACAAATCGTTTAATTGAATGACTCAATGTCTCCTGCCGCCACCTACTGGCGGTTTAGTTTCATGTTTAAAATTATAATTTCAACATTTCTTATTTGTAGGCTATATTCAAAAATATTTAAAATAATCTTATAACATTATTAAATGCATTTGTAATTTATCAGTATAAATGATTTAATTTGATTAGTAACAGCCTTATAAATGTCTCATTCTAACTGAATTTCTTGATCAAATTTAAGAATTTAAATGGGGAGGGGGGGTGCTTTTAAAAAAATATTTTTTTTAAAAATGCCCTCATGGAAAATATAACAAATATTCAGATATCAATATGTCAAAGCTGATAGAACACTGATGAGAATATTGGTTCGGAATAAATCAGCCTACATTTATTTAAAAAAAAAAAAATTTTTTTAATTCACAAATCCTATTTGTACTCGGACAAGTGAATGACCGGTTTACTTGTCCAAAGGACAAGCACATGACAAGACTCAAAGTCAAGCCCTGTATAGACTTTAAACTTCCATAGAATTTAAACCAAGTATGTGAGACAAAAGTAAAACATATTTAAAAATCACAAAAGCAAATGCTTCATAAATATATCTAAATAAAATCAAAATATAATCATCTGTGTTCAACTCTATAATAAGAGAATGTGTCAAAGACTCTTTAATAAAAGCGTAAATAAATAACATCTTCAATATTTGGTTAATAGTCCTAAATATTTGGTTAAAATGTTATTAGGCTGCCATAGACTTCGCCCACAGATGAGCTCATGGTTTTTGCAGAGGTGTCCTTCCCGTTTCATCATCTGCTTCTTTTTAAAAGTCATGCTCAGAGTTTGAAATACTTATCCCCTCATAATCAATCAATCCTTAATTTTAGCATTTGAGTATAAACAAGAACTACATGCGTGTATACAGTGATATTATGTAACATTAGATGACTCATGTGGCGGTGCGAATCTTTTGCTTGTTTCACCGTCTACAAAGAGTTTTCACACAACATTTTCAATACAAATCCCATCCCTTCTTTAAAGAAAGAATTGGTCAACTGTATGTCCATACAAACTGAAGTATAAATTCATCTAAATGCATGGTCCCTCATATCTCTGAACAGAAGTCATTTATTTAGAGTTGGCATACATGTGGATTCTGACAGCATTCCAGAATGAATGAGCGGAGTCTGAGCCAGCATGTTACTGTTTGTTTAACCTCGTATTAATAAAACCCTAAAGCAGGCCTTTAAAAATAAATGCTCTTGCTCCAGACTGCTTCTCCAGCTCAGTCTGAGCTTAAGCTCCCATCCACCAGCTTTGATTTAAAGGCAGTCAGACTGTAAAGGATTCTTTCATGTCGGCAATCAACACATGGGCATTATAAATGCAGCCATTCAAGACGCAGCAAGGCAAGTGAGATTTATCGGTCATGGCTTGCCATATTAATTCAATCTTACTGTCTAATTGCATTTAAACAGTAAGCTAGTTGAATGAGAATGAGCACAAGTCATGTAGACAGTTGGTTAGAAGCCAGTTCTACCATTACAATGTGTGAATCCAAATTAAAGGTTCTCTTTACAGTGTGCAAAACAATCAACCATATATGATTGGACCACCTTTGAGTAACCAATCTTATAATGATATTGTCTAGATTATAAAAATAAAAAATATTACTTAATTCAGTTCATGATTGAAATACAGAGACAGACATGATTTGTTTTTAGCAAATATATATTGAAATAAGATATTTTTCTTCTGCAATTGGCAAAATCTTAATATAGGCTTTAATGAAGAGACAGAATTAGCAATTTTCAGCAATTTTAGCATTAACAACCCGAACACCATTAAAAATTGGCTGCTGTTGCTGCCATTACCCCTGAATGAAAAATAAGACTAACGTGTACTTGGACAACCTCAATAATTTGTCCCTTTTCTAATCTTCCCTTTAACTCAATTTTTGAGTTAATTATACACTTGCCTCTCTTTAAACAATTATTATTATTTTTTTAATCCCTTCAATCTGGCTTCTGGAAACTATAGCACTGAAACCGCATTAAGATTACTAATGACTTGTTAATTGCTTCGGACTTCGGCTGCTTTTCGATTCTGATTCTTCTCGATCTCAGTGGAGCTTTTGACACTGTAGATCATTCTGTTTTACTCAATCATCTGGTTTGTGGTGTTATTGATACTATTAAACTGGTTCAAGTCTTATTTCTCAGACCATAGGCAGTTTGCTTCCAAATCAGGTTCAGTTTAATTTGGTGTGTACCCCAGGGATCGATTTTGAGTCCCTTAGTTTTTAGCATTTAGATTTTTCCCTTAACATCCCATGGTCTTAAGTTGGACTTAAGTCACCAAGATTTACATGAGCTAATTCAAAACCCGGTGATAATGTGGCTGGCTGTTGTAGGTGTTCGTGTGATTAAATGAACAGAGACTACATTGAAAACTGGATGAAAATCTGTGAACTGGCTAATGCTAACACACAAACTAACATTCTTAAAGGGAATTCTGTCACATCTTTAAGTGCATGTCGCCACACTGTCGCCTTTCTGAAACATTGTACAGTGCATCCGGAAATTATTCACAGCGCTTCATATATAAAAAAAAGAATAATAATCTCAGAAACATTGCACCCCATGTTATCTTTCTCTGTGGCTAAAACCGTATCTATTATTGTAATGAACTACTTGAAGGGGTCTCTAAATTTGCCCTAAATAAACTGCAGTATGTGCGCAACTCAGCTGTTGAATCCTGAATAAGGTCCAGGACAAGTGAGCACATCACTCCTATATATTGGAGTACTTACACTGGCTCCCTGTCAGGTTTCATGTGAATTAAAAAAATTCTCATTTTGAATGGTTTGGCGCCACAATTTTTGTCTGAAGTTTTGAATCCAAGTTGTGATCTCCGCTCCTCCAATTCTGGCTTTTGGCCTCCCGAACTGTTCCTTTTCTTTTGCTTAAACTTTGGAATCCTCTTCCCTCTGAGATTAGACATGCTGAATGTTCTAACATATTTAAATCTTCTCTTAAAACTGAGAGTCGTCTTATTGGGCCTGGATTTATTTTCCAAGAGGACAATGACCCAAAACATTCTTCTAACTATTGCCAGAACTACCTGCGACGGAAGGAATCTACTGGGACATTGGAAATGATGGACTGGCCCCCTCAAAGTTCGGACCTCAACCCCATTGAGCACATTTGGGGCGGGTTGGAAAATAAACTGGACAGATCTATTATACATTCAAAGGAAAGCCTTTGGCTTCAGTTGCAGAAGGTATGGGATAACATTAGTGTTGAAGTTCTCAGAGGAAATATATTGACACTATGCCAGACAGATGTGTTGCTGTAATTGTTGCAAAAGGTGGACATACCAAATATTCAACTGCATAAAAACATTTAAGTAAGTTCCCAGACCCAACATCTTGATGTGGGTCTGGCTTGTCAGGCTAACCATCTGCATGTTTAATGAACATTATGAAATGAAATCATGTTTTGGGGGCAAAAAAGGTAAATATTTTCTGTCAGGTGTTCTAATAATTTTGCCCACCACTAATAGTTTTTCCCTATTTTAAGTACTTTTGTTTTATCTTTGTAAACGCTTGTAAAAGCTATGAAGCTTTTAAAAGCCCTATAAAAATTGTTATAATAAAGTTTATTAATATTATTAAAAACAAACATTAACAACAAAGCCAATCATTGCAAATACTGGAATTTCTAAAGTAGTGATGTTAACAAGGTTAAAATACTAAAAAGACAATATCACTAATAAAATGAGACATGTGAAAATAGCAAAGAGAAAAGACGGACAGCTAAACAAGACCCAGGAAAGTTCCCAAAGCCCAAAAGTCCTTAGGTCAGTTTAGAAGTGTACAGAGTCAAGCTATGCCTGCACTAGCAGCTCTTACAAAAACAACTTCTACATTCTAGGAGGGCAGCACTGACCTCATTTCTACCAATAGACCCCAATCTTTTGTTTTCTAAGCTTTACCCCCAAAAAATGTGGCCTTTATCCATCTGTGAGGTTGCTACGACTCTTCAAATATGGACAGAGTAAGACAAAGAAGAGTCAGGTCAATACATTCGCCCACTGTTGAACTCATTTATTCTGCCGAGCTCGACATATGCAAACAATCCACTCTTACAGCTTAGCAACTATTTGGACTGCCACACACTGAAGTCACTCTTAAATGCATGACATCCTCAAATTCAGAACATGAACCATTGTGGGTCCTACATTTATAGACGTGCCTGACTAGGAAGGGAAAAACCCTTTCCCTCCTTACCAGCGTAACCACCCTGAAAACACTACGGGTGATTATAACTAAAATCTTGCACATTTGAAAACACTAAGTTCTCCTTTAGCTGTTAAAACATGATAATTGATAAACTCAAGCTAGAGGAAAAATAATTGTCTTTTTTGTAACAACTGGACTATCGAAAGTGTAACCCAACTTTGCAACTACGTCAACTAACTCTCATTAGAGAGTTAGTAGACTGTTAGTAGACTGTTGGGTTAGGGGGCTAGTGTTTGGATTAGTAGAATAAGTTTAAGTTGATATGCGTTGCAAAGTTACTTATAGTAGAAGGTCTAAAGGGAACTGTCGAAATAAAGGGTTACCGAAACATGTTTAATGTTCATTCTTAAAAAGTTAAAAAGGTACAAATTCCCCCAATGATATGGCTACTCTTCAAATTAGCTCAAAAGCACCTTTTCCCCTCTACTGAATACTACCAACAAAAAGAAAGAAAAGAATGACACCGATGGGAAAGTTCAGTTTCCCCCAATTGAGCAGCCTTGCTTGGATAGATTGAGCAAACATCGCCTTTGTGCACCCATCTCCTGGCCTCTGATGTGGCCTGACAGGAAGAGCATTATGGGAAGGCTGGTCCCTGCAGAAGCGGTAATGCAGCGGTCTCCTGTTTACCCTGCTCCTCATGGCCTGGGTATCAATTAGCCTGGCATGGAGAGAGTGAAAACCAACACTACTCAAATGAAACCCTTAAGCATGCCAAATGTGAGAACTGAAGACATGCATCTCTTTAAAACAAATGGTTTTCACCATCACATCTGATGAGCAGCCGAAAGCCTTTATGGGGTTTAAGGAATTTCTTGAGGATATAAAGGCATTTTAAGTGGTTTTTAAACTTGTTCCATTTGTTTTAACCATCAAGAGTGTGAACTCTTTATTCATCATACAAGTTTAGCTGGCTTTGGCTTAACTGAAATGACATTTGTGTTCCTGTAATTGCACATGCACCTCAAAATACTGTTATTTGCTCCAAAAGTAACACTTGATCCAAAGAGTACACAAGTTAATTAAAAGCAACATTTTAATTGGAAAAGCTAGATTTTATAAATGAATTTAGTTATCATCTTGTATTTGGATGTGGTTTTATAGTATGAAAAAATGTATTAGCCTTATAAGGCCTCTTATTGCTGTAGTACATCTATAAAACTGTAGGACTGCTGTAAGGGTGAAACTAAAGCCACGTTTCCACCAAGCAGCAACCTCCCGCAGTTTCTCTTGAAGCCAATACAGAAGTGACATATACTGCAATTCATCGACTGGCTGCTAGGGACAGGCTCCAGAAGGGAGAAGAATCTCATTGAGCCCCATGTTAAAATGTCCAACTTTACAGCAGATTAAAACATGTTTACAGCCTGGTACAAATTGTGGTTTAAGTCTATATGGCTAATTTTGCCCTTCATGACAACTGTGAGGGGGGTGAATTTTTCTCATAACTCATTCGTTTACATTATATAAAGCATTAAAGTTCTGCATAATTAAGGGCGTGGCCACTTCGAGTGACAGGTGGATAGCCATTTATCTGCTGTCTTTTAGTCATTGCGTCACTTCAGCTCCGCCCACATCCCACCTCTTTGCCCATTATCTGTTATCCGGGAGTGATGCGCGATGACACGCTGCCAAGATGGCAACGGCCATCTCGTCCATACTTTGCGCTTCAAAACTGCTCATCAGAATCCTATGGGTGACGTCAGACACTACGTCCATGGTTTCCACCCAGAACTAGGGACTTTGGGGTGGTACTCTGTGTGTTTCGACTGCAGGGACCAGGGTCTAAATGTTTCAAATAAAAATACCCCCCCTCATTAAGTACCTGCTCGTGAGGTAGTTTTTCAAAGTTCAGGAACTTTCGGGGGTGGGACTCAGATGCTCAACATAAGCCGCGTTTCCACCGAAATTACCCGGAACTATTTGTACCAGGAACTTTTTTCCCAGGAACTTTTTCTCCCCCAGACCTGCTACTGTCTGCGTTTCCACCGCGGTCTAAAGTACCGGGAAGATTAGGCAAATTAGTCCGGTGATGTAGGACTGCGCGCGGCGTGACTGCTCCTTCCAGTCAGCGACGGACAGTAATAATTTTTGCGCGATACATGTCTGCAACAATAACAAGTGGAGGAGATGCAAGCAGCGCTGCTTTTGCTGGTTATGTATCGGTTTACTAAAGAGGTCATTAACAAAACGGCGGAAAAGAGACGAGCACTGATACTAAAGCGTATTCGTAAAGCTATATTTAAAATATGACAAAGTATGTTATCATCAGCTATTACGGACATTGACCGTGAGATGGCTGAGACGAACGCGCGCCATCGGACAGAAAGAGTAAGACTGATATTTACTGAACGCTGTTCGATCCTCGCAAAAGACTTTTAAAAATGCCGGTTGAAATAAAATGCTGCGTGAGCTCAATCAATCAGCATGTTCAGCGCCCAAGTCCAACCCCCGAAAGTTCGGGAACTTTTCAAAAGTACCACCTCGCAAGCAGGGCCGTTTGGAGGGGGAAATATTTACCCGGAACTTCATTTAGACCCTGGTTCCTGCGGTCGAAACACACCGAGTTCCCCCCCAAAGTTCCTGGTTCCGGGGTAAAGTTCCTGCGGTGGAAACGCGGCTATACTGATTGGTTGAGTTCACGCAGCATTTTTGATTAGTTGACTCCATGCAGCATTTTATTTTAACCACCATTTTTTAAAAGTCTGTTGCAGTGCATACAGTAAGAGTTGTTTGATATTCAAATCAACACAGGAGTTTACAACCGATGGACCAACGACGAAGTTCAGACTTTATTAAGCTTATATGCAGAGGACGAAATCCAGCGGGATCTGAAAAGTCATGCGCAGTCCTACTGTACGTCACCGGACCAATTTGCCTAACTCACACAGCAACAGGTCTGGGAGAAAAAAAAATACTGGGACAAATTGTTCCAGGTAATTTCGGTGGAAACGCGGCTAAATATGCTCCATATAGACCGACTGCACTGCATTTTTGTGTAAATTATTATTTGACAAGCATAATTTGGTCACATTGACATTGGAAGTAACATAAACCAGTTAAAATATCATAAACAAATGGGAAAGGATACTCAAAATAAAGTCAAGCCAAGCTGGGAAGCTGTAAGCAATCTATATGTAATTTCAAACTCAAGATTATAATATTCAGAGCACCATGGAAAACAAACACCCAAAGTCCAGGGGAGCCAAGTCTCAGTCATCAAAAAACTAAAAAGATATGAAGGTAAAGGCATCATGGAAGTTAAGAAAGTAGGATTCAGAATGTGTTCCTTGAGCCAAAATAATGAAAAAAGAAAAGCAAATAATTAGAAAAATTACAGAAGCTTAGCCGCACCCATGCACAAAACAATGGAACAGGACGGCCAAGAGAAGACTACACTACAAAGACATAAATTACCGCCCAGTCATGTTTCTGCTTGAACCAATCATGAAGATGTGTGTCCATGTTAAGTGTTACACTGCTAGTTTGGCACATTCCCACCTTCTTTCCTCATACAAGCAGTCTGGCTCCCTTAAAACATCTGGATATCTACCAGTTGGGCTTAAATTCAGTCCTTGGATTCCTTTCAGGTGGCTAATCATGAGCTCAGCATTGAGGGATCCTGCTGCACCTTGTGAATACATGAAATCACATGAAACATTTGATCCATGTGTATTTTGACTCGGTCAAGAGTCTCTCAGGACATTTCATTCAAAAAGACCTCACCCAAACAAATTCACTTGGTTCCGTCCCACAGCCTTGGAACTAGGTGGCCCTCGAGTCTCAGTTGACCTCCTGAACACTGAGGAAGTTGATGGGCAAACCCATTACGGTTACTACACTTCACACTCGAATAAATCAAAGAGAAAAAAAGGTCGAACACGCCTCTGGGTGGCCTCAAGGGGAGGGAATCAGTTAGGACAGATGTTTTTGACATTCAGTCTGATTTCATTTAGGGGAAATAAAGAGACAGGAAAACCTCAGCACACCCAAAGAACAACCATTTTTATTATTCAGTGGGACAGTTAGCTTCATGAGAACAGCGAGCAACACGCCTAAACCCTATTGTCACAATGTCTCGGAAGCAAAAGGAACAATAAATGAGTCAGTCTGACAGAATCATTTGCAAGTCTGTCAGTGAAGTCTTAGCCAATTTCATCCATCTGATATGGAATAAGCCTGAATACGGCCTTTAAAAACAGGTTTCCACATCGCTCATGAGAAACTGAGGTCATGCCTCTCTAGCCAACATCCACTAACATGCACATTACAGCCTCAAAACTCTGCAGGTGCTGGCCAGCTGAAAGCTCTTTTCCACCAGGAAGCTGTAAAAGTCAACTACACCCCTGTTGTGTACTGTGCTGTTATGGTTTTGGTGAGTGGAACCACTTGTGGTTAGTAAACAAGCCTATTCATGGAGTTTGTGTTCAGCCACCTCAGAGGCGTCAAGACACTGAGCAAATTCCTTGATCACAAACGGAGTTACAATCTCAACTATCAAACAGCTGGAAAAAGATACTCCGATCAATTTTATGCATGTGCAATTTCATTTGTTGGAAAATATATATACGATTCACCCTAAACCCCATCACAATTAAAGACTAGGCGTCACGGCATCGACGAACAGGGTACTCCATTGATTTCACTTGTCTACTTTATGCATCAGATCAAGATGCATTTCATTATTTGCATTTTATAAATAGTTAAGCTTTTATATTTTGGAGCAACTAACCCCAATTCTGCCCTAAATCTACTCACTTCTCAATAATATAAAACATGTAACAGGCAAATAAAATCAGTGTCACGTGTTATCGCAAAAACAGTATAAAAGTATTACAAATAACTCATGTTGCATTCCAAGTCTTCTGAAGTCATACAATATCTTTGTGTGTAGAACTGAGTGGATCTTAATGTTTTAATTGCTGAAAATAATCCCACTTCCAGTCGTATCTCATTCAAAGTACACCGATTCTTTAGCATGACGCAATCGGCTACGAGACATAAGAGACAATGGCTGAATCTGAAATCGCCCTCTATCCTCAAATAGGGCATTATTTAAGGGGACAGCCATTTGCAGTGGTGTCCAAAACCAAAGTGGACATTATCAAGTACACTCATTCTATCGCACAGTGCACCGCAACAATGAGTGCATTGATGTACACTCAATGGCTGTCCAAATTCGCTCACTCGTTTTCATTCAGCTCTTCAAGTGAACTGTATTAGTGGACTAACGTAGAGAATAGTGATTGAGGGTTGGGGCGATTTTGGATTCAGCCAATGCCATTTTAATAATCAAAGGTGAATCAATTTAAACAATCAATAGCACTTCTTCAGGTGGCAATTTCTGAATGTGTACATGCTGCACAGCTGAGATGATCACTTTTCAGTCTGTTCTTCACACAAATCAATCGCTTGGACTAGGAACACTTGGGATATTTCTTTATTTTTAATAAATTGTGCCTGTAGTTGTATCTGCCTGTAATATTTAAATAGTGTAAATACAATAAAAACAATTATGATGGCTGATTAAATTGAGAATCACAAACCCAGCATTTCATAATGGCAAAATTATAACCCAATGTATAATTTCATCATGACAATAACATTCCCATGTCCATCGCGTCAAAACCTTTGACACCAAAGGTTTCCCATTGAAAGCAATGGAGTACCCTGTCGATGCCGTGACGCCTAGGAGTACTGTTAGCTTGACGCGGAAGGAACTTGACCATGCTTTAATTTGATCACTTGGGAGTGAGAATGGATTGAAAAGAAAGAGCTGCTTGGAAATCCCATCAAACTTCCCCCTTTTGCGTTTCGCTGAAGTCAGTCAATTGGGTTAGGAACAACAGGAGGGTCTGTAAATAATAAATACAATTTTTGGTTTAACTATCCCTTTAATAGTCACTTTTCCTCTCTCTCAAATATGTCCTAATCAGGCTCCAGCATTAGCGATATAAGAGAACCCACACGCAAGCGTGACTTATAACAAGGAGTCTTTGTTTATTCCAGTTAGCATGACAGAAAGATGCAAACTCACAGCAATAACAACTGAACGAAGCCAATTCAAAAACGTGTACTGGCCAGAGTTTTTTCTTCAGAAAGTATACAGCCAAAGAAAACAACTCTAGTCCCTAAGTATCATCGGCCTTAAAAAAAACCTGCCTGTTTGCCTGCGGACAGATTGACTGCGAGTGAGTGAATGGACGCCATGGCAAACTGCAACATGAGGTTAAAAGAGTTGAGTAAGACGTAGGGATCTCAATCCCTAGAAGCCGAATAAAACATTTGAGCCCATTTCAAAAATAGGGGTTTAATAAAAAATCCAGATGTGCACGTTATGTTCAAGGATATCTTTATAAAATGACCATGATATAGAACTCAAAGCCAGATTTTCAACCAGTTCTGTCAAGACTTGCAATATAACGCCAAATTGTGGTAAAGGGAATACAACCATCAGTATGCATTTCAGGTTAAGCATGAAACGCTACTGCCTAGAGGGCTTTTAATGTGTGTGTGTGCCTGAGAAATGATGATTCCCTCATCAGTCCTCGATATTTTACAGTCAATAGAAACATCACCACATTGACCAAGTGCACTGCGTTTTGGCATAATGTTTCATTTAAAGGCCATACAAATGAGGTAAGAAGAAATAACAAAACAGCTCAATGACATGGAGGGCTGCACAAATAACCCTTAATATTTCTACTTGAACGAAAATCACAATTGTTCCCCTGCCTGCCGGATGAAGTGCTGTTTTGTCCAGACACGGTTCGAAAAGAAAGAAAAGAAGAAAAAAAAATTGCTGCCTGCCAATACACACACAACCCCCTACGTAAAGTCACACGCTCCCGCTACAGAACCGTCCACCGGTGCTGGAACCGTGTCTCACGTACCAAACAGTTCATGTTGGTCTACACACCACAAACACTCACACCTTAAGCATTTCTCCTGGCCTAACAACTCAGTGAGAATAGGCTGGGATGTCGTTGTACTTATTTTGACCTTTGCTTAGCCTCAAATTATTTGCACTTAATCATGCATATTTCGAATAAGTAAAAGCTCATTCAGAAACCTCATGTAATGATTACTAACACATCACACCAAAAACATTTGGACGAGCATATTCATGGATAAACACTTTCAAGGATGAACAAATTCAGTAGCATTCTGTTAAATGCTACAGATTTATAACTGAAAAGGCCAATGAACAGCTGCTCATCTGACTAAGAGTAAGTGTGTTAAGAGCTAGTCCAGCATTCTTCCAATAAAAAGTTGAACAAAACAGGAGATCAAAAGTTCAGATGATAAACAAAGTAATAAAACGGGTGATTTTGAATGCGCTTGTATGGAAACCTACAATTTGTAAGAAAGAAGCATGAAACTTCACACTTAACCCCAACCCTAGACTTAAACCGCAGTGGCGCAAGTGCAGATTGTACAGAAAACTATGAATAAGAGTGCACAAATTCACGAACGATGAATTATGAGAGATTGCTAGTTTTGGATGGTGCTTAACAAAGCGAGCCTCCCTTGGTTAAACCAGCTTTAGAAAAACTGACCATTTTTGCTGGTAAACAACATGATTAGGCTACTGCAAGCACCGAACTGATCTTTCTTTCCTACACTAGATTCAAGAAAGCTATCAGGAACAGCAGTGCCTTTAAATAATTTGGCAGAAAGAGGACATCTAATGACTAATATATTCTGGTAAACCATCTCATACTATACTGGAAATGGCTGTGGAGACTTACTGGAAGTGAAAAAAAAAAAATAGGGTTAAATAATGTTGAATAGGGTTTAAACAATTCCTTCACCTACACAACATTAACAATCCAAGATGTAGGCTACTGATATTGGAAAGAAAAATCCATCATGAAGCCTTTTTCATAACAGCAGTGATTTAAAGCAGGAAGTATTTCTAGTCCTCAAACTAGTAGTCACTTTTTCAATAAAATGAACTAAATACCTTGAAATATATTATGGGTTTATGAGAAGTCTCAGTGTTTAGTAATTCTGACTCACCTTAGGGCATTTCAAGCAGATCCTCAAAGAATCGTCTGGCAGCCGTGTTTGGTCTCAATACTTCCAGTAAAACAATTAGCCAGAGGGCTAGTTCTCATATGCTACTTCAGCCAAAAGACCTTCATTTAAAAGCCTGATAAACTTCCTCCACTTTTCCCAATAATGGCCCAATTGCAGTGGAAAAACTTAAGAATTCTTTGACTATCCTTTCTATCTGCCTTAAGGCAGGTGGATTGCAGGCCCCACCGCTGCTAAACACCACATTAATTATGTTGCTCCTCTCAGTGCATTGTTAGCTTGAAGCTAATTAAGTGAATGGCAGCCATTTTGAAAGCTCCGATATCAAACCTGGTTTATTTGTTGCTTTCCAGAAAGAGTTGCTAAACTGTATTTTTTTTTTTTTTTTTAAGCTAGACTTCTGACGCTTATTTAGCATGTATTAGGTAAACTAAAACTAATTTAAAAAAATTAAATACATTTTGAAGTATAAAATACATTATTTTCTTTCTGTGTTGCCTTTAAATGCTGATTATAATAATATTTATTATTATTTAAATACTTTTTTTTTTTTTTTTTAAATCTGTAGGTTGGTTGTTATGGCTGTGAGGTTATGGGTAACAAATTAATTAAATATTATTTTAAACCATTTCAATATTTTAAAAAACTAATAATATGGGTTAATTAATAAATAAAATGCTATATATTAAAATAACTATATATATGTATATATATATATATATATATATATATATATATATATATATATATATATATATATATATATATATATATATATATATATATATTATATATATATATATATTATATATATTTGATTTTTTTTATTTTATATATACATTTGTATGCATTTATTATATTTTCCCTCTTGTCTATGATTTTTTTTTCTTATTATTTTTGCTGCTTAAAAGGAAACATCATGGTCATGGATAATATTAGTTATGGAATAAAGGCTTTTTTCTTTAAATAAATGTTTAATATTATGAATATTTCTTAAGGTAAATATTTGAATGGTATTATTATTGTTGGCACACTTGTATTTTGCTATACCAAACGATGGCAGGTAGATTTGTTGCCGGCTGTGAGTTATGAAGGTAAATGTGAAAAATGTTCCCCTGGTCTCCCCTACCTCAGCTATTTTGTTGACTTTAGTTCAGAGCCCTAAATTGACAGCACATGTGTAGCTGAAGCCTGTGTCCCTACCTGTTCGTCCCAAGGAAATACCATCAGAACAGATCCTGCCACATAATGCTTCACTCATGCTTCTCTTTGGTCTGACATTCTTGAAATAAAGAACCAAGCAATGTTTTTCATTTATTGAAAGTTCAGATGAAACCTGTTCTCTGAGACCGTTGGATCACATGGATACAAATCAAGCACTGAAAAGTCATTATAAAAAATAAAAAATAAAAAGATCATTAAAAGAAACAGACAGACATCCTCTTTTGACTGTGCAGCTGAACAACTTGTTTTGTATGGGGAAGAATCACAGCAAATACTTCACGCGAATCTTCCGAGGGAGCAGCTGCGGCTCTCTAAAAAGATGCAGTTCAAACCCTGGATGGTTTCCTAATGAACAGAAGTTCCATAGTTATGAGAGCTCCTCAGCCTGGCTTTGGAAACCGTTCCACTGCATTCACACACACTATGGAAATAGCAGGAAAAGAAGCTATACCGCATACAGCTTCAAAGCGTAAAGATTTATTTGTGCTTTATGTCAGGATTAATATGACTTAGTTCAGTCATAAATAAATGAAGCGGAGGCCAGTCAGCTGACCACTGGTGGTGGTCCAAAACCTTCAGGAAAGGGAGAGATGAGAAAGAGAGTGAAACTGCATGATGCTCATGGGTGGCCTGGGGACTTTGACAGTATCCCTGGGATAAACTGATAATGGTACGATTGAAATAAAACAATAAAATATTAGTAAATAAAATAGTGAATTATTTAGTGCTGTCAAATCGATTAATAGTGATTAATCGCATCCCAAAAAAAAGTGTGTGTTTACATAATATATGTGTGTGCACACATACACATACACACACGCACGCACGCACACACACACACGTATAATTTTAAGAAATATTTTATATAAATATAACACATTTTTCTTAAATGCATGTGTGTATATCTATATATACATAATAATTATACACAGTACACACACATAAATCATTTGACAGCACTAGAATTATTATATACTATTATATTATTGATAATAAGAGTAAAGACCTGGACATATCTTTGTAGAATTTATAGACTTATATAGATAATAATATAGAGAACTAACAAAATAATAAAAACAAAGAAATTATAAATACTATATTAATAAATATAAAATATGTATAAAACAATAATTAATAATTTCCAATATATCAAAAAGTACAGTATAATTATCATATTGATTTAATAATAAAATAATATTATACTATACTAATATATACTAAATAATCATAAAATACAATAAATTCATATTAAAATTCACATAAATATATTGCAGAGATAGAGCTACGGGTCCAATAGTAAAATTATGCAACTCCGATAAAAAGTGTATCAAAAAAGGAGATCAGATCAATAACAAAATAATAAATATTGTTTAAAAACAAAAACTAATATTTGAATTAACTAAGATGGATGGATAGATAGATAGATAGATAGATAGATAGATAGATAGATAGATAGATAGATAGATAGATAGATAGATAGATAGATAGATAGATAGATAGATAGATAGATAGATAGATAGATAGATAGATAGATAGATAGATAATGTTCTTTAATAACTTTTGTAATGGTAAGTTTGAGTCATGTTTCCATTCAACCACATCTGCCCATTGCAGGGATATATCGGAATGAGATGGCGCACATAAGTTAATGAAATCTTTAATTTTACACAGGAAGCTGATGAACATTCATTCATAGTGCTTTTACTGGAATTGCTCATTTTAGCACTAGACTGAGACAAAACCCTTTGACTTACCGCATCCTGTTTGAGAGTGGAGTGTGAAAAGGGGTTTGAGGTTTGGCAGGGTCTAAAGTCCCAAGGAATCAGATGTTTGATCTGGGTGTGGCTGCTTTGAGTACATCTTAAAGTCCACAAAAAAAAAATTCCAATCCGATGTTGACATTTAAACTAATCCTTTGATCCACCAGCATATCATTTCCTGACCCCCATATGTCACCAAAAATGTAGAATCCACACGCAACATTTTAATGTATGGATAGCCTTATACTTATAGCTGAGACAATTATGTTTGCAAGTCTCCATGATGCAATGTAAAAACAAAAATCATGCTTATTATTGAATTTACATATTTGTCAAGAGCACACATAACGCATATTTTTTAATTATTGAATATTTATTGGTTTTCAACCGGAATAACATAAAAATTTAATTTCAAAATTGCATAACAAGAAATGAATCAGTACATGTTAAACTGCATACATACATACATACACACCAACTTGCACCCCTACCCCCAGGATAGTGCGCATACATGACAACAGCATTAAATCTGAAAGATACATCTAATATATCTTCTGAAAGATACACCTGATACATCTTCTCTTGCCTTATTGCAAATAAATATACTGTCCATATGTTTTAAGGCCTTTTCCCACTCTTTTCTTCTCAGGGATGCTACCACAATCTTTCTCCCACCCATTTCTAAAAGCTGAAACGTGCAGCATTTATATTATATTCACGTTTAACGTCTTGCATGAATGTTGCGGTAAGTTGCTGTCTTGTGATGTCAGAATGAGCTGGTTTCTATTAAAAGGATTGTTGCGTTTCATAAAGGTCAGTATGTAGTGATTTAAAGTGATATACTTTAAGATGACAAGCACTTTGCCTTCAGTTTGAACTATTTAAAACACTATAAATGAGAAACAACTTTCATAGATTTCGTGCAACTCAAATCTTACATAATTGATTCAAATATTGCATATTTTAAGTTCAAGATGTTTTAAGTTAAACATTTAAGGTATTCAACTCAAAAAGCCATGCAAACTGTTGCTTTTATTTTAAATTGTACAAACACCTAAGTGTAGAGATGTCTACCATGTCGAAAGCATGCCATCACTAACACCAACTTGAAACACTTGAAGCATGAACCACAAAATGAGGGCTGGCGATTTCTCAGTAGCTTCAGCTTTGAAAACAACATTTGTCATGTTGATGGGGAAAATGTGAAGTGTAATCAACCGTAAGCGGGAAAAGATTTCCAGAGATTACAGTAAGTGTCAAACAAGTGCAGTTGTTTTGAAATATGTCACCATCGAGTCACATCTCAAACACAGTTGGGTCTGGGTTAAAATCCAACGAGATTTGAAGGAGATCTGGGTCTTTTCCGCTGAAATTTATGGCCAAAAACAAAACAGATGGAGTCTGCCATATCTCACTGTGTATAGGAACTGCTGAGTGAATTTGCCCCGGACTATTTCAGGATTCATCAGATAAAAAAAGACTGAAGAGGCTCTGATCCATGAGTCCTGTTCAATCAGGGTTCATTTTGCTTGACAGTACATTATCTTGTTTGTTACACCACAACTCACAACATAAATAAATGTGTGCATATGAAATATTGATTTGAGGAGTATCTTAGCTTCAAAGCTTTTGTTAAGAAAAATATTCTACCTTACAATGAACAAAACAATTGGCCTTGCAGCAAGACAAACACTGCGACAATGATGCAGTAATATTAATAGGCAATCAGAATACACCCAAGATTAAAAAGCTCACACATTTAAAGCAGCAACTGTGTAATAAACAAAAAGTTACTGTATCTCACCCAATGGTGTAGATGTAGTCAAAGGCATCATTATGCTTTTTCACTTTTTCAACTTTAGTTAGTCTGTAATGAATGGAAGCTCGTTTCCGCCACAGAATAAAACATTTTATTGCGACAATTGTGAGTTTACATCTCACAATTCTGATATGAGATAAGTGTATTAAATAATGTTGTAGTTAAGAGCACCTAATTCGAGACCAAGTCGAGACCAAGAACTCAAATTCAATTCAAATTCAACTCAAAAAGCCATCCAAACTGTTGCTTTTATTTTAGATTGTACAAACAGTTTAGACCAATGTTTGTTGAGACCAAGACAAAACCAAGACTTTGAGGGGTTGAGACCAAGACAAGGCCAAGACCAAGTATAAAAGCAATATCATGTTAGCAGTCATGCTCAAATTTGTGAAAGCAGCTCTCTTGTTCTTGTGATATTGCTTAATTATATCACATGATATGATATAAAAAATCCAGATCTCATACAAGCACTTTTTTGCAAAAATGTCTTGAATTTTGTGAGCATTTGTATTAATTTTGGTGACATTTTTGAGACAATCCCTCATTAATTTTCAAAATGATGTTAATGTTAACAAATAAATCAGACAATGCACCGGCAATTAAGTGAAATCCTCGCAGTTGTGGTCTTGACCGGTCCTCTAAATCTGAGACCGAGACAAAACCGAGTACAAATGTGATCGAGACCGAGATAAGACCAATACCTTCAAAAAATGGTCTTTCGAGTACTACAACTACAACACAGTTATGAAGTCAGAATTACATGATATAAAGTCAGAAAAAAATGTTCTCGCAATTGTGAGTTTATAACTCGCAATTCTGACTTTATATCACGTAGTTCTGACTTTATAATTCACAATTCGGACTTTATAACTTGCAATTCTGACTTCTTTTCTCAGAATTGTGAGATATAAACTCGCAATCGCAAGTTATAAAGTCAGAATTGCGTGATATAAAGTTAGAATTGTGATATAAAGTCCAACATTTTTCTCATAATTGCGACTTTATATCACGCAATTCTGACTTTATAACTCACAATTGCAACTTTATATCATGCAGTTCTGTGAAAAAAGTATTGTGAGATAAAATGTTTTCATTTTGTGGTGGAAACAAGCCATAAAAAAGATCTGCAAGGTTGCAAAGCTCAAAGTCCACTCCAAAGGGAAATATTTTATTTAACAGAATCCACTTTTCAAGAACTACAACGCACGGCTCGTTTGGACTACAACGTGTTTTTTCCAGAGCTTGTGAAGTCAGAATGTTCCTCATTTAAATAATCCCTGCCCATGGATTTCACAAAAAAAAGGGGGTGAGGCCTGATTGAGCTGCACTAGAGAAGATGAAGAGTGTTGTCGCTACCCCGGAAAAGGTTTGTCCTAAGGCGGAGGAACTTAGAGTGGTTAAAATTTATATTTAACACCATTCCTGAACAATATAACCCCAACATTTGTTTGAATGTTTTACGGAGAACAGCATCCAGAAACTAAGAGTACAATGCAGGCTACGCACAAAAGCTTCTCCTGAAAGACGTAGCTGTTCCCATTTTGTCAGGGCAATCTGTTGTTTATGGATCACAACTTGTAAGTATGTCTCATTACGTGTAGTTGTGTTTTCTATTAACAGTTCCAATTATAAGTTTTATGCAGTTGCTATGATGTAAACAATGGGCAAAGCTTTACCTCCGCTAGCCTGCTTACTAAAATTACAATATAGATGTAGTATTTAATGCTTTTGTAAGCTCTCGCTTTTGTAAGATTGTTCTGATTTTGTGATCGATTACTGTTTGTATTACCATAGTTTTCCGGCAAATATGATTGAATGGTAGCCTGATGTCGTCATACTCAGATTCTAGTCAGAATATGAGTCTGATACTGCTCCATTGGGCTGTGATTATGGGGCGAAAATGTCTCTGCACTCAATTGGATAGACCTACAACCAATCAGAGCGAAGCATAGTTGTCAACAGAACTCAACTGCACGCACTCTGAAAGAAGTAGAAGAAGAAGATGAGTGTAAAAGATCATGGCTGGTGTTGTAAAAAGATTTTAAGGATACACGGAGTACTTACCAACACGATCATCATTTTTGAGAGAAATAGTAAAGGTGAATGCATATACAAGCAAGTTCTCCGTTTAGTAAACAAATTCAACCCAAGCGCTCTTTGGTGACGTGAATGATTACGTTACTGTTGATCATCTGTCCATCATTGTATAAAGCCCGCCCTGACAATTTGATTGGTCCAAACAGCTCTGGTTTGAGCATAGTTTCTCCACAACAGATCAAGTCTAGACCAAACTTCCCGACCTCAAATGTTGTGGGTGGGGCTAAGTTTGGCTGGCATCCAGGCTAATTAAATGGTGGATAACATCGTATCTATACGAAAATGACTACAAAAAAAAAAAAACATACCACCCTGAAAAGTCCTGTGCTTGCAAAGTCCATGCTTGAAATCCGTTCTGCATGATGCTCTTGTTTGTTAACATTCTTAAGTCTGTATCAGGCTTGAATTGGTTTGAAATTGACACCATCCATAATATTTACACCAAAGCAGAATTCGCTGTTATGAAGGGGCGCGACATTTCCTGAACACGCGCTAAGAGGTGCCAATCACAACACACTGGGCCAGCTAACTAATCACAGCACATTTCGTATTTCGGAAGAAGGGGCTTCATCGAAACTACAACTGTTCGCCCCGTTCTAGCTAGATTTAAAAAAATGTAACAATCAAGCCTGAAAACATTCTAGTACACCCCAAAAACAAAATCAAGACTTCGTAAAAGGGCATAATATAGGACCCCTCTAACATTCTTGGTGTGAACAGGTCTTAAAACACAAGATGGCACCAGATGCGTTTAGGTCTGATATACAGCCTTGCCAAGAACGAAGATGACCGGTGGACCACTCTCTAGAGAACTTGATTCTGATTGGCCATTTGGGGACAAATGTGAAAACCTTTACAAATACAGACAAACTTTATACAAATCTTTTTATTTTGCATTATACAAGGATATAACAGGTTTAACAGGCTACATATATTTCTGTGGGTAAAAAAGTCAAAGTAAGTTCATTAGAAATGTGTCCTCTCCAGTTGAGACACACAATGCTGTTGGGAATGAGAGAGTGTCATGCTGAGGTCAGCAGGGGCAGTGCTGTGCATGTCCAACATTATACATACAGAAACATTTGTAACATTCAAATTCTCTGCTAATGCCATAAAACATCCAGGCTTGATTCAAAAATCCCTTTATCAACCATTGATTTGGCACATCATGTGATAAATTGTGTTAATTTACGCAAGGCAGCAATAAATACTTTTATGAACAGACAAGAAGCATGCTAACACACACAAAAAGTTCAAGTGCAGGCTTATCTTTTTCTGATAAACACATTACATTCTAGAATTTCAAATGGTTGTAACATTTTTATTTCTAAGAAATATTGGCCTCTGTGGAAAAAGTACACAATCTTTCCTCTGGTCAAAATTAAAAAAATATGTGTCTCTTGCTGACTCACAATATTCGAATGCCCCTTTAAATTGCATAAATGTTTGATTGGCTCTGTGTCCTCCATACACACCATTACAAGCCTGTAGAAAGCAAAGACAAAAACATCAGTTGCTTGGAGACTGACGTCAGTTCCACATGACCACTAATAAGCATAACAACCTAGGTAATTACCATATAAACAGCTTTTAATATTTGAACATGTCAAAGATAAATGTGAGAATGGAAAAATGAGCTGATCCATGTCATGCTGCACATTCACGGGCGTGTGTATGGATGAGGTCAGAAGAATCGGCACCCAGCTTTGGATCGGTTAGCCCCATTCCACCACAAAGCTGACATGTGACTGTACAGCCTAGTCTGCCCTCTCCAACTGTAAAACCTCGGCTGGGCATGAGAAGTCAAACCACAGAGGAGACACTTTCGTCATTACCGTGACTCTCTACTGCCACATGCTCGAGTGGCACCCAGCTAAGTCAATAAAAACGACCATCGGACAGTCTCTTTCCAAAACACTGGGACCTCATGTAGTCTCAGACTCTAGGGACCTGTTATAAAAAGGATATAACAGTGCATTCTCGGTGCTTTATATCTAGCAAATGCATAAATGAGGGCGGAGCCACTCTTTGGTCTTTTTCATTTTGACCATCATAACATGAAGCAATGCGAAATATACCGTAACATCATCATATAGACAAGATAGTATCCATATGAATGTTTCTAACTCTCTCTTGTCTTTGGATTATGCATATGGCATCTAAATGTAGATGTTTGTCAGGCTAAGATTCTTAAGATTCATTCAAAGGCAATTATTTGGCTGTCTGTGAGGATGATGGACTGATGTGTTGGAATGCATACCTGAGAACACCGATCTCTTGCTGGCATCCCTCGCTCCACTTGGATTACCTAAAAAGAGCCAAAATACAGAAGAAAGCTGGTAAATGGATTCATGCAGAGTATTTGCAAACATATAATCCAATATAATACAAGGAAACATCAACATCTGAATCCTGAAACTATAAAACAGCGACATAAAGCAGCAAAAAGAGTCTTTTTGAAGATGTTTACTGTCATTTTACAAACAGCAGTTATCACAGATTACATATTGTTTCAGTCATCAGTGACTACGTTTACATGTGCACCAATAATGTGACTATTTATAATAATCAGAGTAAGGTCTTTATTCTCAGTAAGATGTTTACATGACACATGATCCTACAGAAATCATTCGAATATGCAGATTTGGTGGTAAAGAAACATTTCATATTATTATCATGTTAAAGGGATAGTTCACCCAAAAATGAAAATTCTGTCATCATTTACTCACCCTCAAGTTGTTCCAAACCTGTATGAGTTTCTTTGTTCTGCTGAACACAAAAGAAGATATTTAGAAGAATGTTTGTAACCAAGCAGAGAGAGCAACCATTGACTACCATAATATTTAGAAGAATGTTTGTAACCAAGCAGAGAGAGCAACCATTGACTACCATAATATTTTTTTGGAAGTCAATGGTTGCTCTGTCTGCTTTTTTACAAACATTCTTCAAAATATCTCCTTTTGTGTTAAGCAGAACAAAGAAACTCATAGAGGTTTGGATCAACTTAAGGGTGAGTAAATGATGACAGAATGTTCATTTTTGGGTGAACTATCCCTTTAAAAACAGTTGTGCTGAAACTTTTGAAAGGTAGCGTAAGAAACCAGAATTTTCAAATTAAATTTGTAAATGTTTTCCACATTTTATGCATTGATTTGGCGGGGAAAGAGCAGAATTCTGTGCAACGGATTTATACATGGTAAAATGTGCTAAATTGATCCAGGCATACCCTAAGGCCGTGTGTCCACCAAAGCGTTTTTTCACGCAGCTGGCTGGCATATTCGATTGTTTTCAATGGGAGCGCAGCGTTTTTAGAACGCTATGAGCGTAACGAGGCTCTGAGCGAGTATTTCACGCTCAAGCGCTGAGCGCTCAGCGTTTTTTACTGGTCGCCGAGAGTTGAAGAATGTTCAACTTTGAATAAAACGCAGTGCTCATCACTGTCACTTTTCACCCAGCCATCCAATCAGAGTGGAGGAGGGGCGGGACAAATACAACACCGACCAACCGCAACATTCTGCTTGTACTGTACAACGTCAACTGATGAAAACAAGCAGTATAATAACGGAACAAAATAATTTAAAACGATAATTTGAAACAAACTATCTGTGAAATGAGATACTAGTAACACTTCTGCAAATTTTCCGTATCATAACAAGCAAAGAGTCTCAACTGAAAAAAAACGCTGCGCTGCCAAAACGCTCCCAAGCGCCCACAGTGAGACGTTTTCAGCAGAGCGCCTAGCGCTTTCAGCCGGCTCAAAACTCTTTGGTGGACACACAGCCTAAGACTTCAGATACACAAAGATGGTGCACTCATATTACTATGAATGGGAGAAAGTGCAATGTGCAAAATGGCGGAATAAGTCCCGCCTTCTAAATAAAATAGCCAATTGGTAAAGTCATTGCGTCACTGCAGCTGCCTTTATGCCGGGTGTACACTGTGCGATTTTGGCCACGATTTGGCCGTCTGAGACAAATTTTGTAAATCCTAAAAGATTCCTCTGATCCTAGGCTAAAATCTGAAGTCTCTGATTGTTAGTTTGACATGTTCACCGGCAGCCGATTAATGACCGCTGCTATCAAATTTTACCTCAGACGAAATTCTGGCAGTGTCAGAAGATTTGGTGCACAATCCAGCAGTGTGACTTCTCCTACGATGGCCATCAAATTATCTTCGTTTTTTAAGACAAACTATGACCAAAATGAGCGCTAGAGATTTCTTTGTAGCCACCATTTCAGTCCCGCGTGTAATGCAGCTCACTGTCACCGAACGCGCCATTGATTGATGATATAAAACTCTGGGCGAGTTTCCTTGCGTGCATCCGTTTTTAGCGCACCTTGACTATCGTACAATCTGACATTAATGACAACTAAGATTATACAGAGTGACATGGCTTACAGCGGGGATCATGTTCGTACAGTCTGACAAGGAACAATCGTGAACAATCGTGACTATTATAAATCGCACAGTTTGCACCCAGCTTTAGAAGCTCCAGCTGCATTAGAAACACTCAGTTTTTGATGTGACACTCATGACTGCACATGTGCATTGGCTGGTCCAGCCTGAAAAAAATATTACATTTAAAGGGATATTTCACCACTGGAAAGATGAATTTGTATTTAAACTGGACATTTATGTAGTAGAAATGTGAAATTATTTTAGAAGTTGGTGCCTTCTAGACTGAGAAAAGCCAGAAAATGTATTTTTGGCTCATGTGGATGAAAGACAACAACTCCCAGAATGCACTTGCATCGCTGCCCTACGAGGTCACTCCCAAGCCATGCCTAAAATGGCATAGCTGAAATTCACGACAGCAATAGGACTCTCTATCCGTGTCCATAGGCGCACATCGAGAGCACTGAAACCACCAGTCTGCCACAGCTCGATTTTGCCAGGGCAGGTCTTGCTTCTCTGCTGCAGCAGCTGCTCCGGCCGCCTCTTGTTCCTCCATCATCTGCAACTGTTACAGGTACCACACGAGCATCGGAATCGCGCACCAGATCTTCAAAATCCCCTTCTGCCATATAATCTTCAAAACTACCTTCCGCCATCGTGGAAAGCCTAGCTTTCTCCACAGAGCAAGAGTCTGTTAGCTTAGCTTAAAAAAAAAGATGTTTGACACTATTTGTACATTCTGTGAGTGAGATCCCAACCCCCTATGGACGGGTTGAAAACATGTGGAACTTGCTCCTACTACTGGCTGTAGTCTCTAGCCTCTGGCCAAAAAAGCCTCAGATGACGCTAAATTAAGATTTTTGGGTCACCTGAGTTTTTTTTTCCAGACACAAAATACAGAAATCTCTCGTCTCAGGGAGACATGAGGGAGGGAAGCACGGCCATTCGAATATACTACCGGGTTTCTACTGCTACAAAGCTTAATGCTAATCGGTGAAGTATCCCTTTAAGTGTAAGCTTGGTGAACAGCTTTGGAGAATGTGATGTTGAATGAGCTGTACTTGCATGACTGTAATAGCTGTCCGGAAGGAGCTTCATAGATGGTCGCCGAGTAAAATGACATGCCTTAATACTATACTTGTATAGGCAACTGAAAACATTACCAAATAAACCAAAATATATAATAAGTGAATACAAAAAAGGAGGAGGTTGTGGATAACAATTCTGGGTCCCTTCCACGTTTCTACACATAGATTCCACATGGGCCTGACGATCAGTCACAGTAAAACTTGTAAACATGTTACTACTAAAATATTACATTTGAGAAATCAGAGTTCTCTACTGATCATGAGCCAGAGTTATCAGTTCCAATTAGGAAATTGAGCCGTTATGTTAAAGGCATGAAATTCAAAAGGAATGCAGCATTCACTTAAATGTTTTAAGGGTTAGTGGTTACCCCATTGTGGGTGTTTCTGCAATAACAGGAAATTGTTATGGATCTTGTTCTTTGCCATGCACTTGATGCCTGTTCAGAAACCTATGTTGGCACAGGCCAAACTCCAACAGACAGCGTCAACAGTCAGTGTGGCAGCCAATCAGCAAATGTGCCAAATGCCAAATGGTATTTTGTCACGTCCTGTGGTTGGCAATGCCAGGCGTTCTCACTAACAGACTGTGCCTCATGTTCCTTTAAATAACTGGGCTGACAGTTCCAGCAAGCACAATATACTTATTTTATGCAAGATATGTTTTTGGCAAAATGGAGCTGCCTGTCATGTGTAGTTACATTTCATTTGATAGCAGGACTTGGATTGTTTGTACAATGTTTTGCTTGTCTAGAAATCGTTGGACGTTTCTCTGGTGGTGCGATTCTGTGTTCCAAACATATTTGGAAAGCATTTGTTTACCAAAGAAATATTATACCAGATCTATAACAAATATTTGTCTAAAAGTGGAAAAGAAACGTTCATTTTCTCAGAAACTGCGTTCATCCTTAGCATTTTGTTTTGCACTTGGCATTCTGTTATTATGAAAAAGCTCTTCATCACATTAAGTAACAGACAATTGTCCTCATCCTGATAAAAATCACAATTATTCTTGCATAATCCATGAACTCATAGACGCTCTCTCAGGGCTGGAGCTTTGATATGCTACAATATTGAGGTCATTAACAGACTAATGGCTCATGAGGGACACGGAGATTCTGGCCATGTCACGTTCAAAGAGTGAAAAATGAGGCCAGCGGTATTTATTAGCGATGACGGACCGTGATTTGGACAAATAATAATCCTCTAATGATTCCAACCATGCTTAAATCTTTCAGACATCAACTGGAATGGAGATCTAAGATACGTTCATGAAACCATATCAACATAATTAAAGTGTCCGATGTTTTTCAAACTCTGAGCCACACATGTTGCAGTCTTGCGTATGTGGAGACTTTGAGACAGGGTAACCATAAAAGTGCTGTTTGGAAGTAGCTCCCTCGACCTGACTCATTTATTTCTAAGGGATGAGAGCTCAGATATCGTCATTAATAGCCCAGAGTCTTAGACTTGCCAATCCATAGACGGCACTGTAGAGAGATTTTCACTATATTCATAAGCAGTGTTAGGGGTAACACATTACAAGTAACACGAGTTACATAATCAGATTACTTTCTTCAAGTAACTGGTAACAAATTCCTTTTAAATTAATAAGAAAATATCTAAGTTACTTTTCCAAATAAGTAACGCAAGTTACTTTGTTTTGCCATTTTTTGACTGACACCTCTCTTGTCTACCTTAGAAATCTAGACGGCAGCCAGGGTAGTCTAGCAACTCTCCGTTGACTTGCGAGCTGGAAAAACCAAACTCTGGTCAGGCCAATCACACCGTGTATAGAGTCGATGGGCGGGTTTAACATAATGGTGGCAGAGTTGCCGCGGTTCCGCGTGCTACTTGTAAACAAAGAAGCTGGCGAATCAGATTTGGCAGCGACTCTGGAAGATTTGTTGATAAGCTTTGCTTTGAGAAAAGAACAAAGAACGGCACTGAAGTCATTCTTAAGAAAGGAAGATGTGTTCAGAGTTTTGCCGACATGGATACGACGAAAGTTTAATCTATCAACTAGTTCTGCTTCAACTTCTTTGTTGCTCTGGTTGGTTGCAGCGCTATCCTATTGCTTACAGAGGGAAATTGAAAGACAACCGTTTATCCCGCCCCTCGGATTGAGCCCTGCCAATGGTGAGTTCCCAGACCCGACATCTTGATGTGGGTCTGGCTTGTCCGGCAATCTCTTGTCCCCATGTTGAGAGAAATTGTGAGAAAGTGCAGAGGCGTTGTGTAAACATGATGGGTATTGTAGTTCTAGACTCATGTGAGCATTCATTTACTCATCTCACTTGAACAAAAACAGATTCAGTATTCCTCAAAATGAATAAAAACAATGAAATGCAAACTCAGAAAATTACGCAAACCTGCAATAATTAAATATGTTAAATTACACAAATCAACTTTATGTATTTAATCTCACTTTAATAAACACTGTCTTTGCTGCTGATTTTTAATGATCCACTTGAACCATACAAATAAGCACAAATGAATTCAGTTAAACATCACATTTGTGTTTCTTTTTTGTTTTTATTGCTGAAGTAAGAGTGTTAAACTTGCTTCTCCTGCATCCTATTCTTCTGCATCCAGAATCCAGAATGGCAGCTCTGACAACGCTACCTCATGGGTCATGACTATTTTGTACGTATTTTACGAGGTGGCTAATTCGTTCAAATTCGTACAACTTCACTCGTGCGATTTGTCTAAACCTCAGTGACGTGTAGGTTTAGGGGTTGGTCATTCGTACAAATTCATACGAATTGGGCAACTCGTAAAATACGTACGAATTGCGTGAGATCGGATTGGCTCTGAATTTGCATTTCCTTCAGCCTGAGGCTTATTCATTTCACTTTTGGTGTGAATAGAACTTAAAAAAAATTCAAACAAGCAAGCCCAGCCCAGATGAGAAAAAGCAATGAAACAAGACCAGCCGAGATGAGCAACTCATTACTTTCCATAAATCTTTTTACCAAGTAACGTAATTAGTTACTTTTTCATTTGTTTTTAATGCATTACTTTTAAAAGTAACTTTCCCTTACACTGTTCATAAGAATTACTATATACTTCAATGTATCATTTGAAAATGATCTTTTTAAACAAATCAAAATATTATGACACTTCTTATGTTTTATTACGTTGAATATGAAACAGGACAGTTATTCAGTAAGAATGAATTGCACCTTGGTGATGGCACTGTTCATTTGTGTTGTTTTAGCGCCAGAATTACTAAAGGAGTGAAAGCCATTTATTCCAAAAACGAAAATAACGATAATTATAACAATAAAGTTTTAATAATCTTTCTAACTCTATGAGAATAGTGAAGTCCACACCACAACAATAACAAAAAAAGAAAAACAATAACGCTGGAATCACTTTCATAACGATTTTTTTCTAGCAGATTAATGATAAAAACATTGACAGCCAATTAGAATCCACAAAAGCTTGCACGTTCTTGGTGTGAATGGGGCTTTATGCAAATCAGGAAACAGCATGAACACATTCACAAAATCTACAATGATCTGGATTTATATTAAAAAAAAGAAGCATATATGTGCTGCATTTGGGGATGGGTTAAACTGGATAATGGGAGGTTCGTAAATAGGACACACGTTTTTGAGCTGAAATACATAAAAGTGGTTTAGTGAATTTGCCCCTCAAATCTTTGTGCCATGTCATTGAATGGGATGGGGTCAGATTTGTAATACTCACACTTGTCCTGCTCAGGTGGTTCCAGACAGTCACTCTCAGTGTCACTAGGGATGCGCCAAGGTTTCCTGACCGCCTGCAACTGCTGGTAAAACTCATCCTAGTAACAAATATGATAGAACCAGAGATATAAATCATAAGGACAAATTGATGTTTTGTTATTTAAAGCAAATAAATTAAAGGGTTAGCTCACCCCAAAATGAAAATCACCCTCATGTCGTTCTAAACCTGTAAGACCTTCGTTCATCTTCATAAAATTAAGATTGAACCACTGTAGTCACATTGACTATTTTAACAATGTCTTTACTACCTTTCTGGGCCATGCAATTGTTAAGGAAATTGCTGTCTATGGAGGCGCCAGAGAGCTCTCGGATTTCAAAAAATATATATCTGTGTTCCAAAGACGAACGTCATGAGGGTGAGTAATTTATGACATAATTTTCATTTTTGGGTGCACTAATGGTCTGAATTTAATTGTCCAAATATGCTCTTAAAGCTTTGCGGAATTTCCTTGCTAAAAAAAATTATAATTTATATAGCTTAAGCTGGTTTGCTGGTCTCTCTACCTGGTGAAGTAAGTCTTTAGGCTGGTTTCTTGAGGGGTTTTGGGTATATACCTACAGCTAACACACATCAACTAAATACCACAAAACTTTTGATTCATAGAGTCTTAAAGACATAATTTGCTCCAATATTCATGAAGTATTATAATGTATCAGTGAACACTGCTGTTGACTGTGCAGAAAGGTGGCAAATGAAAAGCAATGAAAACCCCTGTGAACTGGAAACCTAAGATGTAGAGAGCTGGTGAATGTGAATGTCAGGCCCATTCGTTCTACAGATGTTTTTATTTTCTTTTGAAATAAGTACACCTCTGGGTCGAATCCTCTGAGCCAGCCTCTAATAAATACATTGTCCCTGTTCCCTTCTAAAGTCTTTTATGTGTTCTTATTTTTCAGCATTAAAGGTATCGCTGGTACAGGCCAGACAGGAAGCGCTCATACATCTACGCCACATTTAAGTGCTAAATCGCTTATAGGAAAACAGAAAAGAAGGACAAATCATCTGACATCTTTCCCGTGGATCCCATTCTGAACTGAATGAGATGTACAGGTGCATATTTATTTTTCTTATTCAGGAGTTGAACTACTATAACAGCCGTGGAACCAGGTGGGTGAAGCAGAGCATGATCAGTGCATTTATGTTTTCATAATCTCATCAGTCATAGGAATATGAGCCAACAATATGATTCCTGTTTGTGGCTAAAGACTTAAAAAGAAGCTTTGGATTTATTAAAAAGCCCTAATACCAAAAAATAAAAGAGAAAGAGAGGGGAAATGCTGAAATGCCAGACTCCCTTTTTTTCATATCAAGAGTAGTCATCTGTTAATCTGTCCTTTAGTTTCCAGTGGCTCTTCTTATATTATATTGCTTAATCTCAATTGAGCATAAGATGAATCGGCCATAATCAGACATGGACAATATAATATTAAACAGTCTACAGCTTTTGCAAACTAACCAGTACAATAAGAGTGAGTGTGTGTGATTCTGAACCCATTGGCCTGAGGTTTACAGGGTTACCAAATGTAAATGAGCTTTAACTTTTCTAGTCTAGATAAAGTACACACAAAATGAGACCTTAGTTTCCAAGCAGTAAGAGGCTTGTAGGATTAAAGGCATTTAAACACAAAAAAAATTTGTTTTGTTTTGGATGTGGTGGTTAGTAATTGTAATTGTTTGGATGCAGACCAAATTATTCAGATATGTATTTCTAAGAATGAAAAAAAAATTACCTTTACACTTTGTATTAATACATTTGACACGAGAAAAATGTTTAAAAAATGTTTTACATTTTTTAAATATGTTTTAAAAGTTCTATGTTAAATGTATAATGCATAATGTATATATACACTCACCTAAAGGATTATTAGGAACACTATACTAATACTGTGTTTGACTCCCTTGACTTCCCTCGCCTTCAGAACTGCCTTAATTCTACGTGGCATTGATTCAACAAGGTGCTGAAAGTCCATATTGATAGGATAGCATCTTGCAGTTGATGGAGATTTGTGGGATGCATATCCAGGGCACGAAGCTCCCGTTCCACCACATCCCAAAGATGCTCTATTGGGTTGAGATCTGGTGACTGTGGGGGCCATTTTAGTACAGTGAACTCATTGTCATGTTCAAGAAACCAATTTGAAATGATTCAAGCTTTGTGACATGGTGCATTATCCTGCTGGAAGTAGCCATCAGAGGATGGGTACATGGTGGGATGGACATGGTCAGAAACGATGCTCAGGTAGGCCGTGGCATTTAAACGATGCCCAATTGGCACTAAGGGGACTAAAGTGTGCCAAGAAAACATTCCCCACACCATTACACCACCACCACCAGCCTGCACAGTGGTAACAAGGCATGATGGATCCATGTTCTCATTCTGTTTACGCCAAATTCTGACTCTACCATCTGAATGTCTCAACAGAAATCGAGACTCATCAGACCAGGCAACATTTTTCAATTTTTCAACTGTCCAATTTTGGTGAGCTTGTGCAAATTGTAGCCTCTTTTTCCTATTTGTAGTGGAGATGAGTGGTACCCGGTGGGGTCTTCTGCTGTTGTAGCCCATCCGCCTCAAGGTTGTGTGTGTTGTGGCTTCAAAAATGCTTTGCTGCATACCTCGGTTGTAACGAGTGGTTATTTCAGTCAAAGTTGCTCTTCTATCAGCTTGAATCAGTCGGCCCATTCTCCTCTGACCTCTAGACAAGGCATTTTCGCCCACAGGACTGCTGCATACTGGATGTTTTTCCCTTTTCACACCATTCTTTGTAAACCCTAGAAATGGTTGTGTGTGAAAATCCCAGTAACTGAGCAGATTGTGAAATACTCAGACTGGCCCGTCTGGTACCAACAACCGTGCCACGCTCAAAATGGCTTAAATCAGCTTTCTTTCCCATTCTGACATTCAGTTTGGAGTTCAGGAGATTGTCTTGACCAGGACCACACCCCTAAATGCATTGAAGCAACTGCCATGTGATTGGTTGATTAGATAATTGCATTAATGAGAAATTGAACAGGTGCTCCTAATAATCCTTTAGGTGAGTGTATATGCACATACACACACACACTGTATATATAAGGCTATATACATTATGCAATATATAAACTATATGTAAAATATATGTAATATATAATATAATGTATACATAAAATATATAATATATAATCTAGTAAATTACACTATTATTCAAAAGTTTGGGACTATCAATGGATGGATGAATGGATCGGTGGACGGACGGACGGACGGACAGACAGATAGATAGACAGACAGATAGATAGAGAGATGATAGATAGATGATAGACAGACAGACAGACAGATACGGTAGATAGTACGATAGTACGATAGATAGTACGATAGATAGATAGTACGATAGTACGATAGATAGTACGATAGATAGTACGATAGATAGATAGTACGATAGATAGTACGATAGATAGTACGATAGATAGTACGATAGATAGTACGATAGATAGTACGATAGTACGATAGATAGTACGATAGATAGATAGTACGATAGATAGATAGATAGATAGATAGATAGATAGATAGATAGATAGATAGATAGATAGATAGATAGATGTTAACTTGTTAAATGTAATAATATGTCCCCATATTACTTTTTTAATCAAATAAATGCAGCCTTGGAGAGCATAAGATACTTTTTTAATTTAAAAAAAACTTTTGAGCCATTGTATGTATGTGATTATAAGTGTGTGTGTGTGTGTATGGTCTTGCTACGTTATGGGGAAAAATGTCCCCACAAGGACAAGGATTTCAGATATTGCAGTCTTTGTGGGGACATTTTCCCCCATAACCACCAGGGGTAGGGTTAGTGTAGGGGGACAAGTATATAGTCTGTACAGTATCAAAATAATTATGTCTATGGAATGTCTCCATAAAACATGAAAACCCAATATATGTGTGTGTGTACCTCTGTCAGTGTGCTCCATAGACCCCCGTATAAATCTGTAGTGCTCAGGCCTGGAGGAGTGAGGATTGGTCTGGTTATCTGTCCTGTCGGCGTGACAGGTCTGCTTCTAGAGCGCCCATACAAGCGTTCTGTGTTTCCATGACTTCCGGCAGTAAACGAGCGCATCATGAGACTATTGGGTGTCATAGGTTTGCTGGGCGTCCGTGCTCCACTAGGGGTCTGGGCACGGCTGCTAGGGTTGCTGGGAGATGTCCGGCCCATGACTAGGCTTGTGGGCTTAGTGTTGTGAAGGGGCAGGCCTGTGGTCTTTGTGGAAAGGCTGCTGGGAGACTGTGGTCTGGACGTCTGTCCGAGCACAGGCAGAGTGTTGGTGGTGTGGAAGAGGGGGGTTAAAAGCAAACTCCTATGAGGGCTGTTTGGACTTCGGTTCAGCTTCCCTTGCTCTGCCAGCTTGGCCAAGTCCTTCTCAACCTCTGAAGAAATCAAGACAATAAAAGCAAACGATCACCAACTAGGGGACAATAATATTAATGGCTTGTAAACATTTCGGTAACAGGTTATATGGGACATGACTAAATGCGTGAATGCAAACATCACACACAAGATAAATTGTTGAATGAGCCGAGCATGTTTAACTTTTACCTTTGATCAATACGCTGTAAAACTTACATGTAATATAATTAGTGAAACAGTTTTCAATAGTTATTTCTCAACACTGTTGTACATTCAAATGCACATTAACAGGCTTAAAACACATCAGCGTATTGACATAGGAGGATTGGCTAACCACTCATAGATTCCCATTAACAAACCACCAAAACAATTTCCTGAAGTTTTGCCGAGGTCTTTTAACAGTCATGGCAGCAGTATTTACTGTCAGCTGTAAAGTGTAAATTGAATGGCATGTTTACTTTGCACGAGTACAAAAGCGATTTAATACGGCCTGCTTCATGTCAATATATTTGTTTGCTTGGTAGCAAGTCAAATATTTTTGTTTATGAAGGTCTGGTGCACATTTTCAGATGGAACATCTGGATCCATCAACCAGTGTTCAGTCTGTGAGGAATTGAGGATTCTGAGGAAACAACATGTGACATATTATAAATAGTATGAACAAGTTTTGATATGTGTTTCAGAAACCTTGACTACCTAAATTGTAAGCAAACAGTTCTTTTTCTTCCAAAGAAACATTATGATAGTTTTCCAGTCTAAAATATGAAACACATGTCCAGATAACTAATGTACAATGTATCTAAATGTCATTTTAGCTAACACAGCTCTTGTAATTAATTCCCATTATGGGAACTATTCCAGATTGTTTTGATATATGATACAAATAATTGTGTAAATGGATAATTCGATTGTTTTGTCTGTAGTCAGTCATAAGTAATTACAACCCCCCGTCATCCCATTTAAACAGGAAACAGGAACTTGTTTTAGCAATTTCTAATCTAAACACATATGTGATGGAAAGGATTTTTACACATGCATAAATCATTTGTGATAATAGAAAACCATTCCAAATAAGACGATGAAATCAAAATTAATGAAAAATGTCTTTGTGTGTTAGTGTTTAAAGTTTCCCACATGATATTTATAAGTTGAGCTCATGGACCCTAATGAGTCGATGCTGGTGCCTGAGAACCCAGGAGCCACAGTTATGTTCACTGTAAACATGATACACACATGAACAATTGTTTATCACGAAAAGAACATTTTAACTTGATTATGAATTACAAATATTGAAATTCCTGGCCCAACATAGACAGGAGTACTTCTAATAAAATCGTGGTCGGACAAAACTGTTTACACATTAAAGTTGTATTATGTGTCAAATGAGTCTGAACACATATTAAAAAATTATGTGATGTGCTACAAAAAAATCTATTCAAATAAATGCTGTTCTTTCTAACTTTTTATTCATAATTTATTAAATTATTGTGGTTTCCACAAAAATATTAAGCACACAACATTTTCACCATGATAATAATAAGACATGTTTCTTGAAAACAGCATATTAGAATGATTGCTGATAAATTACATTTTTACTGTAATAATAGTTCACAATATTGCAGTTTTTACTGTATCTTTGTCACAATCACCAGTGAGAGTGCCCCGTGGTTAACATCTTAGGGCACTCCACCTCGGACTGTCACTCCATCACAAACTACATTTCCCATAACTCACTGCTCCTCATCATCCCTGATTACGTGCACCTGTGTCTCATTACCCTGTTCACCTCACCCTATATAAGCCTGGTTATCTCAGTCATTCATTGTGAAGTCCTGTTTTGTGTAACACTACATTTCTGAGCAGTTTCCCTGTTTCATGTCTCTTGGTCTTGGATTACTTGCCCGTTCTGTGGATTACCCTTTTGCCTGTCTCATCTGTTTTGTTTGCCTGATTGGATGGATTTCCTGTTATGACCTCTTGCCTGTTTTTGACTACGTCTGTGGATTATTCTAAAATAAAGCTGTGTTTGGATCCTCTACCTTTGTCTCTCAGAGCAGTATGTTACACAATCTTGATCAGTCCGCACTGTTGTCCGATGCGCATCAGAACCAACCGAGTGATCCAATCATAATGTTCCTTGGTTGCATTTTACTTTCATTCTTTTTATTATTTATATTATTGATTATTTTATTATTGACTGTCTGACATCATGTTTCAATATTTAGCACTATTTATTATAATCATTATTTTGCTCTTATTATATTTAGTCTTGCCTATGTCACATGAAGCTAGTGTAGTGATGAAGAAAAATATAGCATACATAGTGACCCTAAGACAAAAAAAAGAGCCAAGGAGGAGAGATGACTTAAGAGTTAACAAGAAGCAGCACATCTAATCTATTATAAACAGCTCTTGATCAAAAAAGCAAATGCGCTTCCCACAAGGCTACAATCCGCAAGCACGCAAACCCATCATTTAGAACATATGCAACCTTTTTGATTCCCGACATATCTACAGTGTTCACATCTCACCGAGGAAAAGAGAGAGGGAGAGAGAGAGAGAGATCTGAGGAATTCCAGCTAGCTGAAAGAGATGCTTTATTTATCCAAAAGTGGCAGAAAGCTTTTCTCTGCCATTAAAAAACAGCCAGTAATGTTGTCCCTTGAGCACAAGTCAAATAGCAATCTTTAAATTCCTAAAACAAAAACAACGCAGCCTGGTCGTCAATTAAAAAGGAGTCTGAGGATTAAGTTGACCACATAATTGAGGTAATGAGATAAACGAAGAATCCTGGCTTTCAACACGGAGAACATTAACAGCTAATAAAAGCATGAAAGGGGTCAATTAGGCTGTTGAATGAGCCTAATGCCTGGCCTTATGGGGATGGCTCTGTTCAGATATAACGCAACAGACAAATGGCTTCAAATCAATGCCATCTGAGAGCAGGGGCGAATTTTCCCAGAAAGTGACGTTAGAATAAGTTTCCTCTGACTCAGTCACGAAATAACAAGCGCACTTGAAATTAATAGATAAACACTTCCCACACACACACTCATGGTGCCCTATTTGTTTACAGTGAGAAATGTGAAAATAATACTTTAATCTGTTATCACAAGTATTTCAAAACCATTTATATGAATATATATATATATATATATATATATATATATATATATATATATATATATATATATATATATATATATATATATATATATATATATATATATAGTGAGGAAAATAAGTATTTGAACACCCTGCTATTTTGCAAGTTCTCCCACTTAGAAATCATGGAGGGGTCTGAAATTGTCATCGTAGGTGCATGTCCACTGTGAGAGACATAATCTAAAAAAAATAAATCCAGAAATCACAATGTATGATTTTTTACCTATTTATTTGTATGATACAGCTGCAAATAAGTATTTGAACACCTGAGAAAATCAATGTTAATATTTGGTACAGTAGCCTTTGTTTGCAATTACAGAGGTCAAACGTTTCCTGTAGTTTTTCACCAGGTTTGCACACACTGCAGGAGGGATTTTGGCCCACTCCTCCACACAGATCTTCTCTAGATCAGTCAGGTTTCTGGCCTGTCGCTGAGAAACACAGAGTTTGAGCTCCCTCCAAAGATTCTCTATTGGGTTTAGGTCTGGAGACTGGCTAGGCCACGCCAGAACCTTGATATGCTTCTTACAGAGCCACTCCTTGGTTCTTGACCCATCTTCAATGCTCTAACTGAGGGAAGGAGGTTGTTCCCCAAAATCTCGCAAAACATGGCCCCGGTCATCCTCTCCTTAATACAGTGCAGTCGCCCTGTCCCATGTGCAGAAAAACACCCCCAAAGCATGATGCTACCACCCCCATGGTTCACAGTAGGGATGTTGTTCTTGGGATGGTACTCATCATTGTTCTTCCTCCAAACACGTTTAGTGGAATTATGACGTTTAGTACAATTTTGTCTCTAGTGTCTTTGGACAGCTCTTTGGTCTTGCCCATGTTAGTAGTTGGATTTTTACTGATTGTATGGGGTGGACAGGTGTCTTTATGCAGCTAATGACCTCAAACAGGTGCATCTAATTTAGGATAATAAATGGAGTGGAGGTGGACATTTTAAAGGCAGATCTTTGAGGGTCAGAATTCTAGCTGATAGACAGGTGTTCAAATACTTATTTGCAGCTGTATCATACAAATAAGTAGTAAAAAAATCATATATTGTGTTTTTTGGATTTTTTTTTTTAGATTATGTCTCTCACAGTGGACATGCACCTAAGATGACAATTTCAGACCCCTACATGATTTCCAAGTGAGAGAACTTGCAAAATAGCAGGGTGTTCAAATACTTATTTTCCTCACTATATATATATATAAACGGCAACGGAGACGTACGTCGGAACTGACCGACGAATTGGGATCTATTTTCAGAGACCAATCTACTTCGAGTGTATAGAAACGAGCCAATAAACATTGGCATGCGGTTCACGCACCGCCCCGCAGTGCGGGTATAAAACACGGACGTGAACAACGCATACCGCTTTTACAACTGAGGAGCCGAGATGTGACTCGGGCCTGCAGCTGAAGCACAGCACCTGGCGACGGGACGTACGTCTCCGTTCCCTCCTTCAGGGAACGAGGGTTACATACCTAACCGAGACGTTCCGTTTCAGTCGGTCACGTTCGACGTCGGAACTGACCGACGAATTGGGATCCCTAGAAAAACGCCAGGGTGCTGGCCCTTCCAGCGCCCTGCTTAAGCACACTGGGTGCTCCACTTGGAGCAGCAGGCAAGGCTTAAGGCAGGGCGGTCCGACACTGCTGTTTCTGCAAGACCCACTCAGCGTGACTATTGGATAACGCTGGGAAAGCGTGCCCGTCTCGGGAGATGGTACGCTGCGGAGCCACGTCCTCCGGAGGAGGAGAGGTGGAGAATACTCATATGGACTAACCTATCTGGGTAGTAACTACATATGGCAGTCTCTGGGGTGGATCCAGCCTGGTCCCAGGGGGGAAAGAACACACCCAGAGACGACAGAGCGGGCTCTGTCAAGGGAAAGACACGGGGCTAGCCGGTAGGGTAGCTGGTACCATGGAGAATACACATATGGGGTCGCCGTGAGGGAACCGCTACATATGGACCCAGCTTAACACACACGTTCCACAAGCATACGGCCGCAACGTCTGACACCGCAGGGGTGACGGAGGAGCTCGACAGGGTTCACCATTTCTGGGGGACACAACTGGAGAAGATAAACGCATGTATCCGGCCATAGGCGGGAGTGGTGTAGCAAGCCGACACAGGAACGGGTACTTCTGTTGGAGGCGAGTACACGGGAAGAAACCGGTTCCACACGGAGGCTATAAAATCTAGCGAACGTGTTAGGTGTCGCCCAGCCCGCAGCTCTACAGATGTCTGTCAGCAAGGCGCCTTGAGCCAGCGCCCAGGAGGAAGCAACACTTCTTGTGGAGTGTGCTCGCAACCCGAACGGGCAAGGCACGTCTTGCGATTGGTACGCTAAGACGATAGCATCCACTATCCAGTGGGCTAACCTCTGCTTGGAGACAGCCTTTCCCTTCTGCTGGCCTCCGTAACAGACGAAGAGCTGCTCTGAGGTCCTAAAGCTTTGTGTCCGGTCAACGTAAGCGCGAAGAGCGCGGACGGGACATAAAGCCAGGGCTGGGTCTGCCTCCTCCGGGGGCAGCGCTTGCAGGTTCACCACCTGGTCCCGAAAGGGAGTGGTAGGAACCTTGGGCACGTATCCGGGCCGGGGTCTCAGGACGACGTGAGAGTTACCGGGCCCGAATTCTAGGCACGATTCGTTGACCGAAAATGCATGCAGGTCCCCCACCCTCTTGATTGAGGCCAATGCAGTCAGGAGAACCGTCTTCATAGACAGGATTTTTAACTCAACGGACTGCAAAGGCTCAAAAGGAGGCCCCTGAAGTGCTCTGAGCACCAGGGCTAAGTCCCAAGAGGGTAACGAGATAGAACGAGGAGGATTTAGTTTCCTCGCACCTCTGAGGAACCTGACGATTAAGTCGTGCTTTCCTAAGGACTTACCTTCAACTACATTGTGATACGCCGCTATTGCTGCGACGTACACTTTTAGGGTGGAGGGAGACAGCCTTCACTCCAACCCATCTTGTAGGAAAGAAAGCACGACATTAATCGAACATTTTCGGGGGTCTTCTCGGCGAGAAGAACACCATTCAACTAATAGGTTCCACTTCAAAGCATAGAGGCGCCTCGTAGAGGGGGCTCTAGCTGAAGCGATGGTGTCTGCCACAGCTTGTGGCAGGCCACCTAGAACCTATGACCAGACATGGAGTTTCCAGAGGTCTGGACGCGGGTGCCATAGAGTGCCCCCTCCCTGAGAAAGAAGTTCCTTCCTCAGGGGAATCGGCCAGGGTGGGGCTGTCGCGAGGAGTGTGAGTTCGGAGAACCAGGTCCGGTTGGGCCAGTAGGGTGCAACTAGCAAGACCTGCTCCTCGTCCTCCCTGACCTTGCACAGAGTCTGTGCTAGAAGGCTCACTGGGGGAAACGCATACTTGCGTAGGTCCAGGGGCCAGCTGTGCGCCAGTGCATCTGTGCCGAGGGTACCCCCGTTCAGGGAATAGTACCACTGGCAATGGGACGAGTCCGGAGTGGGAAACAGGTCGACCTGCGCGGCTCCAAAGAGGTCCCATATCAGCTGGACAGACCGGGGGTGGAGTCGCCATTCTCCCGGAAGTGGACACTGACGAGAGAGCTTGTCGGCTGTCTGGTTCAGCGCACCAGGGATATGAATGGCACAAAGCGACCTCAGATGCTTCTGACTCCACAGGAGGAGGTGGCGGGCGAGTTGGAACATGCGACGGGAGCGTAGACCACCCTGATTGTTGATGTACGCAACGGCCGCAGTGCTGTCCGTGCGGACCAGTACGTGCTTGTGCTGAAGCAGCTTCTTGAAGCGACTTAGCGCAAGACGTACTGCCATTAACTCCAGGCAATTGATATGCCAATGCAGCTGGGGCCCCGTCCACAGACCCGAGACTGCATGCCCGTTGTACGTGGCCCCCCAACACGTGGCTGAGGCATCCGTGAATACCACAACATGCCTGGACACCTGTCTCAAGGGCACTCCGGCCCGTAAGAACGAGGGGTCGGACCAAGGGTTGAAGGTTTGGCGACAGTACGGAGTAACTGTGACCCGATACTCGCCACTCTGCTACGCCCACCTCGGGACTCGGTCGTGTAGCCAGCGTTGAAGCGGTCTCATATGAAGCAATCCAAGCGGTGTCACCGCGGCTGCAGATGCCATATGCCCCAGGAGCCTCTGAAAAAATTTCAGTGGGACCGCCGTCCTGCTCTTGAATGTATTCAAGCAGTTCAACACTGACTGGACTCGTTCCTCTGTGAGGCGCGCAGTCCGGTTGACCGAATCCAGCTCCATACCGAGATAAGAGATCCTCTGCGTGGGACAGAGTTTGCTCTTCTCTCGGTTGAACCGAAGGCCCAACAGGCTGAGGTGACGGAGCACCAGGTCCCTGTGTTCGCACAACTGTTCTCGAGACTGGGCGAGAATAAGCCAGTCGTCGAGATAGTTGAGAATACGAACGCCGCGTTCTCGGAGTGGAACAATGGCTGCCTCCGCGACTTTCGTGAAGACGCGGGGCGACAGGGACAGCCCGAAGGGCAGGACTTTGTACTGATATGCCCTCCCCTCGAACGCAAAACGTAGGAACGGTCTGTGTCGAGGAAGGATAGAGACATGAAAGTACGCGTCCTTCAGGTCGATCACTGCAAACCAATCTTGGGGACGGATGCATTTGAAGATGCGTTTCTGCGTTAACATTTTGAACGGAAGTCTGTGCAGGGTCTGTACACCATCTCCCTCCGAGCAGATCCATCCGTCCCTGGGCTGCCCATCTCAGACTTAGCGGGGCCCTGAGTGGGTTGGGCGGCCCCCTTGCGTCCGGCGCCCTGCTTCCCGGTGGAGGCTGCTGCTTGGGTTAGCAGGGGCGGAGGCAGACGCAGGGAGACGCCCTCGGCGACAAGCAGATGGAGGCACTGTGGCCGACGACTGGTGGAGGCAGCAGCTGGTCGTCGGGGCAGGATTTTTTTTTTTACCACCTCCATCTACTTCTGGGCCACCAAGAACTGCTGGGTGAAGTTCTCGATGGCGTCGCCGAAGAGGCCAGCCTGACAGACAGGGGCGTTGAGGAACCGAACTTTGTCGGGCTCACGCATATCTGCCAGGTTTAGCCCCAGCTTCCTGGACCACTAGTGTGGACATCGCCTGACCCAGAGAGCGTGCAGTGACTTCCGTCACCCGGAGAGCGAGGTCCATCACCGCACGCAGTTCCTGCATAACCCCTGGGTCGGGACTACCCTCATGCATGCAGGACAGAGGGCAGTGAGAGAGGGAAAAAACTTATACAGATTATGGCCCTTTTGGTGTTCCATATTTTGGCACCAAATAGTTCCACACTGCTAAGTTTTTTCAATGCACATCCGGGCAGCCACCCCAGAAAGCATGGCTGTCAACTCTGAATCTGATTCAGCATGAGCACACACCATTATAGTGGGAAACTCAGCATATCATTTCCAGCGCATAACAGCTCTCTCTCCGATGCAGCAATTGACATCTGTCCTCTGCCAGAGCCCCAAATGAAATGCTAGGTCCCTCTTTTTTTTTTTAAAAAAGGACCAGCAATCCCATCTGTAAGCTACCAGCAGGCATGTGGGACAATGAACGTGGCCGCCCGATGACGGCACACGGCGCGCTGAACACTCAAGCCCCCATTTAGAAAGAGGCACGGTGAATCAATGCGCCGACGTGGTCATGTTCTCATAAGGGAACATGAACCACCCACGAACAAAGTCTCAACACGCTTGTGATGCGATAGAGGAGTGGGGGCCCACGGGGAATGGTTACCCGGCGGGGAAGCCCCACTGTAATCCTCAGGTCACCAAGGCTTATTAACCAAAGTAGCGCTTTTCTGGTGCACCAGAAAAAGAACTAGATCGGGGAATAAGCAAAGGGACCCCGTTTGAGGCATCATAGTCTCGACCGCGCACCAGAGCGCGAGTGACGCGCTGAGTTGCCGTGGCAACCCCCGCTGTCAGCCGCGCCAGACGGCACACGGCGCGCTGAACACTCAAGCCCTTACGAGAAAGACTTGAGACAAACAACGCGCCGACGTGACCACGTTCTCCTGAGAGAACACGGATCACCCACGAATGCCTCACATGTTTATATGCGAGAGAGATCGTGGCCGTCAATGAGGACAGGAAACAACCGCATCCAGAAACACACAGTTTGAGTGACATCTTGAAAAAGACGCAGGTCAAACTGTATGCTCTTTTAGGAATGGAAAATTGCTCTTTTAAAGTGCTGAAGCACTCAGGGAGATGGCCGCGGCTCCCCGCGGTCCGATAGTGCAAGCCCGCGGGTGAGCACTCAAAGGAAAACGCCCAGCGAACCAACATAGGAACTCTTTTTGCAGCCACTCTCTGACTCGCGCCGTCACGCCAAGACCAGGAAGAGCACTTCTCCAGACCCGTTCTCTTGAACACTCTCGGCAGAAACAGTCTTGCGACAGGTAAGCAGCAAATCTACCGGCTCCGAAGTTGAAAGCGGTATACGCTGTTCACGTCCGTGTTTTATACCCGCGCTGCGGGGCGGTGCGTGAACCGCATGCCAATGTTTATTGGCTCGTTTCTATACACTCGAAGTAGATTGGTCTCTGAAAATAGATCCCAATTCGTCGGTCAGTTCCGACGTACGTCGAACGTGACCGACTGAAAGGGAACACCATTGATTAACTGCAAAAGCCAGTCTCTTGCTCAAAATCCTTAGTTCATCTGTCAAAAGTAAATACTGTATCTGTGTCCATGAACATGTCAGTGCCATCAGAATGACAAGTCCTTGTGTCATTGTGTACAGATAAGACAATTGCTAAATCATGTTGTCAATATAACAGTGTGGACCCCTTCTAATACATTTTGATCAACATGACATAAGCAATTGATAATGTAGGAAACAGCAGAGAATTGTACATAATCTTTTGCATGGATGTACCAAAGCATTTGCAACTTGTTCAAATAAATGAGAAACTGCTTTTTTGATGTGCACAAGTGACACAATGATGTGAAGATTGAACAGGTAGTTTTGAGAATTTCAATTCTGAGAAATGTACCAAAGCGACCAAATGCATAATTTAACATGTAATTTATACACTTAATAAAGGCACTGATTTGATAGAATATATGATCTGTCACACCATATAATTAAATGTATGGCTGTTAAATTTGTAAATGTTTCTTTAATCTTTTAATTCATCTAATTAACTGCATAAATATTAATGAGAAAAGATTATAAACAAAGTACATTTAAAGGCGTGTCATCATTGTGAAATGATGTTAGAACAATTTGTTAAGTAGTCAATAGAAATCAGTCCAAGTACTGAACGCTTTCTCGTATTTCCTGTTAGGAAATACAAATGGAACAGGGTTCATGATTAATTCTGTTAAATTTTTTAAAACATTGTTTAGTTTTATATAATTTATCATGTTGAATTAACAGTTCAAACACAAGCACGTACTGGTCCGCACGGACAGCACTGCGGCCGTTGCGTACATCAACAATCAGGGTGGTCTACGCTCCCGTCGCATGCTCCAACTCAAAAACAATTATGCACCCATTATTTTTTTCTTTTTCTTTTTAAAATATATTATTTAAAGCTTCTATACCCATTATTTTCTTTCTTCTTTTTTAAAAATATTTTATTTATAGCTTCTATGCCCATTATTTTCTGTATCTGTGAACACTCTATCTTCACCGTTGGTTACAAATGGTATGGAAGCCTGTTTCCACCACAGAATAAAAAATATTAAAGGTAATTGTGACTAAAGGTAATATAAAGTCGCACTTTTGATTTATAAAGTCAGAATTGCAAGATAAAAAAAATCACAACTATCTTTAAAAAAAATTCCCGTGGTGAAAACAAGCTTCCATACAATGCTGATAATTCACGTTTCTTTCTTTAATAAGGAAAACTCATATACAACTCGCTTCTCATCTTCTCTTTTTCTTACCCCCCAAAAAACGTGTCCTGCCTTAAAGGGGCAGGGGCACAAAATATCCTTCTCAATTATATATATAAAACTTACAAATGCATAATACAAATGAAAATATATGAAAAAACATTTCTTAATAGATTACTTTTTTTTATCTTTCTTTTTTAAATAAAATTGACCAATTTATGGTTACAATTATCTTATTTTCCGATTAGCTAAATATGCGTGCAAAAGCTAAATGTTCGTGTCTAGTTTAGTTGTTCACTTTTTGGGTTTAAATGTCAACCTCCCACATCCACACACACGTACACACAGCTGTTGCCCTGATGACTGAGTGAAAGTGCCTTTCTTAAATACTTAATATGTTTCAAATGTATTCTGTGTACGACAGCGAATCGAAATAAAAAAGCAGTACATACGTAAACAAACAACTGTGCGACACATGTTGGTGTTCTTGGTGCTGTTTGTGCCTTTGGTTTTGCCCAATGCTTTCAAGCGGTTACCAAACGAACGAGTGTCGCACACACACACACACACAACGTCTAACAAAGGTCTGCGAGATCAAACCACCGGCTGAGTTTGATCATCTGCAGACAGCGATTTGTCACTTCACAGCGATGCTAACAAGCTAGTGCAGCGGTGGCATTGTTAAATGAATCAAAGATGGTCGCAATTTTTCACAACATATTTTAATAGGTGGATCAGCTTTCAATTAGCCAATCAGACGCCTCCATCCTTGTGTTCGCAGGCAGACGTTGACATGTGTGGCCTTTGACAGTGTCAGGCTGTAATGGAAAGGTGGCCTGTTTTATATGCGTGTGGGTGTCTGCGTGTTAAAAACCTACCGGCAAGATGTTTGCCCATGTTCTCCAGTTCTTTGGAGAAAAGCGAGTCCTGGAGTTGCAGAGCACGTCTGGGCGTCTGGGGGCTCGTGCCTCTGATCGGCTTCACATCCGATGCCCAGACAGGGTGACGCTGCAGCACACACACAATAAACAGTACAGAGAGTCACATTAGCTTTGAATTTCACTCCTTTTTTACATACTACTTATGGTTGCAACACTGTGCCATATCTGTTATAATGAGGGCCAATTATTTTTTTAAGAGAAATTAGAAAAACACTGAAAACCACAGTTCTTTGGGATGAAAGTCTGGATGGCGGCAAGGACTGAACTTTTATTTGTGAACACTGCGCTAGGCACTCAGTAGTGGTTAAAGGATTTTGAAGTAACAATCAATAAACTTGAGGGATCCGAGAACGGATGACGACGGGCAGCATAGAGGTCCTACTATTACTGTGTTTCGTGATAATAAACTTGCGGTTTTGGGGGAATTAAGAAAACAGTCTTTCAATTCAAGACTATGGAGAATAAACCAATGATATACAAACAATAGATTAATCATCTTTTTTATTATTTCGATTGTGTCGGGTCAAATGTGTTTATATTTTGTATCTGGATTGTTTCTTTTTATGCTTTCTTTTTATATGCACATTATCTTACTGTACAGCACTTTTGTCGTAACTTTTAAATGTGCTATAGAAATAAAATTTGACTTGACTTGGCTTGACTTGACAACCGCGTGTCATGCACTATGAAACATGTTTTTCTTGTTTTTCTCTGGGAAAATTTTTATTTACACAAGGTAAAACATGTTAAACAAAACTAAAATACTAAGTTCTTATTGGTAGCGTCCTTAAATTAGCCCAATTATTTCATAAATTAGCATACAGTTCATCCAGAAAGTATTCACAGCACTTCACTTTTCGCACATTTTATGTTACAGCCTTATTCCAAAATGGATTAAATAAATTATTTTTTCCCTCAACTCTACAAACACATAATGACAACGTGAAAGAGGTTTGTTTGAAATCTTTGCTAATTTATTAAAAATAAAAAAACGAAAAAAATCATGTACATAAGTATTCATAGCCTTTGCCATGACACTCAAAATTGAGCTCAGGTGCATCCTGTTTCCACTGATCATCCTTGAGATGTCTCTACAACTTTATTGGAGTCCATCTGTGGTAAATTCAGTTGATTGAACATGATTTGGAAAGGCACACACCTGTCTATATAAAGTCCCACAGTTAACATTGCATGTCAGAGCACAAACCAAGCCATGAAGTCCAAGGAATTGTCTGTAGACCTTCGAGACAGGATTGTATCAAGGCACAGATAATGGAAAGGGTACAGAAAAATGTCTGCAGCTTTGAAGGTCCCAATGAGCACAGTGGCCTCCATCATCCGTAAATGCATGTTTGGAACCACCAGGACTCTTCCTAGAGCTGGACGTTCGGCCAAACTGAGCAATCAGGGGAGAAGGGCCTTAGTCGGGGAGGTGACCAAGCAATGCATAGGGTCCTGTCACTCTGACAGAGCTCCAGCGTTTCTCTGTGGAGAGAGGAGAACCTTCCAGAAGAACAACCATCTCTGCAGCACTCCACAATTCAGGCCTGTATGGTAGATTGGAGTTTACCAAAAGTCATCTGAAGGACTCTCAGACCATGAGAAACAAAATTCTCTGGTCTGATGAAACAAAGATTGAACTCTTTGGCCTGAATGGCAAGCATCATGTCTGGAGGAAACCAGGCACTGCTCATCACCTGACCAATACCATCCCTACAGTAAAGCATGGTGGTGGCAGCATCATGCTGTGGGAATGTTTTTCAGCGGCAGGAACTGAGAGACTAGTCAAGATCGAGGGAAAGATGAACGCAGCAATGTACAGAGACATCTGTACAGAGACACCTGCTCCAGAGCACTCTGGACCTCAGACTGGGGCGAAGGTTCATTTTCCAACAGGACAACGACCCTAAGCACACAGCCAAAATATCAAAGGAGTGGCTACGGAAAATGGCTGTGCACCGACACTCCCCATCCAACCTGATGGAGCTTGAGAGGTCCTGCAAAGAAGAATGGGAGAAAATCCCCAAAAAATTGGTGTGCCAAGCTTGTAGCATCATACTCAAAAAGACTTGAGGCTGTAATTGGTGCCAAAGGTGCTTCAACAAAGTATTGAGCAAAGGCTGTGAATACTTATGGACTTGTGATTTTTGTCGTTTTTTATTTTTTAATACATTTGCAAAGATTTCAAACAAAATGCTTTCACATTGTCATTATGGGGTATTGTTTGTAGAATTGAGGAAAAATTATGAATTTAATCAATTTTCGAATAAGGCTGTAACGTAACAAAATGTGGAAAAAGTGAAGCGCTGCGAATGCTTTCCGGATGCACTGTATTTATATCTTAGCACAAATAAGGGATGTAGAACTGAATGATAGGCCTTCAAAGCCACAACAAGTAGAAAGAATAGAGAAAGAGCAAATAACAATTTTAGGGAAAAAGCTAACTTTCAGTTGCAACGCTGTCAATAAATAGCTATCAAGCTGCTTGCAAGTGTGAAGGACATTAGCATTAGATCAAGCATTTTGTTTGCTACCGAGGGATAGCATTACGTTATGAGTCAAAACCTTGTTAGATCATATCACACTTATTGCCAGACCATAAGTGGCATAGTACATCCCAGTAAACACATACACCCATCCGCGTCAGGAAATATTTGTTGTGCAGAACATTAACGAGGGCAAGTCATGATGCTGCTCAGGCCTGACCACCTCCTACATTCCACTGAAGATGCCTGCAGTCCTTTGCTTCCAAACTCTGTGCTGGTTCTGGTTTGGTCTTGGTTGCAGCATCTTAACAAATCTAGGCAGATCTACAGCAGATATTTGTCATATACATCCTCTATGCCCCAAGGAGAACAGATGGACTTGAGAAGTCAGTGCAATTAAAAGAGAGGGTGGGTAAGAATGCAGCATGTTGGATCGGTTTTTGTTTCAGTAACATTTAAACCACCATCTGGAGCTCTTAATCCTATACATACTGTACACATCATGGGTGTAGATTTAGATAAGAGACTACTAAATAATTCCTATCAATATATCTAGCCTTTGCAGTTGTGACTGAAAACTGAAATGCATGCAAGTATTGAATTTTACAAATATTGTGCATGATGTTTTTATTTGTAAAAATAAAAGTATGGCCTTAATAAATTAAATTAGGAACACCATGCAGTACATAACTGTGCACAATGCCTTGTTTATGCTTGTCGACAATACTTAAGAGGCGTTTATACTGTTTCCACTCTCCATTGCAGCATTCTCAGAAATTACAATAAATAAAATAGATTAAAAAATAGATAAATAATAACATCAAAATCAGGAAGAAACAGTGAGCAGTGAGAGGTAAAATAATTATTTTTCACTGGAAATGGCGGAAGGCAAATCAACATAAACACATAACAGCAGTATCTAGACGGAAGGACGGATGGATGGACAGATAGATGGATGGACGGACAGATGGACGGGCTGACGGATGTCCACTACTCACATATTGTACACACTAACAAAGAAAACAAACATGGAAGAGTATATTACCCAAATAACCAAAGATGCACACATATAAACAAAATCTGTGATTCCGGTTTCCTGGCCCATAATGCACTATTACTTTAAACAGAGTAAAGTCAGGTCATGTCCAACATACAGATAGAGGACAAGCATACAAACACACACTCACTTTAACTCTGCAGAGGATCTCCAAACCCAACGAAACAAACGTTCAACACACAAGCCCTCAAAGAAACATTCATCCAAACATGCCGGGAAGAAAACTCTTCCCTCACAAATGTTTTGACATTTCTCTATGAATGAGTATCTACATTTACAGTAACAACAAATAAATATGAATGACAGTTAACAGAAACAATTTCATAAACTATGAGGCTGCTGTTAAGAGATGCATGTCAGCATTAATATTCAAGGATGATTCATTTTTGATCCAGCCTTATTGGCCCAGTCCTTTCTCTTGTGGTTTATTGGTTCCACTTAGGACCGTCATTGTCTAAACCCATAGTAGATTTTAGATACTTACTAACTGAAGCAATACTTGTGAAGTGCAATGCTGTTTCCTTCAGCACGACTGTGGTTTCACAACGACATTTGTCTTTATTGATCCTGATGTGTGCGTGAGACTCGGAACAGAATGAGTCAAACTAGTTTCAACAAATACATTTCCTGTGAGCCGATCAGAGACAAGCCGTATACTGGCCAAACAAAAAAAGCTGTTTTACATTTGCAATGAGCAATTGTGGATTAAGAGCAATCCGACTGGTCCACCAAAGCTTGCAACCACTTTTAATGGGGATTCTGTCCACTCATAAACATGGATCCAATTGCTTCAGAAATGAAATGCAGATTGAGAATAAATATGAGACCACTCAACAACCGTTCGGATTTTAAGTACTCGCGCTACGTGTGTGTGAGTGTGTGTGTGTGTGTGTGTGTGCCTGTGTTCAGAATCCCAGGCTGAACCACTACAGACCGATCCACCATTCACCTCAATCCTCACAGGAAAAGCACAACACTTCACTCTCAAAGGCCATTAAACAGGCTATTAAACCTGTGGAGTTTCTCTTATGAACATCAAACAGCACTATAATTGTTCAGAAATAGTCCAGTTCATTGGAAGCAGGTTCAAAAACCACAAGGGAAAGGCGAGGATTTACATTTGCCATTGGCCTGTGTCTATTTACCGCACAGGGACAACATTGCCTTGGCTCATTGCCTGCTGTCACATCTGCATGCGCTGGCTCTTTACGGCCATGATGGAGGCCGCAGGCTCAAGCCACAGTGATGTTTAGCATGTACACAGAGCACAGAGGCTTGTGTTCTGCCCACACCGACCTGCCACAAGGAAAGAGAGTCACAATAAAGAGCGGCAACCCACCCCGGCACAAGGAAGCAAACACCACTGACAGCATTGCATCAATCCCTCTGGGCTGGACTGCCAAAACCAGTTGAAAGCCTTTTCCACAGTTTGTTTGCTGGATGTAAGAGATGAAAAATGATCATAAAAACAGTCCAATATATTATTTTTTCTTTCTTTTTTTCATCTTCTTTGAGTTCAAAGTCTGTGAAAGGAAGTTACTGATTTATTGCTTAATAGAAACTTTCAAGACATGCCTTGATTTGTCTCAAGTTAATTCTAAAGCAATACTTCTGTCCATTATAATGGTCAAAATTGTTATTTTAGCATGATTTATTTACTATTATAATTTTTTTTTACGCTTTTGAATTAACTTTCGTTTGTATATTTTATGTTTTATTAAAAAAAAAAGTACATTTGTAATGTTTATTTTTTATATTTATTAAAATTGGAATTAAGTTGAATTATTTAATTACATTTTTAGTTCTGTTTTAATTTAGTTGATCATAGTGAGGAGGATATGTTTGTTATCAGCTCTGCAATTCACCGACATCATGTCGACAGATAAGGTAATTAAAATTACACTGGGTTACACTTTATTTTGATGATCCACTTTATACATTCAACTAACTATAAGTAACTTTGCAACTAATATGTCAACTCTCATTAGAGTATTGGTAGACTGTTAGGTTAGGGTTTGGGTTAGTACACTCTAAAAAATGGAGTGTAAACCCAGCAATTGGGTTGTTTTAAGCAAACATTTAAAATGGGTTAAAATGACCCATTCACAAACTCCACTTTCAACCCAACTTGGGTTGTTTTTAACCCAGCATTTTTTAGAGTGTAGAATAAGTTGACATGTACTGTAGTTGCAAAGTAACTACACCCGACGCAATGTGACGCCAGGCACAACACAAGTGGTTTTTGCTAGTTTCAGCCCAACTCAGTTATCATTTTCACGTCCAGTGCCACGTTGTTTAAATAGGAAATGCACTCGCAGCCCATCTGTTCACCCATGGGCGTGCTAGTCTGAAAACAAGGGTGTGTTCAGGCGTTGGTGCATTGCTATTTGAAGGCAATTGAAAACGTCTGCGCCACTGACCAACAAAAACCTGGTCTAAAGTCAATAGAGCAGTATTTTTTTGTGTTATTTAAAGGGCGCGTTAGTAATATGCGACTATAGGCGGGTCCACAACGTACATATTACACACACAGAGGGACGCGCAGCAGCAAACAAACATTTTTAAATATTAAAAATAAAAGGATTCCTCTCTGGAGAAGCATTCAGTCTTGAACGCAAATTGGTACAATCCTTTTGGATAATGTGCGCTGAACGTTTTTTCCGTCGTTGACCTAACACAAGTGGATTCGGACATGCCCTAAGTGCCCCTGCGCCATGCGCTCAGATCATTAAATTAGGGCCCCTAGTCAGTAGAATGTCTGTTGCGGGCGCATCCAAATAAAGTATTAGCAGATATTAAGCAGACATTCTACTAATACTCCAATGAGAGTTAGATGACATGTAGTTGCAAAGTTACTTATAATTAGTATAATTTCTATGTGGACTCCATCAAAATAAAGTGTTACCGTACACTGTTATAATAGTTTGATTATAAAGTATATTTGAGTCTATAGACAGTAGATCTGGCTATGTGTTCTATAGTTTGAATGAATTACTTTCCTTTGCATGGAACACTGACATTACAATACAGAATAGCCATTTCGCCATTATCCAGAACATTGTATAAGCAAAACGGACCCTTTTGGGAGTGCACGTAAACGTCACATCGACACATTTCCTAGCAAAAATGTCCAGAGTCCTTCACATATCAGTCTATCGGCTTTCATAGACAACTTAGAAGGGTCTCGTTTTGTAATTTTCGTTACAAGCTATTCACACACTAACTTAACGTATTACTTATTATTACTAACTTAACATATTTCAGTTAGTTGTTAAAGCAACACTTCTGATTTTCGTTTAAAGTTTTTCCATGTAATATTTGTTCAACTTTATTTCAGTTCGCAAAAATGTTTTTAGTTTTAGCTTTAGTTAACGATAATAACCATGAATCATGTTTGATAATGGGGGGAAAACAAAGAGCTGCATCTCTTAAAAGCCACATGAAACATCTGTGTCCATTTTATCCAACTTCCATTGACGAAATCAAATATAATTTCAGCGCTAACAGATTTAATTTGTACACAAATACACAAGAGAACCTCCCCTATAGTGTTATGATAGAGTGCACAGCAGACGGAAATTAAGTCTAACACAAAGGTTTATTAAATCGACTTGAGTTGGCAGCATGCATGCTCACAGGCGCTGTGCCAAAATCAAAGGGAAATGGACAATAACAAATATATTATCTGATTAAACTCTAAACCCCTAAACCACAGGAGAATGGCCCTAAAGCATTACATACTGTGTGCACCTGGATTATATGTGAAAACAACATGAGCCCGCAGAGCTCACACAAACCATACATAACCGGTTGAAATTACTTCATTCAACCAGTTCACTTCTGAATAATTTGTTTATAACAAAGTCAAACATGGGAATCATGCTGAAAAACACCATTTAGGCAGTGAATATTATATATTTTCCATAACAGGCTTTATTCAGGTGTGTGACATTTAGGGATATATTTTTCTGCATCTTGCCTGACAAATATCATTGTCTAAAGGTCAGCTGAATAATTTGTTAATGCTATCACTATATTATGTTAGCTGGACAACATTTCAGAAATTTGTCATGAGTGAAAAACATGAACCAGATGGCTCGGTGGAATATATGGGGGAGTCTGTCAGCTTCCCTGGCATATATCTTATAAATTGCCTGAATTACATTCAGTGTTTGAATTGAAGGGGCGCTGCAGGGTCCCAGACCCCCATACGAGCTCAGGGACCCCATACAGAAGAAGAAATTGGGGCCACCCCTGCCGTTTCACTCAACAAAATAATAAAAACACAGTTTTCTTCAAATTGTCCAAATTGACTTCTAATTGACTTCAAGTTCACCCAAAATGTTTAATTCTGTCATGATTTACTCACCATCAAGTTGTTCCAAACCTGTATGAATTCATTTCTTCTGCTGAACACAAAGGAAGATATTTTGAAGAATATGCGTAAGCAAACAGTTGATGGGCCCTACTGACTTCCATAAATAAATAAAAATACTATGGAAGTCAGGGCGAGTAAATGAGAGAATTTACATTTTTGGGTGAACTATCCCTTTAAGTGAATCAAAATTGACTGCATAACAAAGTCCTGAAAAGCATTTTACAGACGCCTGACACAGGATCCTCCTTTTAACCTGACAAAAAGATTTAATTTACAATTCTTCCAAAAGTAAGAGGATGTTATACAGTAGTACATACTACAAAAACAGATGCAAATAGAATGAGCATCTTCATACTGACACAATTATTGAAACCTCATCCATTTCCTGCTTAGAGCTAAAGAAAATGTTTAAGAAATATAAGTCCTTCAAATAATGAATGATCGCAAGGATCGCAAAAAGTCCCTTTGCGAGCAATTAATAACGGCAAACAGACATTTTTTGCTTAAGAATGAATCACTAGCTCTCAGTTGTAATGGATGAGACAGGGGCCGAAAACACCAGAGCGCACAACATGCTTCTGAAATGCTGGCATCCTCAATTTTTCAAAATCAAATTTTTTTTTTTTCCAGGTTTAAATTAGTCTTTGAACACCTTATTTCCATTGTGGATTCAGATTTTTGTACCCCACTGTATAATCAGACATTAGAGGAGGTAAATTCGCACTGCAGTTTAGAGGACTGAAACAACAAATCCAGAACCAGAAATGTTGGAAAAAAGGGATTTTACTTCATGCCAAAAAGTGTAATGTCACAGACATCATCTGTGTCAAGAATAACTACATTCTTCCATGTTATAAATGAGCAGGTCCAATCAGAAAGATCAGGAAGGCCAACGCACAGACATCTCCAAGCTTTACCGTTTTAGCTCACACAGTCAAAGCAAACTCTACTCAAGGCTGTTTTTATTTTTTTATATCACCCCAGTACTAAGACAATCAAGACCGGAAACCACATGAGAGAGGCCCATTAATGTGCGATGGCTTACATTACAAGAAGGCCAATCTTAAAAGAAAAGGTTGAAGCTGAAATATTTCAGATCTGCCAAGGTGGGAGGCTGTCACAACAAAAGTGAAGCCCATTGGAAAAAAGAAAACACATATCCTGATTTTCTAGCCGTACATAAACAAATCTTTCTGTAATACAGACATTGTGTTACATGGATGTAACTAGCATATTCAGAAAACCATGAAATACTTCCTTTTCAATCACTTTAATAATGAAACATCCAGGTCAGGCTCAAGCGGTTTCATTAAATTCTACCGTCTGATTCTCATTTTATGAAAACAAAGCAGAATTATAAATTGACTGGCACATGGTAGTATGAAGAATTTGTTCTAAAACATTATCTGACTTCCTACAGTAGAACTACTTAGTGCAATATCAAATGAACACTTCAATTCACTATGATTAATTATGAAAAAATTACACAATTAGAAAAAAGACTTGAACAGAATTAACCACTGCCTATATTATGTGACGTCTTGAAAAAACAAACATTATTTGGAATGATTAGTAATTAGTTGAAAAGAATATCCTAATTAATTAGATTTTTTAGCCTACTGAAATATAAAAAATAAAAGTCCTACTCAAAATAAAACATTTTTTATTTATTTTATTATTATTTTATATTATTATTATTAGTATTATTATATAATTGTAATTATAATATTATATATATATATATATATATATATATATATATATATATATATATATATATATATACACACACACACAAAAATGCAGTTATTTTGTATATATACTGAATATATACAAAAGACTGAAGACTGAATATTATTATATGTATATATATAATATTATATATATACATATAATTAGTTTAATAGCTTAATTTATGAATGTTCTAATTCTGTTCAACAGCAAAGAAACATTCAATGCTATAGTGTATTTAATGCTTCGTATAAGACTAAATTAAATAAAAAACAACACAATAATATAACATAATATAATACAAAAGTTTAGTAGTATAGCATAACATTAACAGATGATAAAAATCATGCATAAAAAATGCATCTTGTCCAAAGGCCAACAACCAAACTAAATTCCCCCAAGAGGACCTATGCAAACTGGAAACAATAAGCAGCTCTGCCCATCATGATCATCATTTATGGGACCGAACCGCTCAGTGGAAACGGGCCATAAGAACACGTGTTACAGCCAGGAGGAGAGCATGCAGATACAGAGCCCATGACTATTGTTGTCCCAAGAAGTGACTCAGCTCATAAAAGTATTACGTTTTGTTTTCCGTGCCATTCTGGGCGGCAAGACGAGAGAACCCCTGAGGACCAGTTAAAGTAATAAGCTATTAGGAAGACAAATCGCATTTGCCTTTCAAATAGAGCCCAAAATAAGCAATTAACCAGAAAACAACCACATTAAGCTTTAAAAAGCAGCAGTAGGTGATCTGATCCTTTCACACTTGCCGCTCCATGTGGGAAACATTAGCCGTCTCGCTCTTAGCTCATTGGCACAGTTTAATCTATAGACGATGGGGCCTCCTTTCACACTTTCTCTGTCTCTCTCTTTCTTGTTTCCCCCTTTCAGAAAGACAGACAGGTCTTAAAAATGCACGCCAAAGTAAAGAGCGTGTTTCTGTGTGAATGAGAAAGCAGACCTAAGTGCGTGTGAGGCCCTATACGGTGTCCGGACGGCATTGTTTACTCTGTGGTATGGTTTCTCAGGGTAGTCACTGCTCCTTGGGTGTCCCCACTGGGCGACGAAGAAGAAGCCTCACACGCCTGGTGTTGCCACTATGTCTGGAGCGCTCAGCCCATAAGCTCCACACACGACTCAGCCAGCGATTCCTAAAGAGGATTTTTCCAACACTTTTCCTCTGTAATTATAGCTGCACTCTCTGTTCTGCTGCTGATAGAAAAATAACCACTTCATGATGGGTTATAGGGAGTTTGGGGTTGCTGTAGTGACAGAAATCTCCATACATTTTAATTCCTTATGAGATTCGGAGAGTCATGCTGCGTCCCAATTCTCTTACTCTTTTTGTGAAGAAAAAGTACATGCTTTTGAGTGTGTACCAGAAGAGTATGCAAGCTTTTGGGACTTTGTCATCTATAACGGACTCCCATTACCGTTTAAACTGCCCTGTCAATCGTCACAGTTAAAATCCTCCACATTCAGTTTCATTTCCTACCGTATCAGAGAGAGAAATGTACTGTAGTAGCACGTTGACCTGCCATTTGTGGGTCTTTAATGCAGAGAATCTCCTCATGTTTGGAGTTTAAATATAATGATGCATTTAAAAGTTAATGGGCAAACGTATCATTAAAAAAGTTCACAATGCTGCTGCAGATGAAATATAATGTGGATAACATTGAATAAATATCTTTTAGTCAGGTTAAATACTGATAATTGATCGCTCGAACCCCTTTATCTAAACCTCTTTGCTTAACCCTCGCACATCTGTCATGTTTATCATTTTTTAACACTTTTTTTAACACTTTTTTAAACTATCTGCATTTGTAGTTCTAATCAAATCCGTGTTTAACTCGCAATGGGTTGTGGGCAATATCAGCCGTTGCGCGTCGATCGGCACTTCAAAATCTGACCGGAAATAGTAGACCATCCGGGTATCTTTGGAATACCCTTTTCAATATACTACAATTTGGGACATACTAATTCTATTTTCGAATACTATTTAGGACGGATAGTATGCGAATTGGGACGCAGCATCAGACAGAATACAAGAGGATAGATTGTTCACAAAGGTCTGAGCTATCTATTTATTTTTTTCTATGGCTACGTTCCTACAGGACACGGTCCACGGATACCAGGTTTGTGCGCCTGCCTGAACTGAATTGAGAATGCTTTAAAATCCAATTCAACTCATCAATTTGAATTCAAACTGAAGTATACAGTGATGTATACATCTGCATACAGGATGCAGAGTTGATTGATAGACAGAACAATAGACAGCACTAAAGAACGACAGATAGAATGACATAGACAGAAAGACACATAGACAGATAGATAAATAGAATGAGAGACAGATTGATGTATAGATTAATAAAAAGACAGACAGACAGATAGACGGATAGATAAATAGAATGACAGACAGACATATAGACGGATAAATAGAATGACAGACAGATGGATGGATAGATGAACGACAGACAGACACATAGACCGATAGACAGACAGACAGATATATAGATAGATAGATAGATAGATAGATAGATAGATAGATAGATAGATAGATAGATAGATAGATAGATAGATAGATAGATAGATAGATAGATAGATAGATAGATAGATAGATAGATAGATAGATAGATAGATGGAACGACAGACAGACACATAGACCGATAGATAGATAGAACGACAGACAGACACATAGACCGATAGATAGATAGATGGAACGACAGACAGACACATAGATCGATAGATAGATAGAACGACAGACAGACACATAGATCTATAGATAGATGGAACGACAGACAGACAGACACATAGACAGATAGACTAATAGATCGATGGAACGACAGACAGACACATAGACCGATAGATAGATAGATAGATAGATAGATAGATAGATAGATAGATAGATAGATAGATAGATAGATAGATAGATAGATAGATAGATAGATAGATAGATAGATAGATAGATAGATAGAACAACAGACACATAGATGTATAGATAGATAGAATGACAGACAGACACATAGACCGATAGATAGATAGAACGACAGACAGACACATAGATCGATAGATAGATGGAACGACAGACAGACACATAGATCTATAGATAGATAGAGCGACAGACAGACACATAGACAGATAGACTGATAGATAGATGGAACGACAGACAGACAGACACATAGGCCGATAGATAGATAGAATGACAGACACATAGACCGATATATAGATAGAACGACAGACAGACACATAGATGTATAGATAGATAGAATGACAGACAGACACATGATAGATAGATAGATAGATAGATAGATAGATAGATAGATAGATAGATAGATAGATAGATAGATAGATAGATAGATAGATAGATAGATAGATAGATAGATAGATAGATAGATAGATAGATAGATAGATAGATAGATAGATAGATAGATAGATAGATAGATAGATAGAATGACAGACAGACACAGACAGACAGACACAGACCGATAGACAGATAGAACGACAGACAGACACATAGACCGATAGATAGATAGATAGAACGACAGACAGACACATAGACCGATAGATAGATGGAACGACAGACAGACACATAGACCGAAAGATAGATAGAATGACAGACAGACACATAGATCTATAGATAGATGGAACGACAGACAGACAGACACATAGACAGATAGACTGATAGATAGATGGAACGACAGACAGACAGACACATAGGCCGATAGATAGATAGAATGACAGACACATAGACCGATAGATAGATAGAACGACAGACAGACACATAGATGTATAGATAGATAGAATGACAGACAGACAGACACATAGATAGATAGATAGATAGATAGATAGATAGATAGATAGATAGATAGATAGATAGATAGATAGATAGATAGATAGATAGATAGATAGATAGATAGAATGACAGACACAGACCGATAGACAGATAGAACGACAGACAGACACATAGACCGATAGATAGATGGAACGACAGACAGACACATAGGCCGATAGATAGATGGAACGACAGACAGACACATAGGCCGATAGATAGATGGAACGACAGACAGACACATAGGCCGATAGATAGATAGAACGACAGACAGACACATAGGCCGATAGATATATAGAATCACAGACAGACAGACAGACAGACAGACAGATAGATAGATAGATAGATAGATAGATAGATAGATAGATAGATAGATAGATAGATAGATAGATAGATAGATAGATAGATAGATAGATAGATAGATAGATAGATAGATAGATAGATAGATAGATAGATGATAGATAGATAGATAGATGAACAGACAGACTTGAGACCCTTGCATTCTCCTCAGCTGTCCTGTGTGAACGGTTCCAGACTCCTGTTATTGTGTTCCATGTTGGAAGTCTGTTCTGGTCTCTGGTGGCTGTTGCTGACAGATTTGATGGAATGGGGGATTTCTACAACACAGGTGTCCTCATTGACCTCTCTCTCGAATGTAAACGAACACCTTTCCATCAACAACACGATACCCTGCGAGAAGAACGCAAGTCTTGCATGCTTTCTCACCAGGTAAACAGCCAAGATTGTGTTCATCCAAAGCCTGCTCCTTTTTAATAGCTCCTTAATCAAACACAATGTCCCTTTTACACATGATAAGCTCTTATTCATTGTTTGGCTAGGTAAGCGTCCCCTCTAGCTTGACAAGCATGGAGACAAATAGTCAAGTCACGCTGGGGCCACACCTCCCAGGAGAACGATGCAAGTGGTTTTAACTGTCCCTCTGACAGCGTTTACAATGGAGATGATGCTGTAGATATTAATGACTTGGGGAAAGTGATATAATGAACAGTTTTGCTGGGTGAGGATCACCTACCGGTCCTGTCACCTGAGAGGCCTTCTGCAGATCTTCTGCTGCTGTCAGGGTTTCTGTCACCGCGGGTAATGGACCTAATCCAGAAGAACAAAAACACAATAAGGCCTTTACCACACGCACACACACACTCACAATACGCTCCCACACTCTGGAAACGGCACCAAAAGGGCCCCCCAAGAGGATAGATTAAATTTCTCCTCAGTAAGAGTGAGTGAATCCCAGACAAAAAGCTAATTTTTAACAGCCTGCTCCTTTCAGCAGACTCCATAACATGATACAGTACTCACATGAATCTGCTCTTGTTGGATATGATCTGTGATTTAAGGGGATCATCTGAGAGGAGAAAAGCAGGGTGGGGTTTTCTACGGTCCTGCTTGGGAGGTACTTACACGGCCCTGTGTCGAGAGGGGCCCACTAAAGTCCTTTACAGAGTTTATTAAAAAATTAAATAAACATAAATGAATAAAAAATGTATAAAAATAGAAACAAAAAAAATTAACTGGAGTTAGCGGCCCGACCGCAGTGATGAACCTGAGAGATTTGGAGACCAGGGAGAAGCTGAGGCGATGACAGGACTGGACGTCACCGTAGGTGTCAGGGTTATGGACTCATTTTTGGCCACTAGAGGTCCCTGTTGCATCTCGTGTTGGTTTTCAGTCTCTGTCATTATGTCATATTGTTTTCACCTGTGCCTTGTTTTCTGATTGTGTATTTAAGCCACAATTTTCCTGAATCATGACCAAGTCTAGGTCATTCTCATGCTGTGCTTTTTGGATTCATCTGAAAAAACTACATTGTGTACCTGGTATAGTTTCTTTGTTTTATTTTATTGACATTTGGACTTTTGGAGTGACTCACAGATCTTCTTTGTGAAACGTTTTTGGAATGCCTTCTGGATTTGCATTGTGAACTTTTGGGATTTACCTTTTGGAACTACTGACATTCCTCTTTGTTTTTTGTATTTACTCCTGAGAACATTATTGTATACCTTACTTTTTGGAACTGTTGTAAAACCTTTTTTTCACATTATTGGAACTTTTCATTATTGGATTTTTTGGACTTGCCTTTTTGTCAGATTAAAGATTTGATAGCATTCCCCCACAACTGTCATCTGGGTTTCTGCATTTGTGTTCCCCTCTTTTTGACTGTTTTCACAGTAGTCCTATCCCCGGGTTTGTGACAGTAAGATCCAGAGAGCTAGGCGGAGCCGCAGTGACAAGCATCCAAGGAGGAATCAGAATACTGGAGAACTCCGGTGCAACTGAGGACCAGTGGAAGAATGAAGCACAGCAAAAGGCATGGAAGTCCAAAGTGTAGAAAGAGCGACGTCTGACCAAGATGGAGCCGGAGGGATGAGGGAGCCCAGTGGAGCCGTGAGGATGACTGTCCCAGGTGGATCCAAGTGTGCGAGTAGCCAAGGTGGAGTCGACTGGCCAATGGGCCGAGGTTATGGGAATGGCGGCCTGAAGCGAAGCCAGGGGATCCACACTCCAAGGCAGAGCTGGTGCCCAGCAGATCCGAGGATGAGCCAACTTGCAGTCTAGTTCCAACAGTGGAGCCAAGGGACTGAAGGGAGGACCGAAGGAGCAAATTATATGGGCAGAGGAGGTGGGAAATGGAGGCAGGACGGGTGTGTCTTCAACGATACCAAATGTTTTAGGTTAGGTTTAGCGGTGATACAGTCTTTAAGCTGGGCAGGACCAACAGAGGAAGGCTGTCTTTGTCCTCAGACTCCCCTCTATTTCCCTCTGGCTCATATGTAGAAGTTGGCACACACACCTGGTACTCCGAGATGGTCATAGCTTCAAGCTCTAGCTCCGTTGCGGGCATTGGCTCAGGGTCTGTGGTGGGCATCAGTGCGTTCTGCAGGTATGTGCACTGCAGACAATGGCGGATCCTCTCTCCAGGTTCCTTTTCCTAGGTCTGATAAGTGTAGGGGGCTGTTGTAGTTCGCCACCAACAAGTAAAGAGACTTGATTGTCTCGTCATCAAAGTTAGATCTGGCAGCCAATTGACTAAAGCGGGCAGAGAACTCCAAGATAGAAAGATTCTTATGGGCTACGTAAATGAGTTTCGCTGCAAAATCCATTTTTTCCCTCTCCGGTATAGACCTTATTCACAGCAGCGCCTTATTTGATTTTTAACAGGAATGAAAGTGAGACATAGGCATACATCTCTTCAGTGGGTTGTACTGTTGTTTAATGTGTTTTAGGATTGTTCTTCTGACGAAACACTGCAAAAATATTTTTCCAAGAGTTTTCAGTTGACAAAAAAACTCCAGAAAACATGAGCTGTGTACTAAAAACAGACGGATATGTTGTCAAAATGATCCCTGTTCACACAAATCTGCGAAAATGACTAAAAAGGCTTTATCAAGCATGCCAGGCCAGTAATTGGGGATGAGCTTTGTCAAGAAACACCCCGCAAACACGTAATGCGCATGTGTGAATGTAACACACGTGCATGACATCACAGAGTTTACACAGATTTGCGTTTTTGTTGTTTACATGGAGACAGTAAAGTTATTGTTTTTAAAAACTTGCACTTTGAAACACGTTTTTCAAAAGCGTGTGTTTTCAGGCCCCTAAAATGCTGTTGGCGTGTAAATGAATGGCCAAAACACATAAGAAGTTTCCCTTTTCAGTTGACAACGGTGACGTGTAAACATACCCTTAAATGCAGACAGATGTGTTTGCTAAATGAATGTCCATGACAACTGATTAGTGGTGGGAAACTAGAACAAAGGAAACAGGTAACTGAAGAGAAACAAACTAAAAGTTCATGAAAATTAAACTAGTACTAACTAAACATGAAAATATTAAAATTTAATCTTTAAAAAGAAAAATTGTAAGAATATTTCAAAATAATACTGTTTTTACTGTATGATCCAAGAAATGCAGCCTTGGTGAACATAAGAGATTTCTTTCAAAAATACTTAAAACATTTCATTATTCCAAACTTGCAAAAGCCCATTATATTTTCTTTTTGGACAGGATTGGCCTTCTGTGTGGATTAATTTCCCATTTAAAAAAAGTGTTGTACACATGCCCCATGAATTTAAATGATGACTGTGGGTACTTACAAGGTATTTCTGGCACGGCTTGCTCTGGGACATGGGGTGCTTGTTCCTCTTCAGGCCTAGTTAGACTGTCCCCTTGAAGCCTAAAAAATACAAAAATTGAGCATTAAAGGCTTTAATTTCAAATAAGTGGCTTGCATTTCTCCCCACAGTTATGATAGGTAGGAAAGATAACAGTGAAAATAATAGCATGTTCTCTATTCAGAGCAAACTCTCTGCTGAGGCTATGAAAGAACTCTGTGTAATGTATCGGTATCAAATAAAATCTCTATTTTTACCCAGTGTCTTTGCTAGATGAGAACAAGTGGAGACAGTGAGTCTCTATTCATAAAAGGTGATGAGACAATGCCAAAGCAGTCTATTTGTCTTATCACTATCAGGGGAGTATGAGGATATGGGCAGGCTGGAATGTAGACAGAGTGTAACATAGGGGAACGCTTAAGACCTGACAACAATCTACTAATCGCCAAACAGTGCAGCTGTCTCAAACACCCATAATTTATGATGCCCTATCTCAGAGGATGCTAGGATTAAATAGGAGCTTGCCTAAAGAGGGTTTGTTCTTAAAGGAACAGTTCATCCAAAAATGAAAGTTCTCTCATTATTTTCTCAAACAAATAGCATTCTAAAATCGTTAGATGCTGCTCTTTACATAAAATGAAAGTGAATAGTAACCAGGTGCTGTCTCATATCATTCCAAACCCATAAGACATTTGGTCATCTTCAACACAAATGAAGCTACTTTAAATGAAATCTGAGTGATTTCTGTCCCTCCACTAAAAGTCGATTCACCCCAAATTTAGATGGTTCAAAAACGTCCATAAAGAGATCATAAAATACATTCAAGTCTTGAAGAACAGGTTTCATTTAGGTTTTTATTCACATGGGATCAGCGAATGTACATAGAGCACTCCAATATGGATTATTTTTTGCGTGTCAAGCAAGTATGGTTGTTGGTTGAGCTTCCGTTTAACAAACTTGAATGATCCATGTACGTTCACTGATTAATGTTTATTTGTGAAGAATTTGTGAAGCCTAATTGAAATTTGTTCATCATGTAAAGCAATTGTGTCTCTTTAGAAGACTTAAATTAAACGGTTGATTTATTTTGCAATCTTTTTATGAACGTGTTGAAGCATCAGAGTTTTGGGTGAATGACTTATAATATTGGAAATATTGGATTTCGAAGATGAACAAATGTCTTATGGTTTTGGAACTGCATGAGGATGAATAATTGATGACAGAATGTTCATTTTTGGGTGAACCCTTAAATTTGCTCAAGATGCAGATGCATATTCAAATCACTAAAATAAGATTTTTAGAGTTGTGGCGAAGGAGAAGAGCGCTTTAATTTCAGTCTGTTCCTTATACTAAATCATCTTATGAATTTAGAAGATTTACAATATAGTGAAGAGTTATATGGACTACTGTTTTGATGTTGTGTTTATTTGCAATTTTTGGAAGCTATTTGTCCCAGTCCTCCATTTGTCACAATTATGCTGTGTAACTTAATCTAATAAAGAGCGAGGCGCAGAAAGAACGGGATACTAGAGACTTTAATGATCACGTAGAATCAACAAAGCAACTACACATTAAACATGGACGACAACGAACATAGAACTGTGAAAACGAAGGGCTTATATACACAGTGGCTGTGTCCGAAACCTGGAAAATGCTGCCTTTGGAGGACACATTCCAAGGTAGGAAGGCATCTAGGCACCTCCGAATCTAATGCTAGCTTCACTTCCTGCCTCCTGAGAGACCTTCATCTGATGGATTTTTGAAGGCATCATAAATGTATCCTTCGCTGCCTTTGATATCCCACAATCCTGTGCATTCCATTCTGTGACAGTTGAGCTAGAAAAAAAAGATGGCATCCCAAAGTTGCGTTTGCTGGTCAGTTTGTGTGTAAATTTCCACTTCTGATGTAATTTCTAGTGAGACTAATGTAGTAATTCAATATTTGTTTAGTTCTCACCAAAGTTTGCTCTATTTTGTTGTAGATTATTAAACTGTTACCCTGTCTAAGAAGTCTGCCCGATATCAGTTTCATGAGGTGCCTTCATGCACAAACGCTGCCTTACAAGTCATTGTCTTATAAGGCAGCAAGTCAGCTGCCTAGGTTTTCGGACGCAACCAGTGAATAAGTAACAAAACAAGGAACAGGTGTGAACCTAATTAGAAACAATAGTAACAAACAATGACGGAACAGTGAAAACAGTACATGACATAGTCATGAGAGAGAAATAAAAGATGATTTTAACCCTCATTTTATGATGAGACGGAGTCTATAAGAGTATCATGATGTTTAACATGCCCTTTTGTGGTCTATCCATTTTTGGGTGAACTATCCCTTTTGTGACCATTTTATGTATTTCCATGATCCTTTTAGGCAGTGAGATCCAATAAAATGTGCTTTAAAAAAAGTACCCACACAGTAAGAAAGAAATTCGTATAAAAGATTTAAAGCTACTAGTCATTTTCTTTTTATCCCTAAAACACAAAACCATGCAATGCATAATTCAAAACACAAGGAAAAAAATCTGAAAATTCTGTCATATTACCACAGTAAATTGGGCCTTATTTTTTTGGACTTTTCTAAAAGTGCACTTCAGTATCGTGTGAGCAGGATCATACCATGTGATTTGAGTAGGAGCACCCAATTAAAACCTTTAAGTCTCACAAATTTCCTGGAGGGCTGGAAAATGAAGACCTACAGCACGGTAATTGTCATACCTTATTCTTCAACAATGCTGTATTCTCAGACTGTTATTTTGGAGCGGTTTCGCTTCAGAACTGTAAATCACCAAATTCTGCAGTTACCAAATGATAGGCTTGATTCATTTCACATTTCTCAGCTTTGCCATCGCGTGCCTTTTCCTGTAAGCAATCAGGCCAGCTAATAAGCATGATGACAAAAGAAAACAACCCCTTTTTACTGCTTTTACCTGCCATTTTATTGAAGTTTCTGTAACTTAATTCTTCTGTAACAACTTTCTCCCTCTAATTTTTCCCCTTCATTCTTTCTCATTTGTAGAGAAGCCACTGAGAAAAAACAGATCTGGTTTAGCCCACCATCTGAGCAGTTCCTTTTCATACAGCATCATTTTGAATGAGTGATTAAAATAATTATGGTGAATGACTCATACAACTGTGCTTGATCGGGTCAGTCTCCTCATAATACGAGAGAGATGCACTTTTTTTATGTACCCCTATATGTATTGTAGAAGTGTCATATCTGTAGCCAATTTAAGGAGCAGATGAAAAGAGTGATAGTGCTACTTCAAGATGAGCTGTTTTCCTAAGCATGTGTGGCTGTAGTCTACCACCTCATCCATCACAATAAGAGGACAGACACGAGCAGATAAGGAATAAATCCCATGACCTTTCAGACAGTGGTGCACTATGGTCAGCGGATCCCTGCAGAAGATTTAGTAAGGCTAAGAACACACAAGTTTTTCACATTTCATGAATAATTTAAGCTTCATTTTGACTGAGGTTTGCAGGCATGTTGCATTTTGTGAGAAAATGTTTGAGAATATATAAATAAAATATGGGTATTTAGAAATAGGGAAAAAAATATAGGTTGCATTCACTATTACATTGAATTAATTCTTTGCAATGCTTTGCATTAAAAAAAACATAATGTACTGTATTTAAGTAGATCCTAAATGAAAATGAGGCAGAGATGGATATATGTTCAGTCTATTCTAAATGTATTAGGCTTAATTTTCACATTTTAGTTTTTTAAAGTATTTTTTGTTACCTGAATCGTTCAAAATTTTGGGGTTAGCAATATTTATTTTGTATTTATTTATTTATTTAAAATTGTATACTTTTATTCAACTAGGATACATTAATTTACCTTATACAACAGGGGTGTTGAATGCTTGAATCTGATTGGTTGACGAAAACTTCTAAGGTGTGCAATTATTTTCAGGGAAACTCACAGCTAAAGTAGTTCCAGGCAGGTCTTGACCGCATTACAGTTCCATATCACTTCGCCAAATGATTTCAGTTATTTAAAATGTCTTTACAGCTGACAACAACAAAAGAACCAAAACCCACAACTATATATATATATATATATATATATATATATATATATATATATATATATATATATATATATATATATATATATATATATATATATATATATATATATATATATATATATATATATATATATATATATATATATAATAAAATTGTTTAGTAACTTTAAAAAGCTACATGACATTTCTCTTACAGTTTCGTACTAGTAGGCGCTGCTGCCGAACACTGTTGAAAGAGACGCACAGACTGAGGTAATTCACATACGCTCTCTCTCTCTAATAACTCACTGCATTAATAACCGCATTAGTCTGCTATCAGTGGCTCAAGCCTCCATTACTAGCTCTAAAATTACGTTTTGGAATTCGCAACGAGGCTTGGGTTTAGATGCGTAAGAATTAGTCCTGCACACAAAAGCGTTTTAAGGACAAAACCATGTCTTGAAATAAATCATCTGAACAATGTTTTGAGGTGTGGTAACCGTAGTATAAGCAAAATTGTGCATTATTTTTCAATAATTCAACAGCCCGTCTTCAATTATTCCTTACGTATAGTACTCAACAATTGACAATGTTACAAAATAATTATTAACATTAAAAATGCTATTCCACAAAAATATTAAGCAGCACAACCATTCTCAACATTGAAAATCAATGATAAGAAATGCTTCTTGAGCACCAAATAAACATATTAGAATGATTTCTGAAGGATCAAGTTATGGCTGCTGAAAATTCAGCTTTGCTATACAGTAATAAATTACATGCTGGTTATGTCAATGGTTATTTTTAAATTGTAATAATAATGTCCAACTGTTCACTGTTTTTAATATATTTTTGATCAAATAAATGTTTTTGTTGTATTTTTAGAATTTTGATGCCACTGGTATTCAGATTATTGTCCATATAGACATCACCAATAAATCAGTGAATCCACTAAATAACCTTGAATTGCTTATGTATGTTACAATTTTTGACTGTCTAACATCCGGACTTTCCAGACTGCTGTTAAGTATGCTGTTCTTCACTCATTGACCACTTGAGCTAAATGTCCAGATAAAAGGATTCCTAAACCTGAGCCTAAGAAAATGTGAAGAATGCTGCCTGCGTCCTCCAAGTAGCCGCATGCCCAGGCAAAGAAATGGAGATGGAAAAACATAGAGAAAGATGGGCATCAGTTTCCTCACGTTATATAGCTTGCTGCTGTTTGGCAATTCTTAAGGCAAGTCAATATGTTACTGAAGAGCTTCCAGGTGCACAAACAGACACTTAGTGAATCTCTGATTGATGAATGAATCATCCAGATGAACTGATCAGGTTTTGTGAAGATCAGAATCAAAAGATTGATTCATTCATGAATCGGATAATTCTTTTCAGTTTATACATTAACGATTTACCATCTTTGTGTAAGAACTGTGACACTTTGATGTATGCAGACGACACAGTTATTTTGGCCTATGGAAAATCTACAGAGGAAGTTGCCTCAAAACTGTCATTGATCTCAATCTGACTTGAACAATCCTGTCTGCAATTGAACATATCTAAAACAGTTTCCATGTTCTTTTAAAATATATATATATAATTATAAAACCGGAAATTTTAATATCTGGAAAAAGAGTACAGGTCGTCACAGAATTCAAATATTTAGGATTATATATAGATTCAAATCTCAATTTCAAAACTCACATTAAAAAAAGTTAGTAATAGGATTAAATTCAGTTTAGTAAACTTCAGATTCATTAGAGACTCCCTCTCGAATGAAGCTGCTAAATTATATTTCTTTTCCATGATTTTATCCCACATTACATATTGTTTAATAAGCTGGTCCAATACGCATTCTACAATGATAAAACCATTAGAAACCCTATATAAACAAGCATTAAAAATACTGGATAAAAAACCATACCACTACCACCATTGTAGTTTTCTAAGTAAATATCAAATACTTACCTGGGATAATCTCATTAAATTCAATAACATCTGTTTAATTTATAAAATCAGACATGGTTTAGCACCTCCTCCACTATGTGACTTTATACAGTTTAGATCAAGTGAGGTTAGGGTAACAAGAGGAGCAGTGAGGGAAGACTGTATTATCCCCCGGAGAAAAACTGCTTTTGGTCGGGCTGTTTTCTCCGTAAGGACAGGTCAGCAATGGAACACAGTCCTGGAAACCATCAGAGAGTCTTTGTCATTCTCTTCATTCAAAAAGAATGCAAAAAAATGGCTTGTAGAGAACCAAACTTGTGGGCACTAATTCCTTCTGTGTGTATTTATATATTATATAACTATTTTACATTAATTGTATTTACTAACCATAATGTGTTGTATGCTATTTTATTTCGTGATTTCATAATTGTGATTATTTCTAAGGTTGCCTTTTTTTTACATCTGGCTGGAGGACTGCCGATGAAAATGAGCACTTTCGAGCTAACTCGGGTACATTTACATTATTGTAATGTTGATCAATGTACATTGTCCTCTTTTAAATAAATAAAAAATGAAAATGAAATGAAATGGATATCACTAATGTGGAGTAAAAGATCAGCAAAATATGTAAGCAGGGTGGCTGTATCCACAATCCTGCACATTTAACCTGTAATATAAACAAATGAGCTTCCACATCAACGTGATAAACAGTCAGCAAACAAACAGTGATCTTTTGATACGCGTTCAGCAAATCTACAGTGAGCAGAAGCGTTCAGCATCTTGTAGACTGTGAAGAATGTCTAAAGTTTCCGTGGTGAATCTGATATGGAGCAGAAATGAAAAGCAAAAAAAACAAACAAAACGGATGTGGGGCAATGTAGGACCGTGGCAGCCATCTAAACCAGCAGATTCTTTTTATCAGAGCATGGCATCGGACATGAGCAACGAGTCACCCTATCACAGCCAACAGTGTGAAATGTGATCATTTTGCCCAGCCACAAACTACAAAACAGGAAATAAAAACAGAAAACAAGTGATAATGAAGATTATCTCTGTTTTGTGAGTCTTGTGAATACAATCAGACTTCTAATGCTTTTAAGATATGTGTGCTTTCTCTCATCCACAGATGGGTGTTTCTTCAACTTTGGACACTTTCATGTCCTGGGGTGATTTTTTTGTTTAACAGATTTGAAATTTGGAAGAACAAAAGGTATTTCCTTCATTTATTTCTGCTACTTTTTAAACTGCCTTTTATGTAAAATCATTGGCTTAAAATATTATTATCTGAGCAGAGAAAAATAAACAAACCATTTCATATTTTTATTGTGTGAAAATTATTTATATACATTATTTTACAATATTTTTTACAATGTGTAATTTCCAGTCAAGGTGTCAGATGAGGAAAATGAAAGAAAATAAAAATCATTGTTTCATTGTACTTATTTAGGATACATAAAATTGTAACAGTGAAATTATCTTTAGTTAGACAAAATGAGTCTGCCATTTTATTAAAAAAAAACAAGACTGTCATTATAACAATAACCATTCTGAAACAGAATCCTAATTTGAAATGTTTTGTATATGATACCGTGTTGGAAATGTTTGTGACTTTTAGAAAAAAATAAATAATTGAATACTTCTTTCACAGTTAGACATTGTTCATGGCCAAATTCATTAATAGTGATAGTATGAAAAGTTCATTCTCTACAAAAAAAAAAGGTCCAAAAGTGCCCATAGTTGAAGAAACACCTTGATGTGTTAAGATTAAGATAACGGCACATCTCATGGTCACCTCAGTAAGGTGAATGTTGTGCATTACCTCAGCGTGTAGTCATTCACCCTTAGCTCTCAGTGCTTTAAATGCTGCGTGTGGCCCTCATATCCGGCTGAAAGGGGTTCGGTTGCGGCCTCTCAGCAGACAGAGGTCAGGATACGTGACTCGTGACTTGACTAAGATATATGACAGTGCATTCTAGTGCGAACCTGATGATGACATTGTTCGCATTGTGTGTACCGCTTGACTTGGAGGTTAGAAGAAATGGCAACCCTCACACGCTGAGGATCAGCTCTAGTGGTCTAGAGAAGTCATTGAGTAGAGTAGAGCTGTTGGTAAATATTGAGCTGTGTAAATATTTACCTTGCACACTTTGAGCAGATGTTGAGAGTGACTTTGGCCTGGGGTTCTGAACAGTAGGAGCCGCGGCCCTGGCTGAACTTACTGCCAGACGGCAACAGGCCAGTGACCCCCTCCATTCGCAGGTCATCTAGATCCTCTAAGAGAGCAAAAGAGAGAGAGAGAAATGAAAGGATTATTTTAACCCTCATGTTATGATAAGACTGACTATTGGCTTTGTTTAGAGTTCCAAAGATCCTGATGATGTCTGTGTAAAAACCCCCCCCAAAAAACAAGCAATTTGAATTGTGTGTATTTTAATGTTTTAAAGGGTTAGTTCACCCAAAAATGAAAATTCTGTCATTAATTAATCAATCACCCTCATATCGTTCCAAACTCGTAAGATCGTTAAAATAGTCCATGTGACTGTGGTTCAACCTTAATACTTTTTGTGCGCAAACCCCCCCCAAAAAACGACTCTTACGCTGTTGACGTAGTAAATACAATGCATCACTTCCGAGTTCTACAGCAGAACGGCGGCTTACCATTGGTTAACTTCTGCGTCAGTATCACAGTATCATAAGCTATTTCTCATTACCCTGGTAAACTCTGCCTGTATAAACCCTTGCTGTGTTTGAAATCACCCTCTATACCCTCATTCACTATTTCCTACATTACTCCACTAATATAGTCCACTTGAGGGAGTGAATGAAAACGAGTGAGTGAATTTCGACACTGAGTGTGCCGGAAGGGCTGTCGCTTTTGCATAGTTTGTTTTTGCTGTTTAATAATCAGTTGAAACATAGCAAACTTGCAGCTCCAGTAAATTAAAAGATGTATCTTGAACTCTTGTGTAAACTAGTATGTATAAAACACAATTATACAATTTAATAATCAATAAAAAAAATAATTTATACCTGTATATGTTATACGCTGTAGCCACATTGGAAAAGCGGTTTGGAAAGGCTGCGGGCGCCATCTTGTGGCGAGAATTCATTTGAAACTCGACTCTCACAGTGCATTATGGGTATTCTATAGCTTTTGAGCGTACATCAGTTGTACACTCATTATTGCAGTGAATTGTGGGATTGAATGAGTGCACTCGAACTATGGTTTCGGACACCACTACAAATGGCTGTCCTATCAAATAGTGCCCTATTTAAGGGTATAGGGGGCGATTTCAGACATAGCCCCTGTGTATTCACTCATTCAATGTGAAGTCTTGTAAGCGGCACACTGCATTTCTCAATCCTCTCGCTGGTTTCCTGGATTTCCCTGTTGTCCCTGTTTACCTGTGTTTTTCTGCCCTGTTACCTTTTTGGATTATCTGCCCTGTGTTTTGACCTATTACCTGTTTTATTCTGGATTGCCCAAATAAAACTGAAAAAAAAAATAATAAACTCTTAAAAAAATAAAACATTTGTATCCTCAACCTGTGTGTTTCAGAGCAGTGACAATCTTGAAGCATCAACCTTACATTTCAATATTGTTTATTTATATATATTTTATTTAAATATTAAAAGGGATTACACTGACTATAAACATAATTAACAGGGTTAACCCAAGAGGCCTAAACTGTATCTATCTTTCTGGAAAAGCTTTCTGTTATATTCAAATATAACACTACTTTTCATAAGTCTAGCTGATCGACCACTTAAACCAGCTTATAGTTTAAATGGTTTCTCAGGTGGATTTCTAAAAAAGGGCATCTGTTAGGGTTTGATTCAAGTTCCACATGCAGTAACAGGCACAAACAACTATTTCTATTCAGTAAATCTGATTGAATTTAGGTGATTTAAGCAGTTTATATTTTGCGCTTTAAACTTTGTAGCAGTGCTCTCTGATTACTGGTGTAACCGGTCCTACTCAACCCGCTCCGAGCCGGAGTTAGGGAGGTAGGCTGTTACACTCACCCCCCTAAACCTTACTCCCACCTGGGTCACGGCACCAAATGTAACCGGTCCTACTCGACCCACTTTGAGCGGGATTTGAACTGGCATGGGAGGCGGGCACGCTAACAAGGAGGCCAAAGACCACAGCTTCTAGCGTTAGTCACCAGTGCGCCTCTTGAGGCCAGGGGAGTGAGGTTTATACATACAGCTCTTACTGGCTGGCCTCTGTTACACTGGCATTACAAACAGACTGAGAGAAGGAAAGCAGAGGAGAGAAAATATATGAAGAGAGATAAATAAAGCTAACAGCACTTAGTTGGGCAACTCTATACTCTCTGAGGTCGCTGGTAACCCCCTCACAGCATATGCTCACAGCATGGTCGCCTGCAACCAGCTAACAGGTGCAGATGGCTGGATCTGAGAGATGTGCTTCTCTTTACACTACAGCTGTTCCTCTACAACACGCAACTGAGCCATTGGGTTAAAGCTGGGTTTTTTTCCAAAGTTCAACTCAATTATACGAGCAAGCAAAGCGTAGTGTTTTTTTAAGCTATATAGAGATCTTTTGTGATTTGTTGCTTCTACTTAAAGCAGTTATACAATGAACAAAATTATAAATGCAACACTGAGCTGAAATCAAAGATCTAAGACTTTTTCCTTGAAAAATTCTCTGAAACGCCTTTGGAGACGGCTTATGTTTGAGAAATGAACATTCAATGCATGGGCAACAGCTCTGGTGGACATTCCTGCAATGAATATGCCAATTGCACGCTCCCTCAAAACTTGCGACATCTGTGGCATTGTGCTGTGTGATAAAACGGCACATTTTAGAGTGGCCTTTTATTGTGGCCAGCCTAAGGCACACCTGTGCAATAATCACGCTGTCTAATCAGCATCTTGATATGCCACACCTGTGAGGTGGATGGATTATCTCGGCAAAGGAGAAGTGCTCACTAACACAGATTTAGACAGATTTGTGAACAATATTGAGAGAAATAGGCCTTTTTGAGACTCCAAACAATAAATATAATATCAGCCTAACAGCAAGCAGAAGTGTATACTGTAACCAATTTAACATTTTGTACCAATGTGGTGTATTTATTATATAATTCAATACATCTATAGTCAATTGTGCGTGTAATAGCTTTAACATGGCTCATCAATTCTGATTTCACTCAGATTTCAACTGTCTGTTTCATAATGGCAATTTTGACAAAGCATGTTTCTCACAGGGAGTTTCGTTCTCATGTCACAAACATCATGATCCAGCAAGAATGAGGAGCAGCGGGGTAAAGTGAGCTGCGTTTTGTGAGGTCAGCGCTTCCCACCCGTGCCTGTGGCTGTAAGTGTTATATACCAAATGTACCACTTATGCTGAGACCGCACAGCCAGCTGACTGCGTGTGGAAGAACACGCATACAAAAAAAGCACCTTGTAAGACAAGTAAGTGTAGCTAATGGCAGGAATTAGACTTGGCCTATTCATCCATGAAACTCTTACTCGACTCACTTTACATCTCTCAATTGCCTCGTCTTTTTGTTTGAGCTGCTAATCTGGGAAGAGGCCCGGTGGGAAAAAACTTATCAGTCAATTAAAAGCCCTGAAACACACCTTTTTGTGTTTGAACGCTCCATGGTTTCAATGCAAGATTTCTCCCATAAGGCTTCGTGCAAGCATGGATGTTTGTGCAAAAGGGAGGTCCACTTGGCACAAGAATGTGGACACTGCCTTGTTCATGAAATACCAGAGAGTGTGGTGATATTACATGCCTCATTCATCATCACAGGTCTGGTCCAGCTGAGAGAGAGAGCTAGAGGCCACCTCATACACACATGCAGCATTGTACATGAGAACACAGCTGTCCACCGTGGGAAAGTCTTTCTTTTCGGACTGGGCTACAGGGTGTGTGGTTCAGCGCTGAGGGGGTAACTCCTGGCAATATGGCAGCGTTTAATGTTAATGCTGATATGAGTTGGCTGAGACGTGTCATTCGAGAGAAAGATATATGATGATAAACACAAAAAAAAGTACAGGCCAAATATATATTGTAAGTATTTGAATTGCATATAAAATGCCCATCCATTTGGATTACACAATTTTAAGATTAACAAACCAATAAACTTAAACTGAGATGCATATTTGTCAGTCATATACACATGAAGCAGATAAGAAACAGGCATATTGAAAATACAATTATTTAATTAATCGTATTTGCAGCATGCATTTAAATTGCTTAGAATCAGAATAAATCTGTTTTGTTCAGTTTTAAAATTTCAAATTGATTCAGTTAAAAAGTATGAACATGTTTAAACAAGGAATAATCAATGAATAATTGAATAACAAGGAATATTCAATTAGTTAAGATGTATGAGAATAAATTGGATTTATTGATGTAAATATGTAAACCTGGTTATTATCAATGTAATACACATTCCATGTATTAATTAATTTTCTGTATTTTTTTATACAAACATATTAAGCAGCAAAAACAGCTTTAAGCATTGATAATAATAAGAAATGTTTCTTGAGCACCAAATCAGCAGATTACATTGATTTCTGAAGGATCATGTGACACTAGCTGTGTTTACATAGACCATAAAAATATGCTTGTAATCAGACTGTAGCATAGTTGGAATTTTAAAAAAGTCACATGTAACCACATCAATTAGAATGAATTGGCCAAATTCGGTTTAAATTTCATTCGGATTGAAAGGGGTGGTTTAAACTCATTTCTAATCTGTTCATTAGCGGGACCAAAATTCTCCGCTGCTCCTTCAACAGTGGGAAACTCTGTACATTTGTGCAATAAGCACATGTCAAAAGTTCAATTATAATTTGAAGCTTGTGACATAAACGCACACATCAACCTTCATCACTTTATTTTGCGTTCATGTAAACACTATGTTTGGATTGATCAACCGGATCATTCTGGAGAAATGGGTGCTAGGCAGGAATACATTTAATAGATTTTAAAATTTTAAATTAAATACATTTTAAAATATATTGAAATAGAATCTGGTTATTTTAAAGTGTAATAATATTTCACAATATTGCTATATTTTCCTGTGTTTGTGATCAGATAAATGCAGCCTTGGTGAGAAGAAGAGACTTCTTTCAAAAACATTTTAAAAATCTTAAAGGAACACTCCACTTTTTTGGGACTTTAGCTTGTTCACTGTATCCCCTCAGAGTTAGATAAGTCCATACATACCATTCTCATCTCCGTACATCCCATAACTCTGTCTGACGTACCCACCGTTAGCCTAGCTTAGCACAAAGACTGGAGGTATATGGCTCCAGCTAGCCTACTGCTCAATAAGTGACAAAATAACACCAACATTTTCCTATTTACATGTTGTGTATATTCACAGTGTGTACGAATAACAAGGTTACATGAGACACAGCCATCTTATAAATGTATACACACTGGGGACTATATTCTCAGAAGGCGCAGCACTGCTCTACTTCTGCGGAGTGCGGAGTGATTTGCTCGCAGGACCGGAGAAGCCCTGCTGTTACGTCTGTCAACAAAACCAATGTGACTAGGAAGATAGTAGCGAACGTGACTGTTGCATGGCTGACTCCATGGCTGGAGCACGGGAACAACTGCAATACAGTAGTGATCACCCTATTCATGTAATAGTGTCTCTAACGGTACATTATGTATAGCTAATGGCACTGTTACAGTAGGCTAATCATCTAAAAACATAACGGAACACTTACCGCAGCCGCAGGTGATCCGCTTTGTCTTGTCTGTAGTCACTACCGATGGGATGGCCGTATCCTTCAGCCCACGTTTCATGGTCCGTGTGGCAAATTCCATTTTTTCAAAATAGTCGTCCTCGGTTAAATTTTCTGAGCAAACCTGATGGTAGGCTACTTGATGATGGCTACATGTGTCTTTGGATCCATATCCAGAGCAAGCAGCTGCGGTAAGTACTTCCTTTATGTTTTTAGATGACTAGCCTACTGTAACATTGTCATTAGCTATACATAATGTACCGTTAGAGACACTATTACATGAATAGGGTGATCACTACTGTATTGCAGTTGTTCCCGTGCTCCATGTATCCCCTGTAATGTTAGTATTGTGTTATCACGAACGCGCTCTGACTGTCACAGTAACAAATGAGCGGTGCCAGAGGTAATTCGGCATCTTGTCTATCAGCTTACAAAGTTTGTAACTCCTTCTCTGTGTATTCTGGCTCAAAACGATATGGTTCTGGATTTTGGTTTGATACAAAGTAAAAATCCTCTGACAATTCCTCAAAGTCAGCCATGCAACAGTCACGTTCGCTACTATCTTCCTAGACACGTTGGTTTTGTTGACAGACATAACATCGGGGCTTCTCCGGTCCTGCTAGCAAATCACTCCGCACTCCGCAGAAGTAGAGCAGTGCTGCGCCTTCTGAGAATATAGTCCCCAGTGTGTATACGTTTATAAGATGGCTGTTTCTCATGATACCTTGTTATTTGTATACGCTGTGAATATACACAACATGTAAATAGGAAAATGTTGGTGTTATTTTGTCACTTATTGAGCAGTAGGCTAGCTGGAGCCATAAATCCCTTCAGTCTTTGTGCTAAGCTAGGCTAACGGTGGTGCGTCAGACAGAGTTATGGGATGTACGGAGAGAAGAATGGTATGTATGGACTTATCTAACTCTGGGGGATACAGTGAATAAGCTAAAGTCCCAAAAATTTGAGTGTCCCTTTAATTATTCCAAACTCTTGACCGTTAGTGTACCTGTTTCTTACCTTTCCATTTATCTGAGACTAACAAATATTAAGTTTAACATTTTAACATTTGATTAAGTTAAAACTGTGTAATCCAATTGGATAGAATTTTTTACATGCAATTGAAATACATAAATCTTAGATTTAGGCCTAAATATTTTCTGTGTATAACAGTCACTGTTTCTACCCTTGAAACTCTAACAATGGATGGGAAAGACTATGAAAAATCTGATATTATCAAGGCAAGTTCCGAGTGCTTTTCCATAAGGACACCAATGTGCGAGAAACCAACTGTGCCCATAAAAACCCATCCTAATTAATTGGGCTTCCATTGGACGTCCTTCTGTAAGTGTTTTCCCACAGAGCTTTGGCTAATTTCTTCTTTTATGGGGGCTTAAAGCTGCTTGTTTCACAAATGTGCCAGTGCCCGAGCCAGAAGTGGACTTTAAGACTTGGAATAGTCCTTCATCGGCCTGACAGGGATCTGTACTCTTGCCATAGTAAAGCGGGAGACTGCAGAGTGGGCTTTTCTTCTATTCCATTTGGAAAGAACTGACACAGGGGGAAACAAAGGTGTCTGCAGACTCTTTAAACGGTACACTGCCATTCCTTAATAAATCTGCCAGGACTGCCGATCGGGCAAAGCTGAAAACTAAGACATGACATGAAGACACAAATTTCTTTGTGATAGTCTTATCTGAGAATTTAGAGCCTGCCATCAACGTAAGACAAAGAGGGTGGCGAGGCATTGAAAATAATCTTCTTAACGTTGCACTCAATTTAGCCTGGTGTATTTTGAATCCTTTAATCAGCTGGACAATATGAAAAAAGTGGTCATTATCCTTGCAGACCCATCGCTGACTTAATGTGCTCTTGCAACATAAGACATAAAAGCCTCTATTGTACAAAAAAGTTGTATTCCTCAATAGGCAGCATTTTAAGGCATCACAGGGAAGTTCCCGACATAAAGGCTTTTCCACCAAGCAACTTAATCTTGACGCTTCCTAAGATAACATCTTCACAAATACTGAAGAGGAATCGCATATACTGTTCACAGAGAAGACAATCCCCGAAAGCACTGCAGTAGGTGAGAAAATTGGCAGAAAATGCTAAGATTTTTTTTTTATATAAATATAATATTATTAGGATGCAAAATAACGGTTTTCTATTTGAACATATTTTAAAAAGTAATTTATTCCTGTTTTGGCAAAGCTGATTTTTCAGCATCCATTACATTCCACCAGACATTGAGGGGGACAAGTCCCACCAAAAATTAGAAATGGCCAAATTGGCCAAATCCCCCCCAAATATTTGAAATTCTTGCACTGCTCTGCTGCACTTCATTATGTTGTATGTCTGTATGTTGTTGTTAGGAAGACAAAAAGGTTTAAAAGTTACATTTTAGTCTGGTCTGCCTCAGGTCTAACAGCGCTCGTCAATGTCAAAATGATTGAGATGGCCAATCAAATCAAAGTAGGCGGGGTTTACGTTCTCTTTTGGCTCGTGCACAGTCTTCACACACAGATGAGCGCGTCAATCTATCGCTTAATGCCGTTGCGGAGAGAGACTCTATTCTTTCCGGAGAAATCACAAAACAAAGTGCACACAAACGTGTCCCTGCTCTTAATATACAATCATTGATGAACATCTTTGATTTTAATGAAGAAGAAAAAAAAAAAACACTATATGAGGGCGGATTCGAACCCGGAACTTTTGACACAGTTTACAGGAATTCGAATAACAACAGCAGATCTATGTATTTATTCACTAATGTGAAGAATCTCGGGACTAATAATATATTTGTTTATTTGTAATTTGTAAATTAATGCAAATATTGTTTGCAAATGTCCCATGTTTAGTCGGTTTTGCTTGTGTTTTGATTTGTCACGTTCCTTTGTTTTTTTCCTGCCATTTCTGTTCCCATGGTTACCCTCATTAGTTCATTTGTCCCAGCTGTGTCTTGTTAATTATCTCGTTTCTGTTCACTATCTTCAGTCTTTGTCTAGTCACTGTTATGCTATGTTGGAGTGTTTCCCTGCCTTGCTGTTTTGTTACCTGTTCTGTTAACCTGGATGTCCATTGCCTGTTTTAAGTTCTCGAAGAAGCATTAATAAAGTTTAAGTTTGCATTTTGAGCTTTGGCGTCTTCAGCCTGTTCCGGTGTACACCAACCCATGACAGATGACTAGACCAACACAAATGATGGCTGAAGAAATTCTCCTCTCCCTCCGGCAGGGTGGTTGTCCTCTGGAGTAGTATGTGGAGGAGTTTAAGTTTTCCCATCTGGTGAGTTGGAGCGATTCTGAGCTCAATGCTTACTTTCAGATGGGACTTGATGAGGAAGTTATTCGTTTTTTGTCGCCTGAACCTTCTTTGTCCTTTGTAGAGTCCATTAACCTTATCCTCTGGCTTAATGGTTCTAATTTCGTTGTTGAAGAAATCAAGTAACATAATACTCATCCAGTCCCATCTCAAAGTCGCTTGGGTGCTCCAACTCATCCCAAGCCTGCAACAAGACCCTTCACAGCTGCTCCAGAGGCAATTTTTGCACTGGCTCAAAAGAGGAAGCGAAGGAGGAAGATGGCTGCCCCACCTGAGCCCTCGTTTCCAGTCAAAATGGCCGCTGACTAACCTGAGTTCTTGCCTCCAGCCAAGATGGCCACCGCCATGCTTGAGCCAGCGAGGGACAAATGGCTCAAAGATTTTTGGTTGGCACCAGTTACATGTTCAGTCCCCGTCCTTAGTCCTGTGACATCTCCTGTCTCCATCCAGAGTCCCATAATGTCTCAGGTCCCCATTGAGTGTCCTGATGTAGGGGTACTGATTGAATTTGAGGGGATGTCTTGGTGCCCAGAAAGTCGTCCTGTCTCCATCCAGAGACCAGTGACGTCCCCAGTCCACGTCCAGAATCAAGCGACATCTTCTGCCCAAGACCAGCGGCCAGAGAGGGCTCCAGCCCCAGACCAGAGCCCAGAGGTTTCAGCGCTGCCAATGCAAATGATCACAGCGCCACCTAGCCAAGTGGTCTCAGTGCCTCCCGTCTCCAGTCCAGAGTGGACTCCACCTCCTGTCTACAGTCCAGAGTGGACTGTGGTTCCTCCCAAGAAAATGTTGCCCCCAGGGGGGCTACCCCTTTACGGAGGCCGACCCTGAAGGGTCTGAACCGCCAGGGTCCCCTGAACTCCCTATGCTGCCATGGCCCCTTGAGCTCCCAGAGCCACTGTGGCAACCCGAGCTCCCAGAGGTGGTCCCCTGAACTTTGTGAACCTCAGTGGTCCCCTGAGCGTCCGGCACCTCCGTGGACTCCTGAGCATTGGTACCACCCTGGAGGCTTCCATGCCAGTCAGGATCACCGTGATCACCTGCCCTGGTCCCCAAGGTGCCCGCCCCGTTCCTTTGTTCTTTTTCACGCCATTTCTGTTTCCATGGTTACCCTCATTAGTTAATTTGTCCCAGTTGTGTCTTGTTAATTATCTTGTTTCTGTTCACTACTTACACTCTTATCTTCAGTCTTTGTCTAGTCACTGTTATGTTATGTTATGTTATGTTGGAGTGTTGCTGTTGCAGTATTCCCTGCCTGTGACGGGGCGCATAGCTACCGTCACGGTAGCGATGCGCTACCTATTCCCATTCACAAAGACTGAGTGCAAATGTTGCGTGTATTTGTTTGTATAGCGTGTTAATGTGTTCTGTTAATCTTCATACTGTTGTAAATCAGCAGTTAATCTAGCCTTTCCTCAAAACCCCATAGTAATCCCGTAGCTTTTGTGTGCACACTTTTAACATCTAATACTACGGCTATAGCTATTATTATCAATGCATATCTGACTGTTTAAAACCATGCCAGTTACTTCACAATCATAATCTGTTACAATAACCACGCAACACATGTTTTTGTTAATTGTGTATTTGTTTATTTAGTTTAAAAGGAACATAGCTTTGACATACCATTTTTACGTCTGACCAGCGTCTCCTGTTGGTTTGTGTAGAGGAATTTTTGCTGCAATGGTGGGGTTTAAATAACGTTATGACTTCCGGGTCAATAGGAAGTGACCCAGAGTTTGGAGTTATTTTTGTTTAGCTGTTAATATGACTTGTGGCTTTGCCAAATGTTAGCTGACATCATAGAAATGATATTCTGTATTTTTCAAATTGTTTAGATGTAGCATTTCGGCTGTTTTTAAGCATTTATGGTTTGTGTACCTGAACCACCCCTGTATTGGATTATTGAATTGGTATGTGCCAATTCCAGGGGTGCTTCATGGGTATAAAAGACTAGTAGTCTCAATCTTTAGGGGAGGGGTGAAGTGAAAAGACATAAATCTGTTGATACCCCATGTATTGTGGCTTGTGTAAAGGTCATTCTCTAAGCAGCTATAAAATTATGATTGTTGTGTTTTGGACTCTCATGTCCATTTATTTTATTTACTAAATAGTTTTTTTTTTGTATATTTTTTTTCTTATTTTTTGATTGCCTTTCTTTGGCCTTAATTGGGGTAAATAAAAGGATCCCATCTGTTAAAACTCATCCAACTTCTCCTGAGTGCTTACATCTACTCACAACGCCTCAGTCACATCTACCCTCAACACTGCCTTGCTGTTTTGTTACCTGTTCTGTTAACCTGGATGCCAATTGCCTGTTTTGAGTTCTTGAAGAAGCATTATTAAAGTTTAAGTTTGCATTCTGAGCTTTGGAGTCTTCAGCCTGTACATGTGTACACCAACCCGTGACAGCAAATACGGTAGTCCCAAAAGGATTATTTCCCAACTAGAATTAGACCTAGAATTTAATTCACTGTTCTGTTTCTTTGTGCTTTATAAAAAAAATTGGTCCCCCCCAATGTTCAAGACATGGTTACGGCCTTGCTCCAGTCTTCAGTGTCACATGACCCAATCATTCTAATATGCTGATTTGCTGCTCAAGAAATATTTCTTGATGATGTAACAAAGTCTTTACTGTCATTTTTGATCAATTTAATGCATCTATGCTTCAGAAAAATTATCAATTTCTTTCAGTGAAGTCTTACTGACCCCAAACTTTTGAAGATACATTTAAGTTACAACCAAAAAAATCGCCTGATACTGATAATTGGCTTATTAAAATTAAAGGCAATTGTGTCTAAATGAATTCAAATAAAATACTAAAAATAATAATAAATTAACAGTCATTAAACGATTAAATGATTTTAAGTGCAAAGATAATCTAACTGTAAAAAAAAGCACACAAACAATTTTATCACGCACAAAATATCCTATATTGACTGATGCTGATAAATAATAATAAAAAGGCTTGTTCACACCAAGGACGATGACTGATATAGTTCTAAAATCATTCTAAATATAAAAGAATAGCAGAGTTCACACCACAAAAACATTGACAGCCAATCAGAATCCATTCCATTTTAAAGAGCTTTAGCATGTAAAGCAGCAGACGACAAACTTGGAATTGCGTGCACGTAGAATAAGCAGAGCGTTTGTTAGCATGTATGCTAATATAGTAATATCATTATGGTTATCTTTATAATTAACATTCTTGGTGGGAACGGACCTTAATAATCTCTAATATTATATATCTCACAGTATAACATTGAAAGAAATTATATTTCTGTCATGACAACTCTCAGGAGATTGGTATGGTAATAGAGATTGGCATGGTAAAGGATATGGTCTTGGCGGAACAGATCTGCTACGCTGCTGCAGAGTAAGTACAGAGACTTGCCACTGCCAATACATTCACGACATTGCTGGGAGCATAAGACACACATGCTGTTGCTGCACATTTAACATACATGAATTAACCCTCGTAGCAGATCTATACAGGTGAAGCTGGGGAAGGTGGAGGGTTTCTGAAAGCGCGCTGTGGACTGCTAACAACAACAACACTACCGGTATTTGTTTTTGACAGCAACCAATCAGCTGTGCTATGTAGATAATGATGTGAACGCTACCAAAAGACCTATCGGGCCTGTGCCATCTAGAGTTTCATGCCAGAACTAGGTAATGACTGTTAAAAAATAAGTAAAAACTGACTCCACTAAAACTGATACATTTGGTTCCATGTATTGTATATAAGTCTCTTAAAACAGATTAAATTAAATTAGAATCCAACCTTAAAAGACAGGGTTTTTTTCAGGGTTGGAGCAAAACTCTGCAGGGCAGTGGCTTTCCACGAGCAATGTTCCCTACCCCTGCCATAGAGGAATCCTTTTGTTTTTAATATTTAAAAAATATTGTGTGCTGCTGGGCACAGTCGTTTTCAGTTGCCTCAAAATAGCAACGCACCAACAATGCACCTGAGCACACCTCGTTTTCAGACCAGCACGCCCATGTGTGAACAGACGGGAGCGAATGCATTTGCTATTTAAACAACGTGGTGCTGGACGTGAAAATTATAATTGCTGAACTAGCATAAAACATTTGCGCCACATTGCACTGGGTGTATGATAGGGCCCATGATGTTTTAGATGTTTAAGACTATTGTTTAATCTCTTACAGTTCAGAGAATACCACATCTACCTCACATGCACAATACAAATGATACCTTTATATTGCACAAAACATTTTGATAACATTGAAAAGCAAAATACCAGCAGCTGCACACGTCCAGACAAAACAAGAGCGCAAGGTCTGTGTGAGTGTGCTTTTGCAGCAGTCATGCGTTACTGTAGTGTCACTGCATACCTTCAGTGTGAAATAAATCAACTGCTGGGGATGCTGAGCCCCTGGAGTGAGGTGGAAAGTATTATCCAAACAAAGACAGGAGTGATGACAAGGAATTTCTGCCTGTAATTGTTCAAACCAACCGAAGCACTGCCAAAGTGTGTGTGCCTGTTCTAGACAAAGTTTCCATGTTGTTTAATGCACCAAAGACAGTCTACATAACAGGGTTATTATAGTTAACCAAAACTAAAACCATAAATAAAACAATTATGTTACTTAAAATAAAACAAGCGTTAAGTAAAATAAAAAAAACTTTCAGCTAGTTGACATAGGCAACATTTTCTCTTCAACTTAATGTACCAAAATAACTACATTTGAAATAAAAAGTAATAAAAAAAAATAGACATATTAAAAAAACTCATAATTTTCACTAATAATTACAAAGAAATGGCAAATAAAATATTGAATTATACATTCAATTTTGAAGTAGAAAACCTGAAATGGTATTTTCTTGTAAAGCATACTCCAATAATCAAAACAAGTTTTTTTTTGTGTGTGTTTTTGGAATATGTTAAGTTTGTTAGTCACTATTTGTAAAGTATATTAAGTTCTTCAGGCTCTTGAATCCCACCAAAAGTTACATATATTTATTTTAATACATTTCAGAAGATGTTAAAGATGTAATTCCATAATCACATAGCTATGCACAGCAAACTATAATAAACACAGACTATGCAGGCAGACATGACGTTTCCCAATTTAGTTCAAAGTCCATGGTTTATATTCCATTTCTAGCTCATAATTATCAGAGCCAGGTAATTGACAGAATTCACTGTAGAGAAGCTCTAGACGTCTCAGACTTTGCACACCATCCGCATTTGTGTTTCATTAAGACTAAAATGCTACGTTCCAGCACTGTGGTTTAGTCCTCACATACATACCCCACTTTGAAGTGAGTGGGAAAAGCAGTTTTGTTATGCTTTGTAATGAAAACAATATTTTAACTACTTTCATAATTACGGCCCTGGGTTGCCCCTTTCGTTCCCTTAAAATACATATGCCTCCCGTGCTGCTTATTCACGTCTGTCATGGCAGGACGATGATGAGTGATCTTTGAAAGTTTATATCTAGAGTTAATGAAAGATGGGATTAAGTGGAGTTACACATGACGCCGAGGTTGATGTGGTAGCTGAGGACTTGAAGACTCTGAGGCGCTGACACTTCAGAGGCAGTACACAATCTTGTTTAAGAATCATTGATTTAGTAAGTTTATGTACAATGGCAATTGTTAAAACTGTTTACTATATTTTGAATGAAAATCCATAGCAGATATGTATAACAATGCCACCTGCTGGTCCATTACAAGTGATACATATAGGCCGCATTTACACTGCAGGTCTTGAGGCCCAATTCTGATTTGTTGACTATATTAGGGTGACCATATTTTGATTACCGAAAACCAGGACACTCAGCCCAGCAATGAGATACTCAAATGATACTCGAAGTTTACTCAAAGATGCTTTATTAAAGGTCCCGTTCTTCGTGTTTTTTTGAAGCTTTGATTGTGTTTACAGTGTGCAATATAACATGTGTTCATGTTTCGCGTGTAAAAAAAAAAAGTATTTTTAACACAATCTACTTATCTGTATACCGCTGTTTTCACTGTCCTAAAAACGGCTGATGACTTCCTTTATTCTATGAAGTCCCTCCTTCAGAAATACGTAACGAGTTCTGATTGTGCCAGCGGTTCCCGTGTTGGGATTTGACCGCAGCTTAGCGAACGTGGCACGGTTCCTGTGTTGTGATTCGACAGCAGCTTAGCGCACGTGGAAAGGTCACGCCTCTTAACGGGAGATATATGCGCTTAATGATCTCTACAGCGTCCCTGGGAAAGCCAAACAAAGGTGATTTGACTCCGGGATGAAAATAACAGCGTCTCGATGACATGGCGACAAACACACTCAAACGCAACAATTCCTTTTCTCCACTCGACACGTCCTCTTCTCCACGTGGGACAGCAACAAGACCACGCCCCCTTTTTTCGCGTATTCTTGTGGGCGGAGGTTAGTCTGTTCTACTGTTCTACTGACGTCATTTATGAAGAAAGTACCAGGATGTAGTCCAAGCCAGCCGTTCGCTGTAGGCTTTGAAAGGGAACTTCTGTTAAATAAAATATCTCGCTTGGCATTGAACTTTGAGCTTTATAATTTTACAGGTATTATTTATGCTCTAACAGCAACATTACACACTAACTAAAGTTTGAACAATGGGATCACGAAGAACGGGACCTTTAATTTCAATACATTTAAAGTATGCCCCCTCTGTATGGATAGAAAATTGTTATATTAGGGCCGGGACAGGACATTTGTGACGTTTGGTCACCCTAGACTATATCCAACTTCTATCTATCTGCATTTGAAGACTTAAGATGCAAAAGCCTCTAAGTACGTCTGACGTTTTTCTTTAAAATAAGCATTTTTGTCAGGCTTCTATGTATAGGTTTCTACCTACGTACCAGTACTTCTGAATGGGCTGAGGCTGGGATTTAGTGGGTTTGAAGTGAAAGTATTTTATGAACGTATACTATATGCGGAGAGCATTCACTCAGTATCGTTATCTCATTTTTGACCAAAGTGGCTTTTAGAGGCTTTTGCATCTGAACACTTCATTTAGACCATATACTTGATGAAACAACCCAAGGTAGACGAACTGACCCGGAAAAACTTAGCCTGAACAGGAAGTAAAAATGTCACGATTCGCTATGTACTCATACGAAATGATAATACAAGCTCGCCCCAAAGGCTCACAAGACATACATGGCAGATGCAAATGCACGTATACAATTCATATCAGATTTATTTCCACAAATGAACGAGGCCTGAAACCTATCTGAGAATATCGCAATCCATGTGCTTTTTTCCTGCTTATACACAGAAAAACAATTGTCATATCCGACCTGTGCCACGTGGGAGGAAAAAATCTTAATTGGGTCACTTGAACCATGTAATGTAAATGCGGCCATAGATAAAGGCAGTTCTCTGGAGTTATGTTGAAAAGAAGAGATAAAAGTCACTCCAAAAATATACATTTCACTAAAGCAGGGGTTTTAAAAACTTTCAGATGTCAAGGACCCCCAAATATGATGATTCCTCTGTGAGTCACCCATTTCCTAAAATATAAATGCAGCTTTATTTTAAGACAATATAAGACAAAAATTGTGACATTATAAAGATGGTTGTTTATTTGTACGATAAATACTGTAAATACATCATTTACATTTACATTGCTAAAACCAAAATAATTAAATATTTTCTGTATCTAACAGTAAAACGTATTAATGCTTTTCACGTGAGCATTTGTTGTCATCTTGCTTTTTATGACAGTTATTTTTGCGGCTGACCTTATTGCATATGCATTTGTTTCCCTTTCAGACACAAAATGTATGGGAGGAGAGTATTTAAATAAATCATGCAAGGTGATTTACTAAGGTTTGTGCTCGTCAATTTACTGGTGTTTGCCCCATTATTTGCCACCCAAAAAAGCACCAGATGCTAACGGGTAGATTGCGTTGGTCATTATGGAAATGATCGGCTACGTGCATAAATTGAAGCACACCGGGGAAAAAAAGCGATTTCTGAAGAAAATATCTCTCTTTGCATTGAACTTTGCATTGAAAAAATCTTAATTGGGATAATCTAAATCGCTCGTGTGGAACTGTTGTATGATACACAGAGCCAGAGAATATATGCTGCATGAAGATAGAACAGGTATAGTTTAGTTTAATTATGGTTATAACTTGTGTTGTCAACTTGCTTTTATGACATGCTATTGCATTTTTGTTACGTACTGTATTGCATAAATGTGAAAAGATGGATGCGACAGCTTGAGCAGACTTCTAAATGTGCTCTACTACAACAACTCTTCCTCTTCTCTAAAGCAGCCCAACATGGCCTCACCCCCTTTGCTGCATAATACCAGGGGCAGGGTTTATATACATTTTAGGATTTGTGATGTCACCAACCTGGGAAGAAGCTTATAGTCCCTACCAGCCGTTTGTTGTAGTCCTTAAATGCAATTTCTGAAGAAAATATCTCCCTTTGCATTGAACTTTGAGCGTCGTAACTTTGCAGCAACATTACACACTAAGTTAAACAATTTTTTTTAAAAACGACCCCAAACTTTTGACCAGTAGAGTATCTATATATGATTTTGTGTTTCCTTTTTTTAACCTTTTATTTTAAAGCATTAATGCAACTGCCAGCCATATTCAGCATTTCCTGATGGTAAAGGTGAAAGAAAGAGACCTCATAAATCTAATAACTCATTCAACAACCCCTACATTTATGTTGCATCTCCGGTATATACACGCACGCTTGACAGCAAAGATGCTTGACTGTTGATAGCAGGGGTGATGTTCCTGTTATCACAGCGTGATGACCAAAAAGCAAATCTGAGGAACCCAGACACACACAAACTCTCTGATAAGAGTTACAAGGGCATTGTGCGCAGACTAACATTATCATAAGATTACGAAACCATTCAAATCCACGACAAATCCAAGACTCAAACATGACTCACTGTGTTTGTTACTAGTATGATTTTTAGATATGTTTGTTGTTAGGGCTATGGGTTCATTCTTACAAATACATCATATTTTGAGGTTTTGCTCTACTGTAAATCCCTAGGGGTCTGTGGGTTACTTCATACTCTCGCTGGATCTTTTCAACTGTCTTTCAGTTTTAATAAATGGCTCAATTTGGCCTACACAATCAATCTTTGAGCTGCGGCTTGCAGCATCTTGGCACAACATGCACACTTCCCGCGATTAGGTAATCCATCTGCAAGTGTGTGGTAAAAGCCATATAAGAGCAATAATTTCTCATTAGGGACTTTCTTTCCCTCTTATCAGTGTATCAAAGATACCATATAGTTGCCACAGCCAAGCCTCCTTGATGTGAAAGAATGAAGATCACTGTAATTTACACTAGCATGTTCCATCATCACCGGCATCCCTGAAAAACAACTGTACATCCCGGGCACAGTGGTGCATCTTTGTTATTTGTTTAGGCCATTGCCAGGGCAACTGTTGTGTCTCTGCATCCTGGAGAGAGTACTTGGCGTCAGGGAAGAGCAGAGGGTGGCGGCAGCTGTCAAGACAGGCAGCCATGACATCACAAACAAAAGCAGCGCCCTGATCGCTTAATCCACTTCGATCACACCACATCTATAAAATACCAAGAGTTAGCGTCATCTGGGGGTTAAAGTGAAACAGATCAACATGATAACCCGCAACTCAATACCACAAAAAATGATGCCGCTTGCCATTAAAATGGGATTTAAATAGGATTAATAGCAGCATAATAAACAAGTGTTTCTTAAAGGCAAAGTATGTCATTTATTTAGTGTTAAAATACTTTCTCCTCTGTTAGGTTTAGTGTGTAAGGACTATGGGTGGGCGATATACCGGTAGACATGATTAACCGGTAGAAATTTGTCAACCAGTAGAGATTTTAGACTACCGCCTCTATCTCGGTTATGCTCATGTGACGTTGCTATGCTGCGCCGTCATGAAAGCTTATCGATTGCATGCGTTCTTAAGCATTGCAGTTTAAAAACAGGTGATTTTAAACAATTGATGCACAATTAGCAGCGAAAAATAACTAATTTCCGTATATGCACGCACTCTCTGATACCCCTTTTCCACCAAGGCCATTTGAGTGCTGGTTCGGAGCCAGAGCCTAGTTTCAAATCGTTTCTTTGGTTTTCGACACCCAAAGCACCAGCTCTGAACCAGGAAAAGTGGTTCTTAAAGGGTTAGTTCACCCAAAAATGAAAATTCTGTCATTAATTACTTACCATCATGTCATTCTACACCCGGAAGATCTCCGTTCATCTTCGGAAAACAAATTAAGATATTTTAGTTGAAATCAGATGGCTCAGAAAGGCCTCCATTGGCACAATGTACTTTACACTCTCAAGAACCATAAAAGGTACTAAAGACGTCGTTACAAAGTCCATCTCACTACAGTGGTTCTACAATAACTTTATGAAGCGACGAGAATAGTTTTTGTGCCCAAAAAACGACTTATATACTGATGACCGATTTCAAAACACTGCATCATGAAGCTTTGAAGCGTTATAAATCAGTGAGTCGATTCAGCGATTAAGATCGCCAAAGTCACGTGACTTCAGCAGTTTGCCGGTTTGACACGCGATCCGAATCATGATTCGACTCGCTGATTCATAACGCTTCGAAGCTCATGATGCAGTGTTTTGAAATCGGTCATCACTATATAAGTCATCATTTAGGTTTTTTTTGTGCACAAAAACTATTCTCGTCACTTTTACTGTCACTTTTGATCAACACACACACATTAAAAGTGTCAGCTTAAAGTCCTAAAATTCATCTGCAGCAAAAGAGGGAGCCATGATAATATCGCCACGCAGATACAAAAAACAATAAACCAGAGTGCAATATTTCCTTCAGCACTTAGAGATTCCCAAAAATTCCCACTTTTTCACATGTTTTTATTGTCCGCCAAACCAACAAACCACACTGAAGAGATTCACAGTTGCTATGTCATCTGGGGTTCTCTGAGCAAGACGGAGTGTCTCAGATGTGCCATAAGGGTGGGCATCCAGCACTAGAGAGCTTCATTCCCCACAGAACCTCTCCATATGTGCACCATCCTCCAGACAATTACATCTCAAGATCTGGGTGAGACAAGGGCACCATTTATCAACTCTGTCCCATCATCCCACATGTATACTCCTCCGTGAATCTATTTCTCATGTCTGAAAGGTGTCAGATGTGACCAGACTCATTTTCAGAGTCTGTAACAGATACAAGGACACCACCACAAAATCTGAAACCCTAAACCCTGGCAGAAATAGTTTATTCATTCCGCCGAGTGGCCATAGCTCAGACATGTAAAACAACCTGAGAATAGTTCTACACTATTTCTTTTAGTCTCACTTACACACATCTGTCATCGCTAGGATTGACTAGCACAGCAAAAAAGCAACCAGTGTCCCATGAGCTCTCTTTTCAGACATAATTTACTGTAAATGTGCGGCTTCATCTGTGTCTTCATCTACTTCATGAGGCCATGAAAATCATAAAGGCAATCTTCAGTATTGCTCTGTCATGGGAAAGCACTCATGTCTTGGGAAAAGGGTTTTCTACCATGTTGGTTTATTAACTAACCAAAAGACAACAATATGCTGCCAAAAACTGGGTTTTTCTTCAAAAAAAGGAGAAGAGATTCAAAATGTGGTTAACTGTGCACAGAGACTATATATGATGAGTGGCCCCACATATATTTATCTCGTATACAAAAGTTATGAGTCATTTTCCACCGAGACTGCTTTTGTTGATTTGTTTATACAAAGAACTTACTTTTTAGTATCAATAAGCCCAGAATAAAAGGAGACGTCAAGTCGGTAACAGATTTAAGACTGTTATATATAATTTTCCAGATAACTAATTTCATAACCCTTTATAAACAATGTTACTTCTTCAATGTCAGCAAATGCACTTTGGTTCATTTTACTTCAACAGTTCATGCAGTTCAAATAAAGGGAAAAAACTAGCATTTCCCTCTAGTGGTAAAAAGTTGGCATTGACAAAGTAAATTGTGTGTCTAAATCTAGTAGTAAAATACAAAAAAAAATAAAAGTAATATACTATAATGTAACATATTTTATATATATTTTATATAAAATGTATATATATAGTCATTTAAAACTCATAACAATTAAAAAATAAACGGATTACATGTTAATCAAACTCATAACTAATTAGCATATATTACAAGGACTACGCAATGAAATGTTGATGAAAATCAGAGTCACTCATCAGTTTGTCTATAAAATGCCCGCCACTGAAGGTCAAGGAGGTCTAAAATACTTGGAGAGATTTATTGGTCGGATTTATGAGATCATCTCAATGACAGTTATCTGGCTGGCTCAGTGTGCCCTGCAAGTATCTAATTTAAAATTTGCCATCTTTGTTTATGGGAGCTCGTTCTGAACAAATTATTTTTGAGTCAGTCAACTTATTTGTAAATGCCATGTGGCTAATTACTCTGGAGCCACAGAAAAAGTCACCAAAAAGTAAATTCATGAGTTTAAATAAATGTAATGTTTTAAGAGCTATTTGATATATATATAAAAAAAAGAAAAAAGGCACTGGTAATAATACAATAAATTAATGAATATGTAAAGGTTGACTAATGCATTTAAGTCACAAAGGGCCCTATTTTAACGATCTGAGCACATGGTCTGAAGCACATGGCGCAGGTGCACTTAGGGCGTGTCCAGATCCACTTTTACTAGTTTAACAATGGAAACAAATGGTCGGCGCGCCAGGCGCATGGTCCAAAAGGGTTAGGGTGTACCTTGTATCTTAATGAGTCATGGGTGTGTTTTGGGCATAACATGCAATAAACCAATCAGAGTGTCATCTCCCATTCCCTTTAACCCTCTGGAGTCTGGGCTCTTTTGGGGCCCTTTAGAAGTTTTGACATGCTCTTATATTTGTGTTTTTTTCAGTTGCTTATAAACACATTAATGGCAAAAGTGTAATGACACTGTATTCAGCACAAACTGGGCTACCATAATATGTGAGCAACATGTATGTACATACCAGAATACATAAACACAGAATATTTGTTTTTGATTTGGTTTACAGTGTTTAAAACCTGACATTTCAGCGTTTCTTTAGACATGTGTCTCATGTTTGTGAGACAAGTATTCACTAAGTTAGAGGTCATTTTCTGAAGACTATCTGAATGAATGTCTTTGAGAGAGAGGCTGCAGATCAAGCATCATATTTGTTTTCTTTATTTTGCAAAAAGCACAACAATTTGTTTTTATTGTGACTGTACAAAAAAAAAGAAGAAACTTATCAGATAATAATGATGTATAACACTTGCCTGAATGATAAAAAAAAGTTATTTGAGTCTCTTTGGCACTGATAAGAAAAAAAGCGAACCGATCGCGCCGGCGTGACCGCGGACTCGAGAGGGTTAAAAGCCATTTGCGCTTACACCATGGCGGATTCGCTATTTACATGGCGGAATTTACAAGCGGAAAGATTGAACGATTCTCCAGAGAAGAATCCTTTTATTTTTAATATTTAAAAATGTTTGTGTGCTGCTGCATGTCCCTGTGTGTGTACTAAGCAGAGTGTACATGCATTGTGAACCCGCCTATAGGCGCATATTACTAATGCGCCCTTTAAATAACACAAAAAATACTGCGCTATTGACTGTTTTTGTTGGTCAGTGGCGCAGTCGTTTTCAATTGCCTTAAAATAGCAACGCACCAACAATGTCCCTGAACACACCCTTGCTTTCAGACCAGCACGCCCATGGTTGAACAGATGGGCCCGAGTGCATTTGCTATTTAAACAACATGGTGCTGGATGTGAAAATGATAACTGCGTCGGGCTGAAACTAGCAAAAAACATTTACGCCGCGCCTGGCGTCGCATTGTGACGGGTGTATGATAGAGCCCATGGCTATGTCCAAAATTGCATACTCTCTTGAGTAGGTACTTATTTTGAAAAAGTAATTACTTCATGGCCGCTAAAAAGAACGTTCTATATAGTATGAATGTGTGTAGTATAAATGTTATCTGGACACACTACATATGCCACGTTGTCATTATCACGTGACCTACCAGCGTCTGTTACATCGCTTCACTGCCATTAACAAATCCTCTCCCGTGGCCTTGTGGGATAGTAAAGTGTCTTTTAGCCTACTTTTACTGTGAATTCGGACATACTTTTTTTTGTAACATACTGTTTTTTGCCTATATAGGGAAGTATGCGATTTCGGATGCAGCCATTGAGTCAGAATACACTGTAAATAAATACATTTAAACAAATAAATACTTCTACGGACATCAAAACCACACTTTATAATAACCATCACCCTCAATAAAGTCAACACACACCATACACCTATAAAAAAATAAAGGAGAATAAAGTTTTCCCTGAAGCTGAGTTATAATAAAAATGAAATTCATTGCTGTTTACTGAACTGCCAGAGGGAGTTCTTGCTCGACAATTAGAGCAGCCCAGCCGTTGATTCCCTCCAGTGCCCAGTCAATATGTTCAGTAAACAGCCTGAGCAGCACCTCCACTGAATGCAAGATAAATTGAGAAAAAAGTGTAGGCTGAAAACACAGTTTCTTCATTAGCATAGTTACACTCTTTTGAATCGAGTTAATTTCTCTACAGAGCATTTAGCACGGTGGGGAGAGGGTTTAAATGCAATTTCACTATTTTCTCCTGAGAGATGGACATCAGTGACTGATGGGCTCACAAATAAATCTCATGGCGATACTGTACATATGAGAATGCTGTTTACTTCAAACTGGAGGAGAGAAGAGAATAGATGAAGAAAAATCGATAATATGAGAAAATGTTACTCTTATCTCTGCCACTAGAGGACAGTATAAGCACATGCAAACTTCATTTATTACACTCTTGAGTTATTTGCACTCTGAATCCCAATTTACAAGTCATTAAAAAACTAGATTGTACTTTACTTATAAACTTCTAGAATTTATGACTGGTATATGTGTAAGTGTTTGTCTGTATTAATATTAATGATAATGCTACATGACATCCCAGTTTTATCAGCTTATACTGTGACTACACTACCAATTAAAACTTTAGAATAATTACAATTTATAACACTTACACATATATCAGTCTAATTTCTAGACGTTTATAAGTATAAACTATATATATTTGAAGGAAGTCTCTTTCTATGTTGAAAACGATTGTGCTGCTTAATATTTTGTGGAAACTGCACTACCATTCAAAGGTTTGGGTTAAGTAAGAAAAATAATAGAAGAAAATAAAGAAAAAACTTTTAGTCAGCAAGGGTGCATTCAATTGATCAAATGTGACAGTAAAGACATTTATAATGTTACAAAAGATTTCAAATAAATGCTGTTCTTTTGAGCTTTCTCTATATCAAAACAATTCTAGAAAAAAAGTATCACAATTTCAATAAAAATATTAAGCAGCACAACTGTTTATATTATTGGTAATGATAAATGTTTCTTGAGCAGTACATTTGCATATTAGAATGGTTTCTGAAGGATCATGTGACTGAAGGCTGGAGTAACGATGCTAAAAATTCAGCTTTGATATCACAGGAATAAACTACATTTTAAAATATATTCAAATAGAAAACTGTCACAATATTAAACTGTAATAATATTCCAGAATATTGCTGTTTTTACTGTATTTTTTTATAAAACTTGTTTCTCCTTATATCCAAAATGAAATGACTTGAATAAATGCTACAATGTTTCTTATGTTCAGATAATATGAACACATTTATATTCTGAGGTAATATAATTCCCAGTACAATCAAAAGGGATTAATTAACCATGATAGCTGTTGTGACCTTTATAGCTCTCTGTGATGATGCTCTAATGAGACCAAAGGTCACATTGTTGTCTGCTTCAGGTCAAGAGGGACCACAGGACTGACACAAGAAATGAGATCCTAAGACACGGTGTCTCACTCCTGCCTCGATGACTCTCTCCCATCTGTTCACTGTTAGTTTGACTTTGTCTGACAGGGTGTTCGATATGAGTGATGAGCCCATACCAGCGCCAGACACCAGGAACTCCATCGGCCTGCAACTACTGAGACGAGAGCCACATATCCTTATTTCACTCTCTACCAATAAACCAATAAGTCTCTAATCATTTGGAGTAAAATATCATTGATATGACCTATAGTCTACACAATCGGTTATAAAACATCTCTGAAAACAGTATCCAATATCTATTTAAAGGGATAGTTCACACAAAAATGAAACACCCAGACCCAGAAACACTACTAGCCATTGATTCCATAGTAGAAAAAAAAATACTATGGAAGTCAATGGCTACCGTCAACTGTCTGGTTACCAATGTTCTTCAACATATCTGCTTTTGTGTTCAGTAGAAAGAAACTTTTGGATTTGGAGGGTGAGTAACTGATGACAGAGTTTTCATTTTTGAGTGAACTAACACTTTAAATGACTCCACAGTAAGAGGAGTGAGTAGTGATGGAGAAATGAGTCATGGGTTATGTTCAGAATTGAATACTAGATTACATTATATGTATTATAATATGCTATTGCCAGGGATTGACATTAACGTTTTTGCTCACCGGCCACTGTGGCTAGTGGTTTAGTTACTAGCCACCCAGCATTTTAACTGGCCACAATTTTGACATCGATACCACTGGGAAAAGCTGCCATATAGATATTTTAATATTATCTCATAATTTGGCAGCAGGTATTGTAACGTACTGCTCCAAGACCTAACAGGTTGAGGATCCAAACGCAGCTTTATTAAAGGGTAATTCACACTCGTAGTCAACAAACAGGCAAGAGGTCACAAGAGAGACAGGCAAACGGGTAATCCACGAAACAGGCAAGAAATCCAAAACCAAGAGACAAGAAGCCAGGGAAAATGCTCAGAAATGCAGTGTTACACAAAACAAGACTTTGCAATGAATGACTGAGATAACCAGGCTATTATAGGGCGAAGTGAACAGTGAAATGAGATACAGGTGTAAACAGTGACTGTTAATGAGTCCGGGCAAAGGATTATGGGTAATGTAGTGTATGAAGGAGTGACAGTCCGGGGTGGAGTGCCCTCTGCTGGTAATAACGGGCACTCACTCTGGTGAATTGTGACCTGACGCACGGATCATTATACTGTTACACATGCGTTTACTTTCTCAACTGTTTACATTCAGTAAAAACATAACTGACTGTATTTATGTGAATACTCTCCAAGACTGACATTTTGACATCATTTTATGTGTATTTGACTGTTTAAGCACAATAAGCAGTGAAAAATAACTTAATTTAGTCCTGAGAGGCATCTTTATGTGTGTGCACTTTGGTTGTGAGCAAAAAATCTGTAGGAATTAGTAAAATTATAAGCAATAAGAGCAAAAAAAAAACTCAAAATGTTTTTAGAGATGCCCTGGGGCCCTGCATGCACTCATGTCATTCCAAATCCATAAGACTTTTGTTCATCTTCGCAGAACACAAATGAAGATCTTTTTGATGAAATCTGAGAGCTTTCTATCCCTCCATTGACAGAACTACCACTTTCAAGCCCCAGAAAGACATCATTAAAGTGATCCGTGTTTGTCTGGCTATCACCAGACCAAGCTCAATTTAAAATTGAACATTGGTCTGGGGAGTCTGCTATGTATTTTCTATTGCATAACTCAAATGACTCTGTACACAATTGTATAGTCCTTCAACCAATCAGACCACAAGAGGCGTGATAAACGAGCATAATTCAAATGACTCTGTATGCAATTGGATAGTCCTTCAACCAATCAGACCACAAGAGGCGTGATCAACGAGCAACGACCATCACTTCTCTATCCGTCATCGTGTTAAACCCGCCAATAGCGCGCCAGGTGGATAAGCCAGTCTGTGATTGGTTCCCGCAAAAGTGTAACAGAAGCAGTAGAAATGAATGTACAGGTTTCTACACTGAGTTGCAGGGTGAAATCACTCCAGTGGTTTAACCTCACTTTTATAAAGAGACATAAGTGCTTTGTTTGTGCAAAAAAACATATTCGACATGCAAGCTGTCTGGAGATGGTTTCATAAATGGGGTTGAAATGTAAGTTTCTGTAGTCTTTCGCTGAAGAGCATAATGTATAACAAAAACATATTCGAAATATAACCAAATGGCAGTAGTTCTCGAGTCACCAGTACACTAAACTGAGGAAATGACTGAGCTGAGAACCTGAGCTGCTGATACTAATAGGGGCAAAAAATTACGTTTAGGGTTTATCTCATGGTTTATTTAAAAAGGTGAGTTGATTAAGGCTAGTTTATTAACTTTATAGGCTTTACACATGTAAAACATCTGTGTTTCACATCATTATTGGGTGCTTTTTTGTCTTATATTTTTGAATAAATGTTTATATTTTCATTTTCAGTGCTTTATATTGATCGAATGTACATAAAACATCACAAGTGCAGGATATTTCACATACAGTACAATAGAGATTCAGTGTTGTTATTGGGTGCTTTAATAATAACAACATTGCATGATTATACAATCAGACTGGTACATCTTTTTTGGGGGGGGTCCATGAAAATAAACTGTCCGAAAGAACAATTTTACGGTAAAGAATTAGACTTCCCATCACTAATATACTTCAGAAAGAGTACTAGTAGTATATACCGTAGTATACTATCTTCTCCTACAGTTATTGGGAGTCCGTTTCTACTAATGGGTAAAGGGGCTTTTTAAATGATGCTTAAGAGAGAATTTTTAATGATGGCAAGAGCAAATGGAAAGTTTCAGAGAGCACTACAAGCATGTTCTGTCATTCAAAGCAGTTAAACTAAACTTAATTAGTGGGAGTTTTAATGAGCATTCACTAATAGTCAGAGAAATTACTCATGGAATGGCAGAGAACAGAAAAAGGTTGTTGAAATATCACTAAAGTATTCCCATCCCAACTGGCTGCACGCCCTCTCTGCTGTTGCCTTCGAGCACACAAAATCTCATTATCTCCCAGCATCCACTGCAGGAGAAAGCCTCAGTGCAGCAGATCAGCTCACCAGGTTGCTGCTAACAGACACACACAACCAAGGGCACACCGCGTCCCACAAAAAAGCACAAAATGAAATCAGATCCTCAGAAAGGTCTCTGTGTGCAATGTCAGAAGGCAAACTCTTTTACCCTCAAATACTGTACAAGAAGAACACACCCGGCACTTGATGAAAAGCTTCTTCAGTACCACTTTCGGGAATAAACGCTGATGCTTGAAAAGTTTATTTAAAGGGATAGTTCACTTCTTCTGTGGATATACAATATTAGAGATTCAGTGTGTCTAGTCACATACAACGAGAGTGGATAGTGACCAGGGGCTGTTAAGCTACAAAAAAAGTGATTTGTCTTCTGAAACCGTACACTAGCTTTGTATGAGAAAGACACCAAAAGTAAAAAGGGGTATATTATATTGAAAATTCACTTTTACATGGTGTTTGAACGTAAATGTGTGTCTGCAGTGTGTGTACACAACCACCCTATAATGGTAAAAATCCACTTCTTTTTATACTCCCCATAAATCATAAACTGTGTCTCAAAATGAGTCGTTTGCGTTTTCTATACATTTGTCACGTCACAATGTAAAGGTCAATTCACATTGTACCAACAAACGCAGACCAAGCCGACAGTCACCAGATACAGCACGTCGCTTATCAGACAGTCTGTTTCCGATTCAGTATGTTCAATTGCCAACAGACTCTGACAGGGGTAATATACTGATACAACAAAAGTCTGTTGTTGGCTGTATCAATGAACACAGAATTCGCCTTTCCATTCCACGGCCCTATTTTCCATTGCTTTTCTATGTAAACGTGCTAAATGGACATGTTTGACCGTTGCGCTCGCGTCTCGCAACTTTACAGCGCTTTGCGCAGGAAACGCTATTAAAAGAAGTTATTATATATTATAAGTTATAAGAAATTTTGATTAACTTGAACTTTATGATTTTTGGCCCACATAAGTAGAACTTAATGAAGTTAATATGCAATGTCATACTCACTTGAAGTCTACTGCCAAATACTAACAAGCATTTATTGTAGACTAAAAAATACTTTAATGACATTTCTATTGAAACTTGTGTGTCATTTATTTAAGCATCAAGGAACTTTGAGCCGTACCATGGGTGCAGCGGCGCAATGATATTATGCAGTGCCTGAAAATAGTCCACAGCACGCTCTTTGTGCAAGCAGGTTGTCACGTTGGTTATGTTGACGGAAGCTAACCTATTTTCAGGCGCTGCATAATATCATTGCGCCGCTGCACCCATGGTACGGCTCAAAGTTCCTTGATTATTACGCAGGAATGAGAGAATAGTTCCTAGTCATATCTGTCTAGAAAATCTCAACTTTTAATTTTCCATTGGTCTTAGTACACAATGTAACTATACACATTACAACATGTAAATAGGAAAATGTTGGTGTTATTTTGTGACTTATTGAGCAGTAGGCTAGCTGGAGCCATTTACTTCCAGTCTTTGTGCTAAGCTAGGCTAGCGGTGGGTGTGTCAGACAGAGCTATGGCACGCACTGAGGTGAAAATGGCATTTATGGACTTATCTAACTCTGGGGGATACGGTGAATAAGCTAAAGTCCCAAAAAGTCGGCGTGTTCCTTTAAAGTTATTATATTTATAACTGGGTTACCTTATATTACCCAGTACTTTCTTAGGTAAGGACACTGTAAGTACACATAAGTGCGCATACTGCAATATAAAATGCAACCAGGAAACATAATCGTGAAAGTGTACACTTAATTGGCCTTTTATTTAATTAATATTATATATTATATTTCCAGTGTCTAAAAGCAACTAGAAATGTAAGTTCTACTTTCTAAAAACTGAAACATGTCATATATTTACACTTTAATTCTCTAATTTTCAAAATGACAGATTTGCCACATGCAAGCCTAGGTTGCATTTTGTGTGGGAGGTGCTGGGTTACATCTTACGCCCATGCAGGGATCAACCTGCTAATACCACAGAGCTAAACTGCTATAAAGCTCTGGTACCTGTGGGGTGGTCTGGCACTAGCACAGAAACAAGGACTTAGGATTTCACGCTCATGTAATCATTGAAGCAGCAAGGATAAATCACAGTGATTCATAGGGATTCTAAATGTAACAATCTGTTGACAACAGTATTATACAAACCATACAATTTGTCCTTGTTTTTCTAAGTATAATTTAATGAATGTGCTGCTGTCTGCTTTCATTCTGTAAATTGTGGTTTATAGACACACATTTAAGGTACTGTGCTTTATATTGTACATAAATACAATCACCCTGCCCTCAAAAACAGTCCAACTGAGGAGGGAGGGTGGTGGCTCTGGAGGAGGACACAAAACAGGACAACCCAGAACACAACCAGAATGAAGGCCCATGGCAGATTCAAAGGAGGGAGGAGCCATGGTGGAGCCTTGGCAGGCAGAACCAAGGGGGGGGGGTGACAGACCAGACGGAGCCTTCATCCTGGCTGTGCTCTGGGCCCCAACCTGGCTCTTCCTGCTCTCCTCTCCTCTCTGGCTCCTCCCACCATCATCACCGCCTGATTTCTGCCTTCATCATCTCCTCCCTGGCTCCTCCTTCGTCCTGGGCTGTCCCATTTTGCGTCCTCCTTCAGAGCCACCACCCTCCTTCCTCAGTTTGAGTGTTTTTGTAATGGCGTGAGGATGGCACGAATTGTCAACAACATCAATTTAAGTGTGCACAGCTGAAACTTATTGAAGATTTTAGAAACTTTTAGTAAATAACACCCTGGGTTTAAGTGTTATCTTTGCGATACTACTAATTCAATACAGATGTCACTCAAAAACATGAATTTTACAACTAAAATATTATATTGAACTACATGTGTACTCCCTCTTTAAGAAAATATGAAATCTTGTTAGTAACAGTACAGATATGAGGAGATACTATGATGATCCTGAATGTGCTTCCGCAATCAAAAGGCATTCAGGACACAATTTACACTACAAATATGCTTCAAAATCAGTGGTGATATAAGTCCCAAAGACAAAACTCTGTTTGGGTATGCATAAGAATATGATTGCTGTAGATTACAAGCAAACGTGATATTTTGATTTCTGTGCATGTGTGTATTTTCTCATTACCTAGCAGCTCCATGGCATCATCCTCATCTTCCATCTCGTCTTCAGTGACTGAGGGGGCCGAGTCAGGCATGGAGTCAAACGAGTCCTGAGACAACATGGCTGCCAGAAGTTTCTTGTGATTCTGTTGCTGCTGTTTTAGTCCTTTGCCCTTAGTCTCCATTTTCAAGCTGCAGATAAAGAGAAAGAGAAGAAACTCCTCTGAATATAGTTTTTATATATAGCATCTAGAACAATGGTTATGTAATCAGATTACTTTTCAAGTAACTAGTAGAGTAAAGCAAAACTTTTCAAAACAAAACAAAAAATCAGAGTTACTTTTTCAAAAAAGTAACGGAAGATACTTTTTCACATTTATTTGACTGACAGCTCTCCTGTCCCCATGTTGAGAAAAATCGAGAGTAAGTTGTGTGTAAACATGATGGTTATTGTATTTCTAGACTAAATGTGAGCATTTATTCATGTCACTTGCACAATAAAGATTGAGTACACCTCAAAATGAATAAAATCAGTCAAATGCAAAATCAGAATCCTATGCAAATCTCCCATAATTAACCCTTAAATGCATACCTCGGGTCTTTAGCAACCCAAGACGTCATTCACTACCCTCCTCCTCATTCATTTTTTAAAGTTAGACATCAACCTTCTTAGTATTCCTCAATCAATCCATTTTAAACAATATAACAAGAAAAAAATAATACAATTATAATTGAATGCCTGTTTTTCCACTAGTTTTTGTTCAAAATTGTATAGGGTCGCTAACGACCCGAGGTGTGTAAGATTGTACACATTTTTTTATCTGCACAATAATAAATAAATCTATAATGATGAAATGAGTGCAATTCCCCTTTATTCCACAAGGTGGCAATATCTGATACACAATGATGAAGTGACGTTTCACTCATATTTACCTCAGACAAAAAACGAAACAATAATATATAATCTGCAAAACTTGAAATGGCTCAGCGATTTACTGCAGAGACAGTACTGAACGCAATCAAATATTACTGTCAATGTCACTTGATGATGGATCTGGTGAAGGAAGCTGTCAGTGATCAAAATATTTATTTTGAAGACGTTGAAAATGAGTTTTGAGGATATGCGTGAGATCGCGAATATGAGGGAAATGTTGAATGTACTGGGAAATGAGTTCTGACGAGGACAGTGATGATGGTATAAAACATCTGCTCAAACTGAACCCTTCCAAGCTTCAAAAGGTAACGAAATATGTTTTATTTTATTCTTCTGTAATTGTTACTCTAATATCAGGAGTTTTATATATTATCGCGACAGGTATAGATCTATCCATGTTAGATATAGATCTGGGTTGCTAAAGACCCGAATATGTAAGAATGTTTGGCACAACTTTTTTAAGGGTTAAATGCTAAATAAAACAAATATTTGCAGAGCTGTGCCTTATACTGTTCATGCGTGCATTTGCATTTTTACACAAAAATTTGTTATAAAAATTATTTAAAAAAAACAAGCCCAGCCCAGGTGAGAAAAAGTAACGCAAAAGTAATGTAACGCATTACTTTTCTTAAAAAGTAACTCGATTAGTTACTTTTTAAGGGAGTAACGCAATATTGTTATGTATTTCTTTTCAAAGTAACTTTCCCCAACACTGGTCAGGAGGAATGAAACCGAAATATTGTTGAGGTCAATGGATTCTATGGATCAACGGATCTAGAACACATTGTAGTTTTTGTGTATATGGTAATCATTTTAAGGCTTTTTGCTCATTTGAATAAACAGACACTGTAGTGTTGATAGTGAGCATAATAATGTAGAAGCCATATTCGAACATGCATTTTCCAACCAAGAACAATGGCTAGGGCACAGTTCCGACCTGTAGATGCATATTTTATGCTTATTAATAATATTTTAAGAAAATACATCAAATTGTCAAAAAATGCTAGTAAAAATTAGGAAATACTCCACTTATGCCATGTTGACATTCTAAAAAGACTTCAGCTAAGATAAGATAAAAACATTCTTTCAAGAGCAACACCATCCTTCTCAGCAAACATAAGGAGATACAGAGAGAAGAGGAAACTGACTTAAATCAGCAGGATGCCCTGTCAAAAATGTCTTAGCCATATCAGCAACAGACTTCACAGTCATTATCTTCCAGTCACACACAATCTTTCTTTTACAATTAAGTTCTACCTAAAATATTCTATGTACTGTACTGTAGCCAGCAAGTATTCAATGATGTGAATTAAGCCTATGAGTGTGTTATGTCAATGTTTTTAATTCTAATATTTCAACCGACAGCCAGCCAAAGTTTTCGAATGGATGTGATAAAGTGCATAAGGGTGTTTCATTTTGGAGTAATTATAAAATGGAGACGTTCTAAATTAATTATTTTTGCGTAGTTTATTATACTTATTTTATGGAATTGTTAGAGAGACATGTTCGGCATGTCAAAAATGTTACATTCAGCTGCCGCAAATTCATTGACTTTTGAAAATTCCTTTTTTTTTTCTAGGAAAGGATGCACAAAGTTAGATGTATTGTCTCTTACAACGAAAAAAAGGTTCCTTAGATTACTAAAATGTTTGATATGTTAGGGTTTTATCTATATTACAAATCTTTAACACATTAAAAATAGGCAAGAAATAGGGTTCATTCCAGGGCCAAAAATACCAGATCAATTATTCCAATTTGAGCGAACTGATGGAGAAATAAATGTAATGAATAATGAACATATGCTGGCTGTCACATGTCGATACTGGCAAAATTATTCCCATGCCTCACTGATAAATAGTGACAAAAATAGCCTTCAGGGGTTTAAATTGATTGTTATCTTATTGGAATGACATTATTCACAGATAATCGAAAGGTTAAGGCGCTGTTTTAATATCCTGAGCTGAACATTACTATGCTAATGGCTATGTTAATACTGCACATCACTCTACTATGGATCATTTAGCCCTTTTCACCCTTTATCCCCCTAACTGGGCGTAACTCAGCCAATTCTCAGCTGTCCTGTAGTGTACTACAGCATCAGTAGTGCTGCGAAACATGTCCCAGTGCTCATACATTCATATGAACATCAATTTCACTGTACGAAGCACAGCAAGAAACAGATTATCCAGAACAGATACTGTTTTCATTATCACTGTATTCTGCACTTGCATGATAATATTTTTAAGCTTTTTTTAACTATTTTAATGATCTGAGCACATGGTCTGAAGCGCATGGCGCAGGAAATGACGGAAAAATGGTCGGTCCAAATAGTCTAAAAGGGTTTTACCTAGTCTCTTAATGAGTCATGGGTGTGTTTTGGGCGTAACATGCAATAAACCAATCAGAATCTCATTTCCCATTCCCTTTAAAAGCCAGTTGAGCTTGCACCGTGGCGGATTCACTATTTACATGGCGGAATTTGCAAGTGGAAAGATGTGTGTGTAATAAGCAAAGCTCTGGTATAGCCTATAGGCGCATATTACTAACGCACCCTTTAAATAATACAAAAAATACTGCGCTATTGACTTAAAACCAGGTTTTTTGGTCAATGGTGCAGTCGTTTTCAGTTGCCTCAAAATAGCAACGCACCAACAATGTGCCTGAACACACCTCGTTTTCAGACCAGCGCGCCTATGGGTGAACAGATTGGAGCAAGGACATTTGATATTTAAACAAAGTGGCGTCAGACGTGAAAATGATAACTGCGTCGGGCTGAAACTAGCAAAAAACACTTGCGTCGCGCCTGGCATTGCGCCGGGTGTATGATAGGGAACCTTGGTGTGAAATATAATTTGTATAAGCCTAAGACCTAAGGAGCCGCTAAAAGGACATGTTGATGGGGGGGGGGGAGATGAGCAGAATATTTTGTGTTCTCTCATAAAACTTTTGCATTCCCCCGAGAAATGTACATACACTCACAAAACGTTTGCTTCTCTCTCAAAAGTTTTTCATTCCCCCGAGAAACTTTACATTCTCTCCCAAAACGTTTGCGTTCTCTCACAGAACCTACATTTCAATGCTTTTGCGAGTGGACACAAAGACTTTCGGGGAATACAATACTTCTGCAAGCGAACACAAAAGCATTGAACTATAATTTTCCCTCCCATCCCCTAGTTTTTCATCACAATGATCCCTTTTTAGAATTCATAGATTTTAATCTCAGATTTTTGGACCCCATTGTAATACCTTCAAATAAAGCGAACAGAGCATCACAGTAAGAAGTAGACGAACACTCTGAAAACAAATATATGTTGTTCATTCGTTGGGCAGAGCGCTGTATGAATCAATCACTCCATTAAAACGTCTATGGCACGACATTAATTGTTTCATGCACGGAGGAGAAAAAAAAATAAATGTTCGCAATAGCATTCAGAACACAATGTCTACTAGTGTTTCAAATGTTACTGTTAGTGTAGTGACAACTCCAGCTTGCCTTAATTACACAGAGGTGGAATTAGTGACCTAATTAATCATGTCATTTTACTTAATAAGGGTCTTGTTCTAGTGAAGGAAAATGTGGTGAACAGAGTGCAGTGACGCACAGCTAATACAAATAATGATTTAGGGACAAGCTGCATAAATGGAAATCTACTAATTCAATTTACTAATTTCTGCTCCTGTCACGCAGAAGAGCTTGTCTCTCAGATAGGGTTCAAATCATTACACTGTTTCAAACAACGAATCTGAGGCTGGGCTACTAAAATAAAAGTGAGAACATATTGCATATTGCAGATGAACGCAATTCATTAAAACTGTGTAAGCCCATCTATAGCCTTGTGTGGGTTGGTATGGCCCTGCAAAGCCTTATTAGACAGAACTAAAGTTGTACTGCTGCCGCGTTCCTGTGAGATGAGAAACTCTCCACAGCGTCCACCTGGCAGAACAGACTGTATCCACAGAAGCATTCACTGCTCCAAAAAAAAAAAAACAAGACCACAAAACCAAAACTAAGAATGAAGTCATATGGAATAACCGTGATGTAAATAGCTTACAATTACACAGACCGCAAGGTCCGCGAGGAGTCAACTGGCTGTAAATGTGAAGGCCATCCAATAGGAATGGGAGGAAAGATGGATGGTGATCTGGAAAGGTTAACCAAACACAACACTGCATATAGGTCAGTATAAAGGGTGACGCATGTCATTCTGGGCTGCTGACACAAACCCCAGGCCTCAAAATACACACAGCAAATCTGTGTTTTAAGTACGAATGATTTTAGAAGTGTTTTTGTCGGATGTGTGGTGAGCACAGATTCACTGATCGCAGGTCAGCTGGTGGTTTAGTAGATGCAGCTTTTACAGATGGCAGTGACACACAATACTCATTAGCAGTGAACTCTCTGCCTCCTCTCATGTATTTGCATATATAATGGATACCTGCGTCATTTAAACAATATAAGATTACAAAGATTGCAAAAAGCGCAGTTTCCTAAACTTATTTTATGTAACCACATTTTAGTAGCTTTCCTCCAACAAGGCTTAGAGCAAATAAATACATTTTTTTTAATCATGCCTAGATTTGAAATGACTTAAAATACTTTCTTCTTATGCTAGGATTTATTTTATAAAATTAATTTCTGTGGCAGTCATCCCATTTCATCTGCTGCTTGTTAGTTATATAGGAGTTAAAGGCTTAGTTCACCCAAAAATGAAAGTTCTGTCATTAATTACTCACCCTCATGTCGTTCCAAACCTGTAAGGCCTTTGTGCATCTTCGCAACACAAATTAAGATTATTTTAATAATTACCACTTTCAAGGTCTAGAAAGGTAGGAAAGACAGCAATAAAATAGTCCATGTGACTGCAGTGGTTCAACCTTAATTTTAGGAAGTGACAAGAATACTTTTTGTGCACAAAAAAACTAACAAAAATAACAACTTTATTCAACAGCAGAACTGTGGCTCACCATCAACTGCATCTCCTGTGTCAGCATCACACGCATGTCAATGGTGAGCTGCCATTCTGCTGCAAGAGCTTGAAAGCGCTGCACTGTATTTACAATGTAAACTGCGTAGGAGATGTTTTTTCTTACCTTTCTGGGCCTTGAAAGTGTTCATTAAATAGCCGTCTATGTTTGGAACGACATGAGGGTGAGTAATTAATGACAGAACATTCATTTTTGGGTGAACTAACTAGGGTGACCATGTCCTGTTTTCAAGTCCTGTCCTGGCCCTAATATAACAATTTTCTATCCATACAGAGGGGGCATACTTTAAATGTATTGAAATTAGTAAGGAATCTTTGAGTAAACTTTGAGTATCATTAAGTATCTCATTGCCGGGCTGAGTGTCCTGGTTTTCGGTAATCAAAATATGGTCACCCTAGAATAGAATAGAAAACTTTATTGTCATTGTACAGCTGTACAACGAAATTGTCTCATTTTGAAAGTGCATACACATAAGAAAACTATACAATTAAACAAAAGTAACCCGTGCAAATATGACAGATATGTGCAGTAAAGTGCAGATATGTGCAGACATTTGATTGCATACCTGTGTATACATTGGTAATGTAACATTTGTTAGGTGGAATTTAGAGCTTGCACTGCTATTGGATAAAAACTGTTTTTGAGGCGGTTCGTCCTGGTTCTAATTGATCTGTACCGTCTGCCTGATGGTAGCAGATTGAAAAGAGATTGACCTGGATGAGATGTGTCCTTTATGATGCTGTAAGCTCTCTTGAGGCAGCGGGAGCTGTGTAGGTCCTCCAAGGTTGGGAGAGGGCACCCGATGATTTCCTCTGCAGTCCTGATGACCCTCTGGAGCTGTTTTTTATATGCTACAGTGCAGCTAGAAAACCACACGCAAAGGCAGTAAGTGAGAATGCTCTCTATGGTGGAGTGGTAGAACGATACCAGCAGACTCTGGGCGATGTTGTTCTTCCTAAGGACCCTCAGAAAGTAGAGTCTCTGCTGTGCCTTCTTCACCAATTCTGCGGTGTTCATGGCCCAGGTCAGGTCCTTCTCAATATGAACTCCCAGAAAACGGAAATCTGTGACCTTCTCCACACTGTCCTCGCCAATGAATATGGATTGAATGTCTGTTTTTTTCCTCCTGAAATCAATGACTAACTCCTTTGTCTTTGATGTGTTCAGGAGCAGGTTGTTGTCTCTGCACCACACTGACAGTCGCTTCACATCATCCCGGTAGGCCGACTCATCAGCCCCTGAGATCAGCCCCACTACTGTGGTGTCGTCTGCAAATTTGACAACGGTGTTGCTGGAGTGGAAAGGTGTGCAGTCATATGTATAGAGGGTATAGAGCAGGGGGCTCAACACACAGCCCTGGGGGGAGCCGGTGCTGAGACTAAGAGCTGTGGAAATTTGGGAGCCTGCTCTGACCCTCTGTGTGCGTCCTGTCAGGAAGTCTTTGATCCAAAGACACGTGGAGTTAGGCAGACCCAGGTCCAACAATTTACACACCAGTCTATGGGGGAGGATGGTGTTGAACGCAGAGCTGTAGTCCACAAAGAGGAGCCGAGCGTAGTTCCCTTGCTGCTCCAGGTGGGTCAACACAGTGTGAAGAACTACAGCTACTGCGTCCTCCGTGCACCTATTTGCCCTGTAGGCAAACTGATATGGATCAAAGGTGGAGGGTAGAAATGATAGAATGTGTCTCTGTACCAGTTTTTCGAAGCACTTCATCACCACAGGGGTGAGTGCTACTGGCCGGTAATCGTTAAGGCTGGTAATGAATGGTCTTTTGGGCAGAGGGACTATAGTGGAAGATTTCAGGCAGGCTGGTACAGAAGACAGTGATAGAGACAAGTTAAAGATTCTGGTAAAGATCCCAGCCAACTGGTCCGCACAGTCTTTCAGCACACGTCCGGAGATGCCATCTGGGCCTGCAGCCTTCCTGGAGTTAATGGCCTTCAAAGTGCACCTCACCTCATGCTCCTCCACAGAGAGGGTGAAATTGAAGCTGCTGTGGGCCGTTGGGTGCTGTATGACTGAATCGTGTGACCCCACCTCAAAGCGGGCAAAGAAGAGGTTCAGCTCCTCTGCCAGCGAGATGTCACCCTCAGCAGCTCCGAGGCCGGAGCTGAACTAACCCTTTAAATCAGCAGGCTGCTCTGTCAAAAAGTTATCATATTATTGCATATAGATCTCATAGTATACACTCACCTAAAGGATTATTAGGAACACCATACTAATACTGTGTTTGACCCTCTTTCGCCTTCAGAACTGCCTTAATTCTACGTGGCATTGATTCAACAAGGTGCTGAAAGCATTCTTTAGAAATGTTGGCCCATATTGATAGGATAGCATCTTGCAGTTGATGGAGATTTGTGGGATGCACATCCAGGGCACGAAGCTCCCGTTCTACCACATCCCAAAGATGCTCTATTGGGTTGAGATCTGGTGACTGTGGGGGCCATTTTAGTACAGTGAACTCATTGTCATGTTCAAGAAACCAATTTGAAATGATTCGAGCTTTGTGACATGGTGCATTTTCCTGCTGGAAGTAGCCATCAGAGGATGGGTACATGGTGGTTTATAAAGGGATGGACATGGTCAGAAACAATGCTCAGGTAGGCCATGGCATTTAAACAATGCCCGATTGGCACTAAGGGGCCTAAAGTGTGCGTGTTGTGGCTTCACAAATGCTTTGCTGCATACCTCGGTTGTAACAAGTGGTTATTTCAGTCAAAGTTGCTCTTCTATCAGCTTGAATCAGTCGCCCCAGTCTCCTCTGACCTCTTGCATCATCAAGGCATTTTCACCCACAGGACTGCCGCATACTGGATGTTTTTCCCTTTTCACACCATTCTTTGTAAACCCTAGAAATGGTTGTGCGTGAAAATCCCAGTAACTGAGCAGATTGTGAAATACTCAGACCGGCCCGTCTGGCACAAACAACCATGCCACGCTCAAAATTGCTTAAATCACCTTTCTTTCCCATTCTGGCATTCAGTTTGGAGTTCAGGAGATTGTCTTGACCAGGACCACACCCCTAAATGCATTGAAGCAACTGCCATGTGATTGGTTGATTAGATAATTGCATTAATGAGAAATTGAACAGGTGTTCCTAATAATCCTTTAGGTGAGTGTATATCTTACAGTAATATAGGTTACTGGTCTGAGGTCAGAGGGTGGTATTTATAATAATAATAATAATAATCATAATTATATTCATTATAATAATATAAAATATATTTTTTGGGGATTGGCACTAATAATTGTGATTTTACATTCACTCAAAACTTTTGGGTTCTCTCACAGAAGTTTTGTGTTCTGCCGAGAAACTGAGACAAAATCTGAGATTTTGTGCTCTGCCGAGAAATTTCAATGCTTTTGTGAGTGGACGCAATGGCTCTCTGGGAATACAATACTTCTGCAAACAAACAAAAAAGCGTTTAGATGTATTTTTTCCTCCCATCTAACCCTAACCTAACCCTAACCCTAACCCTAACCCTAACCCTAACATTATTCATTCCATCACCATGATCCCTTTTTATTTCCATGTTTACATTAAATTATAAATCATAGATTTTAATATCAGACTTTTGGACCCCATTGCAATACATTTAAATAAAGTGAACACTATCACAGTAAGAGGTAGACAAACAAATATGCTATCAATCATCATCAATCATCATCATCCTCCATCTGTCAGGGTTCTGTCACTTCGGTCTAGTTTACTCTTGGTTTGTAACAGAGCCCTGACACTCCTGTATTGTTTGTCTTGTCTTGTGTGAGCACGCAGCTTTGAGCATGCTCGAGCTGCGTGCTCTTATGTCCTTGTGTTTTGTGTGCGGGGCTTGGTGTTCGGATCCCAGCACTTCGGTCTAGTTTGGGTTTCAGTTTTGTGTTGGGATTCGTACATTCATGCTCCGCGTGTTTGTGTTCCGTCACGAGCACACAGATTGAGCATTCGCTCATTCTCGTGCGCTCTGACTTGTCGTGTGAGCGTGCACTCTTCTGTCTGTGCGTATTTGTGTAGCACGCGGTTTGTGTTTACATAGGCCACATGCTTTCATGTTATGTTTTGTCTTATGTTGTGTAGCACGTGGTTGGTGTTTTTCACTGGCTGCATGCTTTCATGTAGTCAAGTTTTGTGTGAACATGCAGCTGATGAGTTTTCATTAGCTGCATGTTCATGTCACGTTTGGTGTGAGCACATGTCTTGTCAAGTGTTTCTTTGTGCCATGTGCTCATGTCTATTGTCTAACCCCGCCCACCTTGTTTCCTGATTATTGGTTCATTTGCCCCACCTGTCTTCCCTCTTTACCCTCTTTTGTTTGTTCCCTATTTAATCTCCTTGTGTTTACAGTCCTATGTGGATTAGTCAAATGTACCTCGTGTTTTCCTGCTCCTGTCAAGTCAAGTCTGTTTTTCCCCCTTGGGGTAGTTTTTGTTTCGTCTTGTTTTGTTTTGTTTTGCTTTGTTTTGTTATTATCATTAAAAAGAACATTATTTCTGCATCTCTGAGTCCTCGCTCCTTTCCCTTCACCAACCCTGACACCACCATCATCATCAACATCATTTTCCTCCTCGTCACTGTCGTCACACAATTCTGACTTTATTACTCGCAATACTGACTTTATATCACACAATTCTGACTTTATATCAAGCAATTATGACTTTATATCAAGCAATTCTGACTTTATTACTCGCAATTCTGACTTTATATCAAGTAATTCTGACTTTATTACTCGCAATTCTGACTTTATATCACACAATTCTGACTTTATATCAAGCAATTCTGACTTTATTACTCGCAATTCTGACTTTATATCACACAATTCTGACTTTATATCAAGCAATTCTGACTTTATATCAAGCAATTCTGACTTTATATCAAGCAATTATGACTTTATTACTCGCAATTCTGACTTTATATCACACAATTCTGACTTTATATCAAGCAATTCTGACTTTATATCACACAATTCTGACTTTAAATCAAGCAATTCTGACTTTAAATCAAGCAATTCTGACTTTATATCACACAATTCTGACTTTAAATCAAGCAATTCTGACTTTAAATCAAGCAATTCTGACTTTATATCACACAATTCTGACTTTATATCAAGCAATTCTGACTTTATATCACACAATTCTGACTTTATATCAAGCAATTCTGACTTTAAATCAAGCAATTCTGATTTTAAATCAAGCAATTCTGACTTTAAATCAAGCAATTCTGACTTTATATCAAGCAATTCTGACTTTATTACTCGCAATTCTGACTTTATTACTCGTAATTCTGACTTCATATCACACAATTCTGACTTTATATCAAGCAATTCTGACTTTATATCACACAATTCTGACTTTATATCACGCAATTCTGACTTTATTACTCGCAATTCTGACTTTATATCACACAATTCTGACTTTATATCACACAATTCTGAATTTATATCAAGCAATTCTGACTTTATATCAAGCAATTCTGACTTTATATCACACAATTCTGACTTTATATCACACAATTCTGACTTTATATCAAGCAATTCTGACTTTATATCAAGCAATTCTGACTTTAAATCAAGCAATTCTGACTTTATATCAAGCAATTCTGACTTTATTACTCGCAATTCTGACTTTATATCACACAATTCTGACTTTATATCACACAATTATGACTTTATATCAAGCAATTCTGACTTTATATCAAGCAATTCTGACTTTATATCAAGCAATTCTGACTTTATTACTCGCAATTCTGACTTTATATCACACAATTCTGACTTTATATCAAGCAATTCTGACTTTATATCAAGCAATTCTGACTTTATATCAAGCAATTCTGACTTTATTACTCGCAATTCTGACTTTATATCACACAATTCTGACTTTATATCAAGCAATTCTGACTTTAAATCAAGCAATTCTGACTTTAAATCAAGCAATTCTGACTTTATATCAAGCAATTCTGACTTTAAATCAAGCAATTCTGACTTTAAATCAAGCAATTCTGACTTTATATCAAGCAATTCTGACTTTAAATCAAGCAATTCTGACTTTATATCAAGCAATTCTGACTTTATTACTCGCAAATCTGACTTTATTACTCGCAATTCTGATTTTATATAACGTAATTCTGACTTTATATCACACAATTCTGACTTTATATCAAGCAATTCTGACTTTATATCACACAATTCTAACTTTATATCACGCAATTCTGACTTTATTACTCGCAATTCTGACTTTATTACTCGCAATTCTGACTTTATATCACGCAATTCTGACTTTATTACTCGCAATTCTGACTTTATTACTCGCAATTCTGACTTTATATCACACAATTCTGACTTTATATCGCGCAATTCTGACTTTATATCACGCAATTCTGACTTTATATCACGCAATTCTGACTTTATATCACACAATTCTAACTTTATATCACGCAATTCTGACTTTATTACTCACAAATCTGTCTTTATATCACACAATTCTGACTTTATATCGCGCAATTCTGACTTTATATCATGCAATTCTGACTTTATATCATGCAATTCTGACTTTATATCACGCAATTCTGACTTTATATCACGCAATTCTGACTTTATTACTCGCAATTCTGACTTTATATCACACAATTCTGACTTTATATCAAGCAATTCTGACTTTATATCAAGCAATTCTGACTTTATATCAAGCAATTCTGACTTTATTACTCGCAATTATGACTTTATATCACACAATTCTGACTTTATATCAAGCAATTCTGACTTTATATCAAGCAATTCTGACTTTAAATCAAGCAATTCTGACTTTATATCAAGCAATTCTGACTTTATTACTCGCAATTCTGACTTTATTACTCGTAATTCTGACTTTATATCAAGCAATTCTGACTTTATTACTCGCAATTCTGACTTTATTACTCGCAATTCTGATTTTATATAACGTAATTCTGACTTTATATCACACAATTCTGACTTTATATCAAGCAATTCTGACTTTATATCACACAATTCTAACTTTATATCACGCAATTCTGACTTTATTACTCGCAATTCTGACTTTATTACTCGCAATTCTGACTTTATATCACACAATTCTGACTTTATATCGCGCAATTCTGACTTTATATCACGCAATTCTGACTTTATATCACGCAATTCTGACTTTATATCACACAATTCTAACTTTATATCACGCAATTCTGACTTTATTACTCACAAATCTGTCTTTATATCACACAATTCTGACTTTATATCATGCAATTCTGACTTTATATCACGCAATTCTGACTTTTTTACTCGCAATTCTGACTTTATATCACACAATTCTGACTTTATATCACGCAATTCTGACTTTATATCACACAATTCTAACTTTATATCACGCAATTCTGACTTTATTACTCGCAATTCTGACTTTATTACTCGCAATTCTGATTTTATATAACGTAATTCTGACTTTATATCAAGCAATTCTGACTTTATTACTCGCAATTCTGACTTTATTACTCGCAATTTTGATTTTATATAACGTAATTCTGACTTTATATCACACAATTCTGACTTTATATCAAGCAATTCTGACTTTATATCACACAATTCTAACTTTATATCACACAATTCTGACTTTATTACTCGCAATTCTGACTTTATTACTCGCAATTCTGATTTTATATAACGTAATTCTGACTTTATATCACACAATTCTGACTTTATATCACACAATTCTAACTTTATATCACGCAATTCTGACTTTATTACTCGCAATTCTGACTTTATTACTCGCAATTCTGACTTTATATCACGCAATTCTGACTTTATATCACACAATTCTAACTTTATATCACGCAATTCTGACTTTATTACTCACAAATCTGTCTTTATATCACACAATTCTGACTTTATATCACACAATTCTGACTTTATATCACGCAATTCTGACTTTATATCATGCAATTCTGACTTTATATCACGCAATTCTGACTTTATTACTCACAAATCTGTCTTTATATCACACAATTCTGACTTTATATCACGCAATTCTGACTATATATCACACAATTCTGACTTTATATCGCGCAATTCTGACTATATATCACACAATTCTGACTTTATATCTCGCAATTCTGAGGGAAAAATAAAGTCAGAATTGGGAGATATAAACCCCACAAATGTGAGATAAAAAGTCTCAATTATCTCTTGAAAAGCTTCCATACCGTGTGGAATTGACGCGTTGTTACATTTTGGAGATGTGCACGTCAGGCTACGCCATAGGCTAAGATTTCGTGCCTTGATAATGTGTTTGTACGACTTTACACAGAGAGGCCGGATAGCTGGATAGCTGGCCTGAATGGTTGTAACGTTAGTCAAAGCGTGCTACACACAGCCTATGTCATAGCTACGGCGTAGGTTTGACGCAGAAGTATAAATCAGCCTTAACACTCAAAGAGACACTGGTTGTCACTTGCCACCTACTGATGTAATGATGTACAGTAAGCTACAAAAAAACATTCACTGAATGAATCTGAAAATAACTAGTCTTCTTGGTCAATAGAATCAAACAATTCAAGACAGTGAAGATGAATGAAAATCCCTAAATAATATCATCAGTTCTGCAGCCAAGTTTTTTTTGCCAGTCACCTGAGCTGGAAATGCCGTATGACTAATCATTCTGGAGCCGCTGCAAATAAGGTCATGATAATACTAAATTTCTGACGCCACCACAAGAACAGTCCCGAGATCGACCAGCCCTTAATCAAAACTAAAGAAGGCACATTAGGGTCGTGTAAGCGTCAAATGCTCTCAGCTGAGTATACTGTACATCTGAGCATGCTTTCAGCTGGAACCCTGCAGTGAGAGTGGGTTGATGGGGATGTTTATGAATGTAAGGAAAGAAGAGAGATATGGAGCGTAGGAGTTCGATGGAAACGAAAGGGAGGAGGGGAGAAAAGAGAGAGAACGAGGGGGTTACGCTTTATAATATGTTGCCTGTGTGTAAAGAGAATGGGAGTGGAGTCTCACACTAGGGCTTTATCATCTCCAAAATCATTCACAATAACCCTTTCCAGCATCCACCTCAGCCTCCACCTAATTTCCCAGCAGCCTTGACACTCTCCCAGACGTCCTCCACCGTCTGTCTGCAGCGGCTGAAGACTGACAGCTAAGGAGAGCTTTGCTGTTCTAGGGTGAGGTTATGAGGAAAAACAGCATTTTGTTCCAGAAGAGAGAAGGCGGTGGTCATTATACAGAGCAGCTGCCATTTTCTTCCTCTATGTCAAATTACAGAACAGGTGTTGAAAACAGCCATGCTGTGTGCACAGCTTTTGGGAAGATTTGTATACCCTACTCGTGCAGATTCATGTCAGGAATGACATAGCAAGTTTTGAATTAGGGCTGTCAATATAATGTGTTTATATTGCATAAATTAAACCCAAAACTGCAATGACATAGTGTGAACTACACTGACTTAAAGGGATAGTTCACCCAAAAATTTTAATGATCCCATAATTTACTCACCCTCAAGCCATCCTAGGTGTATATGACATTCTTCTTTCAGACGAATACAATCAAAGTTATATTAAAAATGTCCTGGCTAATCCAAGCATTATAATGGCAATAAATGGCTGCCCAAAATTTGAAGCCCAAAAAAAGTGCATCCATCCATTATAAAAGTAATCCACACGGCTCTGGGGGGTTAATTAATGCCTTCTAAAGTGAATCGATGGGTTTGTGCAAGGAAAATATCCATATTTAAAACTTAAATAAAGTAAAATATCTAGCTTCTGGCGGATCGCCTTCCGTATTCAACTTACGAAGAAAGTGTAATGCCTAACGCGGTTCTAAACGCTTACACTACCTCTGACGTCATCGTCGTGCCAGTTACGCTTTTTCCGTAAGTTTAATACAGATGGTAGTCCGTCGGAAGCTACCATCTTTTACTTTATAATGTGTTAAATATGGATATTTTTCTTACAAAAACCCATCAATCCGCTTCAGAAGCCCTTACCCCATGTCTGGGTAAGCTTCTCCGCACATGATTTTAAAAGTATGGCTGAAATGCCATCTGGTCCTGTAGACTTTCTTGTATTAATCTGACTAAAGAGTGAGCAAACCTGCAATGAACTTCACTGGCTCTCGCACGTCAAACAAACATGCTTGAGCTTCCGTTCACCATAACTGATGTGTGCGGTGATCAGTGTTTATATGTTAATAAAATGCTAAAATAAATATGTTAATCATATAAAGCGATCAAGTCTCTTCAGAAAATTTGGACTAAACCCCTCAATTCATATGGATTAATTTTATGATCTCTTTGAATGGTAATTGTGTAGACTGTCAATGGAGGGACAGAAATCGCAAAACAAATATCTTAATTTGTGTTTCAAATATGAACAAAAGTCTTACAGGTTTGACAAGAGGGTGAGTAAATGATGACAGAATTTTCATTTTTGGGTGATTTTTGGTATATATATATACACACTCACCTAAAGGATTATTAGGAACACCTGTTCAATTTCTCATTAATGCAATTATCTAATCAACTAATCACATGGAAGTTGCTTCAATGCATTTAGGTGTGTGGTCCTGGTCAAGACAATCTCCTGAACTCCAAACTGAATGTCAGAATGGGAAAAAAAGGTGATGTAAGCAATTTTGAGCGTGGCATGGTTGTTGGTGCCAGACAATCTCACTAAAATTGGACAGTTGAAGACTGGAAAAATGTTGCCTGGTCTGATGAGTCTCGATTTCTGTTGAGACATTCAGATGGTAGAGTCAGAATTTGGCGTAAACAGAATGAGAACATGGATCCATCATGCCTTGTTACCACTGTGCAGGCTGGTGGTGGTGGTGTAATGGTGTGGGGGATGTTTTCTTGGCACACTTTTGGCCCCTTAGTGCCAATTGGGCATCGTTTAAATGCCACGGCCTACCTGAGCATTGTTTCTGACCATGTCCATCCCTGTATGACCACCATGTACCCATCCTCTGATGGCTACTTCCAGCAGGATAATGCAACAATTGACAATTTTTTAAGAGAGCAGGAGAGCTCTATTTTTGCTAATATCTTTGTGAGAGAACGCAAAAGTTTTGCAAGAGAATACAAAGGAAAAATATTGTTTCCTCCCATCCCATATTTTTTCCACCACTATGGCCCTTTAGGGGCTCAGTAATTCACTACTCAATCTTTTGCTATAAAAACCAAAATGATCTGCATCAACTGTAATGAACCGCAGTACCTTCAAATGTCTAAACATCTGTTATAAACAGTAGGAGAACAATGTTAGAGGAGAATGTGTTTACTCTTGTAATGATTCATTCACATTGATGAGGACTAAGGCTAGAGATCACAGCAGCCCATTGCCTTCGTTCTCTGTAATGAAAGTCCCTGGCAGCGCTTGTACAGCTATATGCACTGGGGACGCCTGCGATATCGACCAGAGGCTCCATAATTTACTGTAATCAAGTGAGAGAATATTTTAATGGAATGAAGTCTTTTCTGTCAGCTGACTTCTGAATATGATTTATTATTTAATATCTGATCCTTTCTAATTAGCTGCATTCTCTGCGGCCAGCCTCTGCCCTCCACTCAAACACTAGCCAATTAAAATCACCCTGGTAACGTCTTAAAAGGGTCGAGGAGCTGCAATTGCTGTTTTAAAGATATAGCTGTGCTGTGCATACACATTCAAAGAACATCTCACATTTATGTGGGGATATCGGAGGCTACACCATCCTTTTATTGGAAAACATGACAAAAGCTTTATGGATATATCAAGAGAAAGTACATTACGGAGTATGATCAGAATTGTACATTCATTTGTATAGAGCGTGAAGAGAATCGGGGGAACTAACGCAGCCCTGTGTAACACCTGTACTTATCCTTCTAACTTCTGATACAGTATGGTTAACCTTAACCTGCTGCGTTCGATTGGTTAAGAAAGAATAATACCATTTAATTAAAAAGGGGTTCACACCCCACTGCTTCAGTTTTTTTATTAGACCATAGGGCTTAATTGTATTAAAAGCAGAGCTAAAATCTACAAATAACAACCATGCATAGGCTTTTGGATTCTCCAGATGTTTTGCAATAGCATTAGTAATAGTATTAAAGGTCCCGTTCTTCGTCTTTTTTGAAGCTTTGATTGTGTTTACAGTGTGCAATATAACATGTGTTCATGTTTCGTGTGTAAAAAAAAACAGTATTTTTAACACAATTTACTTATCTGTATACCGCTGTTTTCACTGTCCTAAAAACGGCTGATGAGTTCCTTTATTCTATGAAGTCCCTCCTTCAGAAATACGTAACGAGTTCTGATTGTGCCAGCGGTTCCCGTGTTGGGATTTGACCGCAGTTTAGCGAACGTGTCACGGTTCCTGTGTTGTGATTCGACAGCAGCTTAGCGCACGTGGAAAGGTCATGCCTCTTAACGGGGAGATGTATGCACTCAATGATCTCTACAGCGTCCCTGGGAAAGCCAAACAAAGGTGATTTGACTCCGGGATGAAAATAACAGCGTCTCGACGACATGGCGACAAACACACTGAAACGCAACACTTCCTTTTCTCCACGTGACACGTCCTCTTCTCCACGTGGGACAGCAACAAGACCACGCCCCCTTTTTTCGCGTAGTCTTGTGGGCGGAGGTTAATCTGTTCTACTGTTCTATCGACGTCATTTATGAAGGAAGTACCAGGATGTAGTCCAAGCCGGCCGTTCGCTGTAGGCTTTGAAAGGGAACTTCTGTTAAATAAAATATCTCGCTTGGCATTGAACTTTGAGCTTCATAATTTTACAGGTATTATTTATGCTCTAACAACAACATTACACACTAACTAAAGTTTGAACAGTGGGATCACGAAGAACGGGACCTTTAATATTAATAATAATAATATGTTTAATATATACTGGCAGACCGGGGTGGTGGTCCCTCTTTTCAAGAAGGGGGACTGGAAAGTGTGTTCCAACTACAGGGGGGTCACACTTCTCAGCCTCCCTGGGAAAGTCTATGCCAGGGTACTGGAGAGGAGAATTTGGCCGATAGTGTAACCTCGGATTCAGGAGGAACAGTGTGGTTTTCGTCCCGGTCATGGAACACTGGACCAGCTCTATACTCTTTTCAGGGTACTGGAGGGTTCATGGGAGTTTGCCCAACCATTCCACATGTGTTTTGTGGATTTGGAGAAGGCATTTAACTGTGTTCCTCGTGGCGTCCTGTGGAGGGTGCTCTGGGAGTATGGGGTCCGGGGGCCCCCTGCTTAGGGCTGTTCGGTCCCTGTACGACCAGAGCAGGAGCTTGGTTCACATTGTCAGCAGTAAGTCAGACTTGTTCCCGGTGCATGTTGGACTCCGGCAGGGCTGCTCTTTGTCACCGGTTCTGTTCATAATTTGAATGGACAGAATTTCTAGGCACAAACAACGGCCAGAGAGTGTCCGGTTTGGGGACCACGCGATTTTGTCTCTGCTTTTTGCAGATGATGTTGTCGTGTTGGCCTCCTCAGACCAGGACCTTCAGCATGCACTGGGACGGTTTGCAACCGAGTTTGAAGCGGCTGGGATGAGAATCAGCACCTCCAAGTCTGAGACCATGGTTCTCAGTCGGAAAATGGTGGCTTGCCCACTTCAGGTTGGCGGAGAGTTCCTGCCTCAAGTGGAGGAGTTCAAGTATCTTGGAGTCTTGTTCACGAGTGAGGGAAGGATGGAACAGGAGATTGACAGACCGATTGGTGCAGCTTCTGCAGTAATGTGGTCGATGTACCGGTCTGTCGTGGTGAAGAAGGAGCTGAGCTGTAAGGCGAAGCTCACGCTTTACTGGTCAATCTACGTTCCTACTCTCACCTATGGTCATGAGCTGTGGGTCATTACCGAAAGGACAAGATCCCGGATACAGGCGGCCGAAATGAGCTTTCTCTGTAGGGTGGCTGGGCGCTCCCTTAGAGATAGGGTGAAAAGCTCGGTCACTAGGGAGGAACTCAGAGTAGAGCCATTGCTCCTCCACATCGAGAGGAGCCAGCTGAGGTGGCTCGGGCATCTATTTCAGATACCTCCTGGACACATTCCCAAGGAGGTGTTCCGGGCACGTTCCACCGGGAGGAGCCCCCGGGGAAGACCGAGGACACGCTGGAGGGATTATGTCTCCCGGCTGGCCTGGGAACGCCTCGGGGTTCCCCCGGAAGAGCTGGAGGAAGTGGCTAGGGGACGGGAAGTCTGGGTGTCTCTGCTTAGACTGTTGCCCCCGCGACCCGGCCCCGGATAAGCGGAGGATGATGGATGGATGGGTGTTTAATTTATATAGCACCTTTCCCAGGCTCAAGGACGCTTTAAAAGCAGTAACAAAATAGACAGTCGATTCACATAATCATAAACAGTCATTTCATATAGATAATAAACATTTAGATGAATGGCAGACATTTGCCCAGTCCGGGAATAGATATGAGATGCAGTTGCAAATCATAGTACAGTTACAAACTGAAAACAGAGATACAGCATGTAATTATCAAGTAAACAAAATCAGAAACAAGTGGAACATAAAACATAAATATTGAGAGAAAAACAGCTGTTTAGATCAGGTAAGGAGTACAAAATTATCTGCATCAACTGTAATGAATATGCCTGATAGTATTGGGTGAACAAGTAGGTTTTGAGGCTGTTGAAGCTCAAGATGGCGCCGAGGATGGCCGCTACGTCGCAAGCTCGGCTGAATCATTGTAGTTTTTTGTTTGTTCTGTTTACAGTTTTTGTGTTTTTTGTCTTGGATGTTGTCTGCCTTACTACGTACAACAGACAGACAGACACTTTTGGACATTGGTTCGGCAATCGCACACCGAAAACCGGACTTTAAATTCATCAACGATGACACGCTGCTTACAAACACGGCAGCGGAACCTTTTGTATGGGCGGCCCGACCGCGCAAACGCAGCCGGAGAAGGGGGAAGAGAGCCTGCGTGCTCATCAGAGTAAGACGCCGCGCAAACCGACCCCCGCTTCCCAGTATTTTACTGGCTAATGTTCAGTCTCTGGACAATAAACTCTGCGAGCTGAGAGCACGGATCTCTTTCCAACGAGAGACGAGGGACTGCTGCATTATCTGCCTTACAGAAACTTGGATGTCTGCTGAGATTCCAGATTCGGCCATCGAAACCGCGGGGTTCTCCGTGCATCGAATGGACAGAGAAAAAGATCTCTCAGGGAAAAGCAAAGGCGGGGGTGTGTGTTTTATGATCAACAGATCCTGGTGTGATCAGAGGAACGTACATTCTATCAAGTCTTTCTGTTCTCCTGATCTGGAACTTCTCATGGTTCTGTGTCGACCATTCTAGCTACCGAGGGAATTCACAGCGGTCATCATCTCAGCTGTGTATATTCCCCCACAAGCCGACACAGACCGGGCACTAAAGGAGTGCACCTAAATACCACCAACATGTTAGCTTCAACACACGAGGGAACCGTGTTTTAGATCACTGCTACTCCCCCTTCAAGGATGGTTACAAGTCCCTCCCGCGCCCACCATTCGGCAAATCAGATCACGCTTCCATTCTACTTTTGCCCGCTTATAGGCAGAGGCTGAAACAGGAAGCACCCGCCCTCAAAACCATCCAGTGATGGTCGGACCAATCGGACTCTATGCTACAGGACTGTTTTGATCACGCGGACTGGGAGATGTTCCGGTCGACCTCTGATGACGACATCGAGGTCTACGCTGATAGCGTAACGTGTTTCATCAGGAAGTGCGTAGAAGACGTTGTTCCGACCAAAACAATTCGGCTGTACCCAAACCAGAAGCCGTGGCTAAATGGGGATGTTCGCGCGGCACTCAATGCGCGGACCTTCACTTTTAACTCTGGTAATGCGGAGGAGCATAAACAAGCAAGTTATGCCCTCCGGAAAACCATCAGAGCATCAAAACGCCAGTACAGGGACAAGATTGAAGGACAGTTCAACACCACCGACTCTAGAAGCATGTGGCGGGGAATTAACACCATCACGGACTATAAAGGGAACACAAACTCCACCGTGAACACCGCTGCCTCTCTCCCGGACGAGCTCAACACCTTCTATGCTCGCTTTGAGGGAACCAACACTGCCCTCGCGGAGAGAGAGAGCTCGTGGCTGAAGATACAGAGGTTAGTTCACTCTCCGTATCTTTAGCGGATGTAACCCGATCCTTCCGGCGGGTGAACGTCCGTAAAGCAGCGGGTCCAGACGGCATTCCGGGCCGCGTGATCAGAGCGTGCGCGCACCAACTGGCTGGAGTTTTCACTGACATTTTTAACCTGTCCCTCTCCCTGTCTGTGGTCCCCACATGCTTTAAAACGTCCACCATTGTTCCTGTACCTAAGCAGTCAAAAACCACCTGCTTAAACGACTGGCGTCCTGTTGCTCTGACCCCCATCATCAGCAAATGCTTTGAGAGACTAGTCAGAAACCACATCTGCTCTGTTCTCCCCCCCTCACTGGACCCACTGCAGTTTGCATACCGCACAAACCGCTCCACTGATGATGCCATTTCATCAACAATTCACACTGCTCTCTCCCACCTGGAAAAGAGGAACACATATGTGAGAATGCTGTTTGTAGACTACAGCTCAGCATTCAACACCATTGTGCCCTCCATACTTGACATGAAACTCCAGGCTCTAGGCTTAAACAGCTTGTTATGCAGCTGGATCCTGGACTTCCTGTCAAACAGACGCCAGGTGGTCAGAATGGGCAGTAGCATCTCCTCATCACTGACTCTCAACACTGGAGCCCCTCAGGGCTGTGTTCTCAGCCCACTCCTGTACTCCTTGTACACACATGACTGTGTGGCAACCCACAGCTCCAACACCATCATCAAGTTTGCTGACGATACGACAGTGGTAGGTCTCATCACTGACAATGATGAAACGGCCTACAGAGAGGAGGTGCACACTCTGACACGGTGGTGTCAGGAGCACAATCTCTCCCTCAACGTCAGCAAGACCAAGGAGCTGGTGGTCGACTTCAGGAGGAATGAGAGAGAACACCGCCCCATCACCATCAATGGAGCACCGGTGGAGAGAGTCAGCAGCTTCAAGTTCCTCGGTGTCCACATCACAGAGGAACTCTCATGGTCCGTCCACACCGAGGCCGTTGTGAAGAAGGCTCATCAGCGCCTTTTCTTCCTGCGACGGCTGAGGAGGTTTGGAATGAACCGCCACATCCTCACACGCTTCTACAGCAGCACCATCGAGAGCCTGCTGACTGGCTGCATCACCACCTGGTACGGCAACAGTACCGCCCGCAACCGCAAGGCCCTGCAAAGGGTAGTGCGCACGGCCAGCTGCATCATCGGAGGTGAGCTTCCCTCCCTCCAGGACATTTACGCCAGGCGATGTGTGAAGAGAGCTCAGAGGATCATCAGAGACTCTAGCCACCCGAACCATGGGCTGCTCTCACTGCTGCCATCAGGCAGACGGTACCGCAGCATCAGAACACGCACCAGCCGACTCCAGAACAGCTTCTTCCCACAAGCGGTCAGACTACTTAACTCCTGATCCATCAGGATCATAACACACACTGGACAGAATATCACTCAGCACAACCCACTGTAGATACACACACATTATATACACATTTATTTATCATACAGCATCTATTGCACTTTGGATTTCAATTTGTGAACATATTGTATAGTGTACATTGTATATTATTACTATAGCTTAATGTATACTGTTATTGTTTAATGTATGTTTAGTGTATACTGTTTAAAGTATATGTATATTGTAAGTATGTGTATATTGTTTAAAGCTGTGAGAACTACACTCACATTGTGTAAATTATTTATTGTTTATTGTAGTGTATACTGTGCTGTGAGTAATTGTGTGCGCATCAGACGTGTAATCTGTTGTTGCTAAAATGTTGTACATGTCATGTCATGACTACTATGTTTGCTCGGACTGCACCTAAGAATTTCACCTACTGTTGCACTTGTGCATATGGTAGAGTGACAATAAAGTGATTTGATTTGATTTGATTTGATTGATTTGAGTTGTGATTTAAATACAGAGAGTGAAGTTACAGTCCATAGTGCCAGTGGTAAAGAGTTCCATAGTTTAGGTGCAATGACGGAGAAATACCTTCCACCCATTGATGACAAGCGAAATCTGGGTACAGTAAGAAGTTCACAACCAGAAGATCGAAGAGATCAAGGTGGAACATAAGGAGACAGTAGTTCAGAGGTAAGGAGGAGCAAGACCATTGAGTGATTTAAAGGTAAGCAGAAGAATTTTGTAAGTAATGCGAGATGACACTGGAAGCCAATGGATTTGATTAAATCAAATTGGGGTAATATGAGCAGATCGTTTAGTGCGTTTTAATATTCTTGCAGCAGAATTTTTAATGTATTGCAAACGGGAGATACAATGGCAATCCGGCAAAAAGAGCATTACAGTAGTCGAGGTGTGACGTAACAAAAGCATGCACTAATGTTTCAGCATCTTTAGGGGAGACATAAGAACAGAGTTGGGCTATACGGCGATGCTGGAAAAATGCAGCTTTGGAAAGTTTACTAATGTAAACATCCAGAGTCAGAGAAGGATCAAGTATAATGCCTAAATTTCTGTCCGTAGCAGATGGGAAATTTTTTTGTAGCATCAAGGTTGAAACTGGGTATATTTACTATGTTTTTTGTTAGTGATGGAGGGCCAGTAATTCAAATTTGAGAAAATTGGAATTCAGCCAGGCCCTAAGCTCATTAACACAGGTTGAAAGCGATGTGGTCCAATGAATAGAGTCTGGTCGGCAAGCAGTATATATTTGAATATCATCAGCATAACAGTGATAGTGGAAATCATGTCGACGAATAATACGTCCAATAGTATTAATAGCATCCGTTGTACCACGACCTTGTCTGTAGGCAAATTGAAATGGGTCTAAAACTGTATCTTTAACATGGACACCTTATATCTTTCAAAGCACTAAGGGCTAATAATCATTATTCTCCATTGGACTCGATTGCTTTGGTATCAGAACAACAACAGATTTTTTCCAAATATCAGACACCTTATGACAATTCACAGCTCTTTGGAAAATAAGACACCATGTCTGGGTAAGCTTCTCCGCACATGATTTTAAAAGTATGGCTGAAATGCCATCTGGTCCTGTAGACTTTCTTGTATTAATCTGACTAAAGAGTGAGCAAACCTGCAATGAACTTCACTGGCTCTCGCACGTCAAACAAACATGCTTGAGCTTCCATTCACCATAACTGATGTGTGCGGTGATCAGTGTTTATATGTTAATAAAATGCTAAATTAAATATGTTAATCATATAAGAAAATTTGGACTAAACCCCTCAATTCATATGGATTAATTTTATGATCTCTTTGAATGGTAATTGCGTGGACTGTCAATGGAGGTACAGAAATCGCTCAGATTTAAAGGTGCCCTAGAATGATTTGAAATGATTTTAAATTGTTCTCTGGTATCTACATAGAGGGTATATGGCTTATTTAAGGTCAATAATTGTCCAGATACGGTTTTACAGGTCCATTTACAACCCTAGAAATCTCCCCCAGGATAAAATGGTCTGTTTTTGCCTTATTTGGAAGGGTCATGAATATTAATGCAGAGTTCTACTCTGATTGGCTGTTTCACTGCGGCTCAATGATAGCATGCACGTCTATACTGACCGTCATGACGATGGAGAGATTAGGCATTCAACCTTATATGTTTGAGCCTGTTTCTGACGAAAATGCAGATTTTGAGGAACAACAACATGTTTTGAGATTGGAAATGAACGCTTCTGAATGGTAAGTTAAGTCTTTATTTTAATTAGGAACCTGCAATATCATTACGTCCGTACCAGAACTTCAGCATAAACGATAAATAGCATATAGCATTAAATATACACATCAGCAGTCACAACTTTAGCATTGTAAAAACATTTTAATTATTGTAATGTGTCCCTGTATGATTTTACAATGATAGCTTCTTCACTTTGAATCACAAACTGAACTGGGTAGCGCTTAAATGTGTTTTTTGTACAGTAACGTTTGAGTTTGACAGTAGAGTACTGATTTAAAAGTCGATTTATTTAGCCAATTAGTGTAAAATACCTGGATTATACTATTGTTACTGTACTAGCATTTTGCGTCAGATCTACAACGGGGATATTATCGTTAATGTTGTCTCTCTAAGAAACTTTCGATGTAATCAGAAATGGTTTAGACAGTCAAGAAGTGGATAAAATCCCTTACTGGTTGCATGAATATGGTTGGAATTGCCCCTTTCTTCAGTGTCAGACGCTGAGCAAAGCCTGCTTGATATTGTCCCAGGTTTGAAAAACTGTCCGTGGTCAAATGGGCTGAGCAAACTAACAACTTTGAAATAAATTGTTGCGGTATCCGATTATAAATAAACATCAGCCATGCCTGTTGACATGTTTTATCTGTGGGAAGAGTATGAAACGTCTTCACATCCCCTGCACAGTCTGGAACACAACATTTGTTTCCATGATCTGCCATGCTCGCCATGTTCGCTATCCTCGCGTGACGCTCGTTTACCTGCAGAGATGATGCGGCTGCGCAGTTCCGCCTGACCGAGAACATGTGCTGGTATATGCAAATGTTGGGGGCGTACATATTAATGATCCCATCAATTGCATCACTGCTGGTGTTATGTTGAGATTTGCCTATTTTTCCATGGTGTTTTTCACAAACGAGATTTACATATGAAGGAGGAGGCAATGGTGTTTGAGACTCACTGTATGTGATTTACATGCACTGAACTCTTGTTATTTAACTATGGCAAGGTTCATTAAATTTTTCATTCTAGGGCACCTTTAATAAAAATATCTTCATTTGTGTTTCAAATATGAACAAAAGTCTTACAGGTTTGACAAGAGGGTGAGTAAATGATGACAGAATTTTTGGGTGAAAAAACCCTTTAAATTCGATGAAATTGAAGGGGGACCCAGGGCTGTCAAACTCCAAAAGGACAACAATCCACCATAAAGTAAAAAAAAAAAGAAAAAGAAAAAGAAAAAATATATATATTATATTATAAATATACAGCTTGGACAGTTTGCTAAATATCACCTTTAGTGTTCAATGAAGAAAAGTATGTTACAAAAACACATAAGAGTCTCATATAATCTGTTTGCAGAATATTGCATTTTGTTATCAAATCCAGTGAAATTCATCCATTTTTAGGTTTCGCTCACCTTCCAACAGGACTGTTGTCTTTGCTCGCCCAACCCTCAGTTTTGGCTCTTGGGATGGGGGGCTGAAGCATCTCAGATGCAAGGGGGTCGGAATCTTCCTCCTCACGTCCCACCCATTCACCCACCACACGAGGCCTCAGGACAGAGTTATACGCCCGAGGGTCCTTTCAAAGGGTGGACAAGATGTGAAGAGCAGAAAAGGAGAGAGGAACGGGCAGAGATGTAAACATAAAACAATTTGTGGTTATGCAAATTAGTAATCAATTACAGGGCTGATGTTAAAATATGACTCATTATCTATGCTATTTGTGTGGCCTGTCATTTCTACAGTGAATAGATTTTAATAATAGAGGACAAGCATGATGAGCAGTAATAAAAATACAGCTTTGACATTACACATTTGCCGTAGTTTATAAGCAACAGGCAATTATGGGAAAACGCCCTCGATAACGGTAGTACGGGAAGAAATTCATTTGCATTAATAGCTAAATGTTTTAATATTCATTTGAAGTGCCAAATTGGGAACAGAGGGAAGCCTGGGCAAATGGCCAAAAACACAGGTTATTAAAGCTTAAAAACTGTACTGTATTCAGGGGAATATGACTAGGCAGATATTTTAGCTGGGTTCTCTCTTCATCATTTTGATTTCTATTTACGTCTTCTTCACACAAACAATAATCAAACTAGGTTTTTACATATATAAATCCATTACAATATTTCATTTTTATTACTGCAAGACAGCATACCAGATAAAAATAAATAATAAGCATCATACCAGGTCAAAGTCATCAGAAACAGCAATGCCTGGCAAGGGAAATAAATCACAGATCAATGCCATTACAAACTAGTTTTTGGACACTCTAAATTAAAGGTTCTCAATTGGTTTTCAGACCAAGCATTTTCTTGAATTTTGAGTATTATTTGTATTATGCAGTTATGCCTATTTATTTATATTTAGTTACAGTATACAGTATTTTATTTTTTGATTTTGGGATTGTTTTCTTCCTGCTGTCAGAACTTGAGACTCAGTTTGGGGTTGTAACCCACCAGTTGAGAACCTTTAGTTTAGTTTATTTTAAATTATTTATAATAAATATATAAATTCCAAAATCTAAGTATAAATAAAGCTTCAACAGCAGACAAATTACAATATTCAGTTTATTCCTTAAAGGCCAATTCACACTGCATTAACAGAAGCCGACCAATGGCGACAGTCACCACATTACAGTATGTCACTTCTCAGACATTCCAAGACCATGTTCAATCGGCGAAAACGAGAGTCGACAGACGTGGACAGTGGTAACACACTGATCCGACAAACCAGACAAAGGGCCCTATCATACACCCGGCGCAATGCAATGCATGTGTTTTTTGCTAGTTTCAGCCCGATGCAGTTATCATTTTCACATCCAGTGCCACGTTGATTAAATAGCAAATGCACTCGCGTCCATCTGTTCGCCCATGGGCGCGGCGCGCTGGTCTGAAAACGAGGTGTGTTCAGGCGCATTGTTGGCGCGTTGCTATTTTGAGGCGACTGCGCCATTGACCAACAAAAACCTGGTCTAAAGTCAATAAAGCAGTATGTTTTGTGTTATTTAAAGGGCATGTTAGTAATATGCGTCTATAGGCGGATGCACAACGCACGCACACTCTACTTATTACACACACACACGCAGCAGCACGCAAAAACATTTTTAACATATAAAAAATAAAATGATTCCACTCTGGAGAAGAATTCAGTCTTTCCGCTCGCAAATTCCGTCATGTAAATAGCAAATCCGCCATGGTGCAAGCGCAACTGGCTTTTAAAGGGAATGGGAGATTAGACTCTAATTGGTTTATTGCACGTTACGCCCAAAACACACCCACGACTAAGTACAGAGACTAGGTACAACCCTTTTGGACCATGTGCCTGGTGCGCTGACCATTTTTTTCCGTCGTTAAACTAGCAAAAGGGGATTTGGACATGCCCTAAGTGCACCTGTGCCATGCGCTTCAGACCATGTGCTCATATCGTTAAAATAGGCCCCGAATTTGCCGTCTGTCCGTGCAGTGTGAACTGTCCTTCCATTGCTGTATTGCTCTGGATAGTTGTCGGTTTACTTACTGCGGGACAGATTCTCCAAAGCTTTGCCAAGCTTCTTGCTCTCCAGCAGTATGTGATTGAGCTCATTAAAGTCTCGACTCTCAGGTTTAGTCCTCCAGTCCAAGGTAGGACGCAGTATTGAACGAGGCACTGCAACATAAGACAAATAAAATACTTTCAAAAAATGTAAAAGCCAAACATCTCTTCTGTAGTGTTCAAACATTCACAATGTAACAGTTGTCATTTTTGCACTTTTTGAACTTTCTATGTTTTATCAGGCATGCGTTCAGATGTTGTAGGAAGCTATCCATGTGTGAAATAAACTGGGTTAAACTTCTCAGGTCAGAAAGATAACATCACAAATCAACAGCAGTCTATCAACAGTAATCACTATCAAGACTTGAGCAGCTGCTGAGCATTTTAAATACAATTTTACTTTGCCCATCATCCAAGGACTCTTAGAAATCATTTGCGAAAAAAACTACTACTGCAAGTGGTACTATTTTTGCAACAAAAAAAAAAACATATTTTCAGACATATGCAGTATCTCTTGGAGTCTGACTAAAAGCACTTGCAGCAAAAAGTGTAACACTGAATAATTTAGAACGCTCACAAAATCCAGCTAAATGTGTTTGCTGCTGCTGTGACACTTGCTTTCACTGCAGTGTATGTTTTGCAAATGATTTCTGTGCAGGGTGTTTTCCCATCCACCTCCAAAACACATTCCCCAAGAATCTCTAATTTCTTTAAACATGGCCTATGTGGATGAAAAGTACTGTGAGCAAACAATAAGATGGCATGCAGTAAGAGTTGCATTTCCATGTCATACACACACACACACACACAGACACACAAAACATTTGAGATAAATAGTATATCTCCAAGACACAATGACAGTACAGGTTACCTCAGGTAAGAGAGAGAAGAAAAAAAAACCAGCTCATTAGCTTCTGCTATCAAGAATATTCTGGATCCTGGATACCCAGAAAGACCAATTAGTGAATGTTATGATGATCTGGGAGATCATTTGGATTCATTTGAAATGAGTATTCTGGCAGTTTCTTAAGGACTGTGCCTTAATGTGTGAGCTTAATTAGCATAAAATAGCATAGCATAACAATGAATCGGGAAGATCTATAGCATGTCAGAGTCAGAAGTGTCCTGCGCGATTTGTTGCTTAGGGAGAAAGGATTTCTTTTCCATGTTTCGCTTGAGCATGAAAATAGAGAGCTACTATACATACTGCAGTGTGTTTCCACGAGGAAATTACACGTTTGTTTATTTTGTCATGTGCTGCAGAGTAACCTCTGGACTCATTATGTAAAATATCACTGCCTGGAAACCAAAAGCCTACATTTTTCAAACGTAGCTGGCATTTGAAAGATGTTAAATGAATAATTTACGCCAAAAATGAGCAAAATTTACCACAGCTCTCAAATCTCATATGCATTTGAGAACATCAAAACTTGACACCAAGAAGTGTATTTACATGTACAACAATTTACAAATTGCATAAAATATGAAAGGAGACACAACAATGCATAAAATATGAAATTAAAGAATATGGTAACTTTTCAACAAATTCATTAAATTCATTCATATTAACCCTCTATACTATAGCCTGAAATATAAAGTAATAGTCAGAAAAGTAAATATAATATGAGCAAAACATACAATGCAATGCAATACAATGATGCTTGAGAGTTGTGCAAGTAAATAGTTCTTAAAAAAAACGTATACTCACATTTTGACATGAATTTTCAACAACAAAAAAAGATGTATGGATAATAGGGGTGTAACAGTACACATATTCGTACTGAACCGTTTCGGTACAGGGCTTTTGGTACGGTGCACGACACGTGTGTATTGAATGGTACGAATGCAATCTTTAACAGTTAACAGTAGGCTTGTTTTACGCGTGGAACACACTTCAATCTGAGTTCCCCCACGAACATGAAGTATTCTGTCCATTTTATCAAGAAACTCAAACAATAAATGACGCTTTAATGCTCTTTAATGTGACATCACATGACAGATCACTGTATAGGCGCGTCAGCTCAAGCGGCGCTAGGGTGGCCATACGTCCGGATTTTGGCCGGACAAGCCGGACACTCATTTGTCCTCCTTTTTGGAGTTGCGCTGAAAAGTTGCTAAAAAAACCCTGCTAGAATCTTTATTGGGAAGCAGCAGCATAGCATCTAATGCCGTAAGATCTCTGGTCAAACAAATGATTGGCTGAAAACGGTGTCAAATAAATATCTGATATATCATTGGTTAAAAACATAAACAAGCCTCCATGACGTGCTGGCTACGTCATATCATAACGTTAACTTGCTAAAACGTCAGACATCTTTTAATCCAGAATGGACAAAAGAGCACAAATTTATATCAAAAAGCAGTAGAGACGTTTTTCATGGATTTGACACTGTGCCAGATTATTTGTTTATTTATGCATTTCTTTTATTTCCAGAAGTCCAGAAATGTTATGTTTTCAGGCAATGTGCACTTTGCAAGACAGGTTCCTCTCAGTGGTCAGTTCTTGAAACAGACATCACATTGTCTTGAATAAATACAAATACTTTTTTGCCTCTTACACATAGGTCTACTTCAAGATATACCGTAGATCAAATGGTCTGGCAATGAATAGAGTAGGCCATTTCAGAATCACTGTATCACGATACCGTCGATCTGATGGACAACATTGTATTGTAGTTGCGAGTACACCAGAGTCCTATGCAATTATTCTTGCTTGACTAAATGCCACAAAGTGTCCTCCTTTTTGGTGTTATGAAAATGGCCACCCTAAGTGGCGCGTGTGTGAACGCAATCATCTCTTCGGTCAAAGAATAAACATGAATCAACATCTAAAGGAGGATACTTTACAATTTACTGAAACATATCATATGCTGTGTTATCAGTCAATTAGTGTTTCAATGGTGGAAAGACTTTAATAAAACAGCTTGTAAACATTAATGTACCGTAGCATTACATTTACCTAAGGCAGTCATTCAGTGTCCACAGCTGTTCGGTCACTAGAGAAATTAACTCTTTCACTAAATATATGCTCTACATTAGCCTATATATATTCATTATATTTGCAACGTACTGCTCTGAGACAGAAGGTTGAGGATCCAAATGCCGCATTATTTTAAGGGTAATCCACAATCGTAATCAAAAACAGGCAAAGGTCATACACAGGCAAACAGTCCAAACAGGCAAACAAGGCAGGAGAGACAGGCAAAAGGGTAATCCACGGAACAGGCGAGTAATCCAAGACCAAGAGACAAGAAACCAGGGAGAAATGCAGTATATACAACAAACAAGACTTCACCATGAATGATAGAAATGACCAGGCATGAAAATGACAGACACTGTGTATAAATGATTATATGTAAAAACATAATTTTATAATTAGATTTAGACGTTAATGCAAAAACTGCCTTATGTGAAGTTTGCATGTTTGCATACAAGTGTCGATTATTATATCTAAAAATACAGAATTTAGGCTAATTTGGGCTCTGTTGTTATATTATAGTAATGTGCAAGTAAGGGCTCCCCTATATAATTTACACTTTACAGAATTAGCAGAAAAAAACATTTTTATCTTTAAGAAATATTTAGTTATAATTGAATTAATTCAAGGACAGACACAATTTGTTCCGTAAACCACTGTTTAATAAAAATAAAAAAGCTATTTTATATTTCGTTTCTCTCCCCAGCTGTACCGAACCCGTACTGAACCGTGACTTCAAAACCGAGGTATGTACCGAACCGTTGTGTACCGTTACACCCCTAATGGATAATCAAAATAAACCTTGTTGATCTTGAAATATTGCAAACAATATAAAAGTTATTCTTATGTGTTTTTTAATAAAAATCTGTAAAGATTTCACAGCAAAAAGACACGTGTACCACAACCTGAATGATAATGATACTAAAAGGCCTTTTACTTGCTAAAAAGTTAATAACAAATAAGTAATAAAAATATAAACTATCAATTAGATGACAGAAGGCATGGAATATATTGTGTACAACAGATTATTCAGAAAAGTTTTGATACCATTGATAATTTAGAGGCCTTAGAAATGTGCGCATCAAACTGCGTATGCAAATAAACGAAATGACTTTTGTGTCACAAAAGTGCACAAAATTGATGAATAATGTTTTAATTTAGGGCTTTCCCGCAAATAAAGCTCTTTTTTGTCCTGTTTAGGTCTTGACAGTGTCTACATTACTTTTATTTTAAGTAAAAGAGCAGAAAGATTATGAATGAAATGAGGGTGAATAAATGAATAAATAATAGGTTCAGTGTGTCCAGTGTGCGAATTGCAACCGCCCACCGCTCACCCCTCCCTTTCGAATTAGAGAAGCTACGGTGGCCAACACATGACAAAGATGCCGTCGTCTGAGACAGCAGAGAGTAGCTAGCGCTCTGTAGAGCAGTTTGTCCGTTTGACGACGCAAAATGGCGACTTCATTGTAAGTGGACCCACGGTGTAGATCGAAATGGCTCATTCTAAGGTAATAAAAACATAACGGTTCATTATGCCAGGTCTTTATACACCACTGAAAACATCGTTATGTATATTGTACTGCATTTCTGTCAATAGATCCTCCTAAATATTACACAGTGCACCTTTAAAGTACAAAAACAAAATGAAGAAACACAATTACAGGTTTTATAGACTCACTGATGTGAAAACCATCTAAAAAGGTCTAAATAAGTCATGTGCAAAGGCATACATCCACATTTTCAAATGGGGTTATCCACATTTACTACTGTATCTTCCTTCGTGCCACTTTCCCAAAACTGGCCGACAGCCTCCACTCAGGCAGAAATAGATCCACTGTCAGTAACAGAGCATCATATTAAATTATTAAAGACTCTGATAGGAGTTGCTCCCTCATCATTACGTATCACTTAGAGCTCATGCTGATGGCCTCCATAATGGCAGTATCTAAAGATAGAAGTTGTCATTATTCACTAATGTACAGGCAGTCTCCTCTATTTCTGATCTCTGAAAATGCAGGGTTGATCTCAGATTAACAGCCAACCAAATCACATAAAACGGATGTAATGACGCTATAGCTTCTCGATTGCTGCGGGACTCACATGATTTAGATTCAGGAGAGGGTGGGGAAATGTTGGACACAGCCAGGTCACTCTTTGATTTCTTGGGCTTCTTAGGATGAATCTGCCAGGGTTTTTCATTACCCCTGGAGTCCCGCCGTGTGCCTTTGTATTCTACGGAGAGAGATGGAGAAAACTGGTAGTGATCTACATTTTCTCTATGTGCATAACAGCTTGAAGGATGTTGAACGATACCCACCTGAGGAGCTCTCAGCCCACAATGCAGCAGATCCCGACAGGGTCCTCTGAATCCTGCCGGGGCTCTCCTGCTTGGTTTGCAGATGGCCAATGAGAAAAGGAATGGGGTGATCTGGTGTCTCGGTTATCAGCTTGGTCATCATCTCCTATCAGAGCCAAACAAAGAGTGATTAGAGTACAGACATACAGCGTGTGAGCAAATGCCAGAGAACTTGTGCTAAAGTAGCATGTTGTCAAGCCAGCTTGCGTTGTGCCCAACCTGAATCAGAAGCGTTGGCCAGCTTTCAACATCAGGAAAGCTAATTAGGTAATTGGTCAGGGAAATATTTGCACACTGATATTGAGCATTAAATGAGCTATAACACGCAGGAGGATATTGCTGAAGGCTAACTGGCAATATGGAAGATCTCTTCATTGTGCAACACTAAAAATGAGATTTATGTGAGGAAAAAAATTGCTGGTAGGCATCATCAAAATTCAAGTTAAAATGCATCAAGCCTTATTCGGACACGAATCCGAAATCACATACTGTCTGAATAGGTACTACATTTGAATTTGAAATTACTTTGCGACCATTAAAAATGCCTATTATATAACTGTATAAAACGTAAACAAAAAAGCCCTAATTGGGTACAGAAAATACACTGTTAATTTAAAAGAATGTACATATTTTCTATAGATAATCAAATAAAAATGAATTATGCAAAGTAATTCAATAAAAATAGAAAATAATATAATATAATATAAAAATACTTAAGTATTACATTAAAATATATTAAATTACTTTAATATACTTTAATATTTAAATACTTTAATTATTAAAAAATGTAATATACTTTAATATAATTTTTTTTTTTAATTGAAACAAAAACATGTCTATAATATCACACTTAACATTTTTCTCACACAGGTTAAAAGGGTCTGCTTTTGGGGGGATTTGGGGGTTTCGAAGAAGAAGAAAAAGAACAACAACAACAAGAACACTACTTTCTCTAAAATTAGCTTTTAAAATGTTTGAAACAAATAATACCACAATCACACACACAAAAATGGAAACTAGTTTTGTCCAATTATGAAGTTCAGTTATAAAAACAAATGAAAGCATTTCATAAATAAGTCTATATAAAATTGTGCACATTTTACCTGTCAGCTTAGGCCCACAAAACAACGCGTCAGTTCTGTGTTACAAGTCAGACAATCACAAATCAACAAGACTGTAGATATAAATGCAGTAATTACGACACATAAGACTTGTTGGGTAATTAAACTAACTTAGCAACAGGGGGTACATAAAAGAGAGCTGTAATTTGTGGGTTTAGTAGAAAGTAAATTGAGCAGGGCTGTGTTAACTACCCCAGGCTCCCCAGTGAGTAATTGCCCTTGTGGTAAACTGGAAAGCATGGTGTGGATTAGCACACACTCATTTCAAGAAAGTAAACCATTTGATGCTATCTGAGAGGGGTTTTCCCTGCTTACTTTACTGACCTCTTTAATATAAACATCAACATGGTGATGATATGGTTGGAAGTCACAGCCAGTAAGAAAAGGACTCTTATTAACAGTAAATAAGATACTATATGATGGAGAGCCTTCTTATACATACTCAAATTTAGGTCAAAATCCCTGAAAAGAAATAAGCTTCTCAATGGATTTTCTTGAAACATCAGGACGGAGAAACACAGGATCTCTCGATCATTCTGTCAGACTGGGGAAATTGGCAGGGGAAGGCAATCACACCCTCTCTAATAGACAAACTGACTGAAAGTTCAGTGCCAGCTTCAAAGTACAAGCACTGTTGTGGACCACATTCCAAAACACTTCCTTCAGCCATTGTCAAAGCATGTATGGAATAACATCCAGTGCCACCATACTACAGCAATACTATAGTGTAAGTACATTTTCATGCATAAAACATACAGGTAATCTACTACATCTGCCAAAATGTGCAGGATACACACAACGAAGGCCCTGTCCCAAATGGCACACTTCATATGCACTTTCGGTCTTGTGGACTTACAATGGCTGACAATGGTGTCCCATTTGTCATTTCAGATCTCAGAAGGGTGCTCGCGAGCGCCCCCTTTGTGGTCGATATATGTGCCCTCGATGCGCACTTTTGCCGAGCCCACACTGATGAGGGCTGCGTCCGAAACCTGCAAAATGCTGCCTTCAGGAGGACACATTTCAAGGCAGGAAGGCATCTAGGCATGTCCAAATCTAATGTTAGCTTCACTTCCTGTCTCCTGAGATACCTTCATCTGATCGATTTTCGAAGGCAGCATTTATGTATCCTTCTTTGTGCATCCAGTTTGTGGTTAAATGTACGTTTTTGACCAACATTTTCCACTTCTGATGTCATTTCTAGCAGGAAATTGCTAATTAAATATTTGTTTATTTCTCACCAAAGCTCTCTATATTTTGCTGTAGATCATTAAACGGTTACACTGCCTAAGAAGTCTGTCCGGAATTAGTTTCGTGAGGTGCCTTCATGCACAAACGCTGCCTAACAAGCCATTGTCTGATAAGAAAGCGAGGCAACGAGTCAGCTGCCTAGGTTTTCGGACGCAGCCGTGAACTCTGCAGCAGACTTCCTCCCGACAGTCAAAGCGGCTCTAGGAAGAACGCAAGGGTTTAGGGTGCCATTTGGGACAGAGCCAAAGACCACTGTGTAGAATACTGCATCCCATAATGCAAGGTGCTCAACTTGCATCTTACATTTCCAGTTTGATGAATAAACTGAAAGCAATATCAGTTGTGAGAACTAAACAATTCCTTTATTGTTTTAAGCATAAACCTAACTAAATTGTTCATTTTTTTATTCAGCAAGGATGCATTGAATTAATTAGTTTTATAGTAAGGCCTATTTGTTTACCACGTACAACTGCAGGTAAATGTTGAAATAACATCCATATGTTTTTTTATAAATCATATTATTATTGCTCTTGCTGACACAAATACTCTAGTAGATATCTTCTGCTTCCTTCATCTGAGTTCATGAACTATCATGAGTCATGATGAAAGCTGATACTGTCTGTTTAATAGCGACTGTCTGAGTCACTGCCATAAACTCTTCAGAAAAAAAAAGCAACAATTCCTTGTTAAGGGATTCAAATTAATTATCTACACTATAGTCTCCTGACTCACTGTCTAGACCAGTATAGCGGCTCCTCATAAATTTAGGTAGGGCAGATTCTGGGTCTTTGTAGGGTCCTATGATTTTGTCTCTGTGTGAATTTTTTGTGCAGATGGGCACCACGAGCGTCGCGCTTGCTTCAGTAGTAAACGAAACCGTGCGTCTGCGCCATTCATTCTGTGACATTCCGTTTTTATGAATGGATTCCGTGATCCTGTACGTGTTTTCTGAATCGCGGAAATCATTGGGCCATGGGCCCTACACTTTCTACAAGAAGCACGTTCAACGCGGATGCGCAGGCGGTTGTCGTGGTAATGAACACCGCAGCAACCGCATGCGTCTGCGCTGAACTCTATACGAAAACATCTATATGAAAAGCATTTTAGGCCCCCAGGCGGACGCCTACCTTTGCCTAATGGTTAAAGGGGCACTTCAGCGCTGGAAAGATGAATGTGTATTTAAAATGTCATTTATGTAGTAGAAATGACCGAGAATGAAGGCATGATGAAAGTGGATGAAAGACAACAACTCCCAGAATGCACTTTCTTCGCTGCCCTACGAGGCCACTCCCAAAGCCACAGGTTAGTATCTCTAGCCCACAGCGGCACCACCCCAACGTCGTTTTGATATTCCTAGAATTAAATAATTTTGTTCAGTTAGAGAACAGACACTACAATTAAAAACTGAACGTGTCTTTTCAATAAAGTGTGAGTGAGCCAAACAAGTCACGGCACAGATGCAGCAGTGTCAGATTTCATTCATCACAAGAGCGAAGAGCTGAGCAGAGCTGAGGTGTCCAGTCTGGCGCGCTATCAGGTCATGCCTATGGAAGCTTAACTTTCATAGGTATTCATTGAAAAGTTGAAACACGTTATTAATGCCAGAGCCGAGCGGCAGCGTACGCATTTACATTCTGTGAGTGAGATCCCTCCCCTGTGAGCAGGTTGAAAACATTCGGAACTAGCTCCTTCTACTGGCTGTAGTCTATTCATAGTTTTCACGTGTCATCACACGCTTATGGGAACGCCCACCTGGAGGGCAAAACAAGGCTCTCCTCCATCGTCCGCTAGTCATTTTTACCAGGTTTGTAGTCAGTATTAATGCGGTAAGACAGTGATATTAAAATACCAAATTCAATATGCACCTTATTGATGTTGCATAATTTGTACAGGAAAGCAGACGAACACAGAATATTAGTGCAACACAAGGTTTCTCGTTAGGTGTTTTCCCCATCGAAACCCATTATAAAGAAATCACGTTGCCTTATCTACTCGCCTGTATATAGTAGCTATGCATCATCAAAAAGGTGTAAACTGAATTTGATCTTTTAATGTCACCATTTTAGTACATTACAGCACTTTAAGGGTGGGTTGCCCTAAGGATTCTGTCTTCAGTTCACCTCAGTCTGCTGCTTGATCAGCTCTATAACGGTTCTACTGCATAATTAATCTGTGTTTAAAATGAAGTGGTGCAATGACTAGATGTAAAATAAAACCCATATCAACAAATCCTTTAAACTTTGGTGCATCTCACCCTATAGTGTTTTTCACGTTAAGTGTTTTAAAAACGTCCCGCTGTTTTCAGTGATTGAAATAGGCCTACTGTGGATGTGGATCATAAGTACCCAAAATGTGCATCTTGTTCACATATTTTTGTTTTAAGATGGAAATTTGACAGGCTTGTGCTTCCGTTCTATGGAGTTCTATGGCGGTTTTGCCCTCCAAGGCTCCGCGACAGTCACGTGACTGAAAACTATGGATAGCCTCTGGCCAAAAAATCCTCAGATGATGCAAAATGACGATAGTCTCAGGGGGATATGAGGGGGGAAAGTATGATGATTTGAATATACTAACGGGTTTCTACTGATACAAAGCTTAATGCTAAATCGCTGAAATAACCCTTTACATCAGACACACTTGTGGCAGAATTCTAATGTCTTTGCGTTATTCAGCCTGAGGGTGGCGCTCTAATGATGATAATTGACAGACTTTAGTAGGCTACACATGGGAAATGCATAGAATTCCATTTTAAAATTGCCTTAATAGTATTTATTGCCTCCGAATGTTGTTTTAGAATGTTGCAAGTTGTGTAGGAATTCCAGTGAGGAAAAAAAAGTCATGTCTATTCTCAGAATAAACGTAAAACAAACACAACAGAACTACTGTAGCTATATAAAGGCTATTCACATGAGTGAATTTATACTTTCATTCATTTGATATGCTACTCCATGTAGGAAGAACAGGTCTGGAGCATAGACTGTAAAAAAAGATGGACGACATGCCTTCAATATCGACAAAGCCGCGATATCAAGGTGCTGCCCACACTCCCCCCTAATCAACAACTTTTTGTGAAATAAACAGTTATGGAAATGTAGAAATTAAAATTAAAGCTCCAATCTCCTCCTGAAGTTCCCAAAAAATGTCTGTTGGTGCCTCAGTGACTTCGCTCAGAGCAGCTGTCCATCTCAGCTGTCAATCATAACGTCACACCCCCATTTAATAGCATCAAATGACTAACTAAAACCAAACTTATTTAAAGAATGAACACTTGAACTTAGATCAGCATGATAAAACTGCCTAAAATGACATGTAATGTATATGTAATTTAGTTTGTCTATGTCCCGTTATATTTCATGGAGAGGGCGGGGTTTATGACATATACTGCATCCAGCCACCTGGGGGTGATCGAGGCTTCACTTTCAGGACTCGTGTGGTACACATTAGCTGTGTCCTTATCAGTTACTATCACATGAAGCCACGGGAGAGGATTTATATAGAACATAGTCTGAAATCTGCCCCAGATTATCTCACATGTTTAAATTGGAAGTTTGTGGGGCGCTGTAGACCTGGGGAGGGCTCCGAAATCGGCTGCCCCGCTTAGTATAATACATGCCTGCCGAATCCAAGCGCTAAAATTGTATGTATCCTGCTCACTTCACGACTTAAAATAGTATAGAAAAGCCGAAAAATATTTGTTGAAGAATGCTGAACAGATGTGCAATTTATTATTAATTCAGTGTATAGAGGTCTATGTTTGGCTGAATATTTTGGCACCTGACCTTACAGTATAACCACGGCTGGTCTAGACAAAATATGGATGCAATACATTATTTAAACGTTGCCACTGTTGGTCATGCTGTATATACAGTATGTCATATTTTAAGTTTGTTTGTTCATGTTTAGAGTTTCTAGGTTATCCTTCTAGTTTGTTAATTAGTTCTTTCATCCTCAGTTCCCTGTCTGTTGGTTTCTATATTTACTGATTGACTTGAGTATTCTGTTTTGGTGTGTCTCACTAATTAACTCGTTGGCTTCTTTGTTCGCTGTGTATATAAGCCCTTAGTTTTAGTTAGATCCTTGTTCTGCTATTAGTCATGGTCAAAATGCTGCATAGTCTAATTAAATGCTGTATTGTCTGTTTGATGCTGCTCTGCCTGGATATTCCGGAGTTTCTTGGTTTTGAATTTAAATAAATTTTTTCCCTGGATTCTACACCCACTTTGTTGAGAGTCTTTGAGACACAGCATGACTATATACTGTATATGTTGAATTTTTTAACCAGAGTTCAGCATTGCCAGAGGCTGCAATCTCATTATTCCTCTGATTCCATCATTTATGCCTTACGTCACAGCAGGGTGACACTGACTGAAGACTGGGACAGAGTTCTGGATGGGTTCCAGCCCTTGAGACGAGAAGGAGGAAAGGAAAGAAGTGGTACAGCTGCAGAGAGCTACACACAGACAAACATGGATCGGACTTGTTTGTTCAGCACATCCCACAGATGCTTGATGCAACAAACTGCGTTCCACTCTGTATTCTGACACCTTTCTATCAGAACCAGCATTAACTTCTTGAGCAATTTGAGCTACAGTAGCTCGTCTGTTTGAACGGTCCACGCGGGCCAGCCTTCACTCCACACGTGCATTAATGAGCCTTGGCCGCCCATGACCCTGTCACCGGTTCACCGCTGTTCCTTCCTTGGACCACTTTTGAAAGATACTGACCACTGCAGACCGGGAACACCCCACAAGAGCTGCAGTTTTGGAGATGCTCTGACCCAGTCGTCTAGCATCACAATTTGGCCCTTGTCATACTCGCTCAAATCCTTACGCTTGCCCATTTTTCCTGCTTCGAACAAATCAAATTTGAGGGCAAAATGTTCACTTGCTGCCTAATATATCCCACCCACTAACAGGTTCCGTGATGAAGAGATAATCAGTGTTATTTGACTTGACCTGTCATTGATTGGTGTCTATCGGAGTGAAACTGCTTCTCGAACCGGACTTTTTTTTGTCAATTGGGAATTGATTGGATTTTTAGATGGTGGTTTGTGCCGCCCTCACGCCAGTAAACACGCCATCAGCCAAGAGGAGATGCGCCGCTTTAAAAAAAGGGGGCACTTATTTTGATTAAAGATTAGAGGGCACATGCATGTAAAAAAAAATAAATGACGTGCATGGATAAATCATATATAATAAGCTCTGCAATATACCATTAAAAAAAAGAATTGGCCATTTTGATTTCATGGTGATCAACAATAGTGCTACAACAGTGACCTTTCCGAGCAGTCTATGATTAGACTTTCTTTATTGCTTTAACTTTCTTTTCACATAAGCAGGGATGTCAGCAGTACTTTCAGTAAACCACCTAACTGTTATTTTACCCGGAAAGTCGCTGAATAAAAATCTAAATTCATAATGCACAAGACCGCTCAACAAGAGATTGGACTTGTTTTTACGGTGTTCGACAAAGGTCAATATTTATGAGAAGCATTGTGAAAAAAAATGCACAGAAGTCACAGACATTCCTATCCAGATGGCATCAGATTTCTTAATACGGTACATGTTCAGACATGTTCCATTCAGCATAATTTGATCACTGGGATTCATTTAATATTGTATTTATTCCATTTCAGACGGTGAGCTTGTCTCGTACTCAGGAAGTTTGAGGGGAGCTCACGCTGCACAGACACCTCAGATGTCTGCAGGTCACTACAACATTAATTAGTGTCTAGACTGCCAAGAAGCCCATATAAATAAAGGCAAGTGAGGTAATCTCTTCACCATTGTCTTACCCTGCTGTGAGTGTGTGTGTGACTCCTCAGGGTACAGATCTGTGTGTATGTGTGCGTAGCCCCTCCGTAATTAGCGAAGTCTTAACAAGACCAACACATCCTACACATTTTTTCAGCATTTAAAGTTTGACTATTGAATGACAGAAAATAGTCACACATGCCTCAGACCCCTGAAGGTGTAAGAAGCAGTTCCTTTAAGTCCTGTAAGTTGCAAGGTGGGGTCTCCATGGATCGGACTTGTTTGTTCAGCACATCCCACAGATGCTCGATTGGACTGAGATCTGGGGAATTTGGAGGCCAAGTCAACACCTCAAACTCGTTGTTGTCCTCCTCAAACCATTCCTAAACCATTTTTGCTTTGTGGCAGGGCGCATTATCCTTCTGAAAGAGGCCACAGTCACCAGGGAAAGGGTGTACATGGTCTGCAACAATACTTAGGTAGGTGGTACGTGTCAAAGTAACATCCACATGGATGGCAGGACCCAAGGTTTCCCAGAAGAACATTGCCCAAAGCATCACACTGCCTCCGCTGGCTTGCCTTCTTCCCATAGTGCATCCTGGTGCCACGTGTTTCCCAGGTAACCCGGCCATCCACGTGATGTAAAAGAAAACGTGATTCATCAGACCAGGCCACCTTCTTCCATTGCTCCATGGTCCAGTTCTGAAGCTCACGTGCCCAACCGTTGGCGCTTTCAGCGGTGGACAGGAGTCCCATATTCAACAAACTTCGTTCCACTGTGTATTCTGACACTTTCCTATCAGAACCAGCAGGTGAGCTAGGTGAGCTTGTCTAGTACTCAGGACGTTTGAGGGGAGCTCACGCTGCGCAGACACCTCAGATGTCTGCAGGTCACTACAACATTAATTAGTGCCTTGACCGCCAAGAAGCCTCTATAAATAAAGGCAAGTGCATGAGGGAATTATCTCTTCTCCATTATCTAACCCTGCTGTGTGTGTGACTCCTCAGGGTACAGATCTGTATGTGTGCGCAGCCCCTCTGTAATTAGAGAAGTCTTAACAAGACCTACACATCCTACACATTTTTGATCCTACACAGGATGACTATTGAATGACAGAAAATAGTTCACTGTCACACATGCGTCAACGATGTCCCGTTAAGTTGGGCTCTCAGATACGTCAACATTTTAGCTGAAACTTCTGATACACCTCTATTATTCATGGTGATATACACAAGGCAATTTTACCAACCATGACTGAACAGTTCTTGAGGTTTCAATTGCCTGTGCTGGGTGTCATTTTCAATTGCAAGCAGGAAATGTGATGATTCTCCACCCAATTGATTTTATCGATTTTCTGTGTGCTGATGTAGCATTCAATTTGTTGCTTGTGGGACAGTGAGGAGTTTCCTAATGACAGTTGCAACTCAAGAAATCTAGCACAGAGAATTGCCATGGTCAACACGTAAAATGCGAACTTGTTTGTTATTCACTTTTTCATTGCATTTCATGAAATATCACCAAGTGCTGATATTCAGTAATCTGGTCCTACATTTAATTTGTACAAAGAGTCTGGCTGCTCTCCATTGACAAGCGTTTACTTCCTTGAAGGCGTTTACTCTGCTGAAGTTTAAAACTATTGGATCTGCCAAGAGCCACTCTGGATCTGGATCGCTAACGTTTGGTCATGACGTATGTCATGCGCCGTTCGCCTTTTGTTTCTCACATGGAAGTCCGTAAAAATAAAAGTGCAGCCACCTCAGTGATAAAACCTTGTGCATTCAGATTGTGATTTATTCACGGTGGAGGGGAGAGTTTTGTGATGCTTGGTATGATAAGAATAAATGCTGCCGTAAATAACGGCCCAATTCAAATGTTTACATGCTTTTCTTCTTTTTATTTTTTGAGCGGTGATCACATCTTTACTGTGCCGCCATTACTGAACTACAACTCAAACTAGCGCACGACATCAACGTCATTGTTCTCAGTCACTCCATCTGTTTGCTGATTGGACCAGTAAAAATTTGTTCGGAGAAAACCTAAGAATATACCACAGTGCCAGACGGAGCACTGAAGGAAAATGAAGAGCGGAAGTACGTAGGAGGGCGGAGCCAGGCTATATATTCAGACCAACAGCACGATTGTTTGATATTGCTTTTATACAACAATTTAATAAATAAGAAGTTAATAATAAAAAAACTCAGACCTACATTTGCATCTTACATAGTAGTGGGGTTTCATTCCTGAATGAATTAGTGTTTTTGAACAAATCATTTGAGTGAATCATTCAATGACTCACTCATAAAAACATGATACGTCCCAGTTTGCCTGCTTATACTATACCTCAATATTATTTGAGCCCTAACAGTATGTTCTCTCTTTGAAGAAGAAGTTGATACATTTGAGTGTGTATCATAAGTAAGCAAGATTCAGGATGTTTTGGTGGTGCAGAGGTTACACACTGCATCTTTAAAACACAAGTACAGCAACCTATAGAGAAACTGGACAAGCAGAAATGGCCAAACAACCTTTAACCCCCCAGTCCCTTCACACCTAGAGTTCAGTGAACATAGGCTGACACTATTTCAGAGAGGTGATCCTCGGAGCCATGGAGAAACTGAGCCACACAAATTGCTCTGTGCACTGAATGACTTTTCTAGAACAGAGCAATGCATTCTGGGCAAGTGTATCCTTGACTATGGATGAAATGCATTGGGATAGCCTTATGGCAAAAGCAAAAATGTTCTCACAAATCTTGCATTTTCATCCCATGTGATGTAACAGAATGGTCAGACCCTATCAAGAACCATCCATGCCATGATCAATAAATGTCTTCCCCTATGAGAAAAAGGAATCTTCTAAAAATAAAACTATGTGGCTCAATAAGTACTGCCTGTGACAGCCACAAATCAAACCTCCAGCCATAACAATAATACTCGAGCACACACTTACTTGCCGAATGAAAAATATATTAACTGTATATATTCCGAATACAGAAATGAATTCTGTTGATGCCTGTGGTTTTATTGCCTGAATGCATTAGTGTGTAACTGTATGCTAATCAAACCTCCATTTGCTCAATCTACACTGTATTTCGTGGGTGAACGCACAATTCTCACAACAGAGATCAATTAAGCTGCTGCTTTACAAACATTTTACTCCTTTTATTGCACTGCCTCCAACCATTACACTGCGAGACGGTCACTTTGATTGGCTATTGATAGCCTGTTTTCCTGTTCCTGCCCCAAACTTGTTCTTGTCACAGCCGAGTGGAGCAGATCATCTCTGCAGTTGCCTATGAGACTATAAATTCTGCTGTCCTTAAAGGGATAGTTCACCCAAAAATGAAAATTAGCCCATGATTTACTCACCCTCATGTCATCCTAGGTGTGTATGACGTTCTTCTTTCAGACGTAGTTATATTAAAGGTCCCGTTCTTCGTGTTTTTGAAGCTTTGATTGAGTTTACAGTGTGCAATATAACATGTGTTCATGTTTCACGTGTAAAAAAACACAGTATTTTTCACACAATTTACTTATCTGTACACCGCTGTTTTCACTGTCCCAAAAAACGGCTGATGACTTCCTTGTTCTATGAAGTCCTTCCTAACTTCCTATACGTAACGAGTTCTGATTGTGCCAGCGGTTCCCGTGTTGTGATTTGACCGCAGCTTAGCGCACGTTGCACGGTTCCTGTGTTGTGATTCGACAGCAGCCAAAAAAAAAAGCCAAACAAAGCCAAACAAAGGTGATTTGTAAAGCCAAACAAAGGTGATTTGACTCCGGGATGAAAAGCCAAATAAAGGTGATTTGACTCCGGGATGAAAATAACAACGTCTCGACGACATGGCGACAAACAGTCAAACGCAACAATTCCTTTTCTCCACGCGACACTTCCTCTTCTCCACGTGGGACAGCAACAAGACCACGCCCCTTTTTTTTTGCGTATATTTGTGTCGGCGGTTTTTAGTCTGTTCTACTGTTCTACTGATGTAATTAAAGCAGGCTGTACCAGGATGTAGTCCAAGCCGGCCGTTCGCTGTAGGCTTTGAAAGGGAACTTCTGTTAAATTAAATATCTCGCTTGGCATTGAACTTTGAGCTTTATATTTTTACAGGTATTATTTATGCTCTAACAGCAACATTACACACTAACTAAAGTTTGAACAATGGGATCACGAAGAACGGGACCTTTAAAAAAGTTCTGGCTAATCCAAGCTTTATAATAGCAGTAATAGTTGCTCTGTGTGGCGAGGTGGACGAGCGAGAGACATGGGAGGAGCGAGCGAGATCGGTGTGCGTGATTGAGAATGAGCGTCACCTGCGAGGCACATCGGTCTTGAGTCCTCTCGTGAGGGAGCACGGAGGCATATAAGGACGAGCAACTCCAGTGAAGGACGAGAGAGGACCAGGCCTGGATTTTAAGTTGTGTTTTGTTTATGTTTTGTTATGTGTGTGCGCGGCAGTCGTCCGTGAGGGTGTTAATCATTCATTTTGATTAAAAGTTGTTGAATGTTCGCCGGTTCCCGCCTCCTTCTTCCCACACAAACTAACTTTACTACACTCTGTTTTTGAAGTCCATAAAAAATGCACCTGTCCATCGAATAACGTTCTCCACATGGCTCTGGGGTGTTAATAAAGGCCTTCTGAGGCGAATCGATGCATTTGTGTAAGAAAAATATTCATATTTAAAACTTTATCAAGTAACGTTCCAGCCGATCGCCTTCCGTGGAAATGGCTCGCAATTCAAGATGCATACGTGACGTGACGTCTGACGAGCATACCTGGTAACGTAAGCCTTTGATCAGCAGAAGCACTTTCAACACTTTTTCCATAAATTGAATACGGAAGGCAGTCGGCCAAAACTTTACTTTATAAAGTTTTAAATATGGATATTTTTCTTACACAAACGCATCGAGGAGCACATTATTTGACATACAGATGCATTTTTTATGGACTTCAAAAACAGAGCAACTATTACTGCTATTATAAAGCTTGGACTGGCCTGGACTTTTTTAATATAACTCGATTTTATTCGTCTGAAAGAAGAATGTCATATACACCTATGACTTGAGAGTAAATCATGGGCTAATTTTCATTTTTGGGTGAACTATCCCTTTAAGTTTAGTCTAAGATTTGTTATTACCTGAAAATACTCCTCAGTGTAAAGAGAAAATCTAAACAAAAAATAAAATAATAATTTCTCAGTATAAATCTTGGGCGTCATTAGAAGACAGTTCTTCAAGGAAAGTCTCAAGATGTAAATTAGAATATCTCTTCACTAATGAGTGCAACAACAAAAAGATTGCACTCAGGCAAAACTAGTTAAAGCTAATCAACACAGCTATCTCGATCTTCAGCCCCCACACAATATATCACTCTACTGGAAAATTCAAATAAGCAAAGTCTTAATTAAGTGCAGGTGGATTTAATTATATTAATTCTAAGTCATGTAAGCATGCTGCAAGTGTTGCCTGCACTTTTACATTTATTCCATGTTTCTTTTATTCTTTGCAGTAGAACTTCCTAATTAATTCTGGGCAGCCAGAGGGCCGATCGCCAGATAACTGTCGACTCCCATTCTATCTGGACTTAAGTGAGACTATAAGGTTGTAAAAACGTTAACAAATTGCTCTTCTGTCTTTGCTGTGGCTGACATGGAATGTGTTAGTGTGGTAAGTCAGTTTAAAAAGAGGAAATAGCATAAATATTTATATAAGTGGCCAAATTCTGTGGCGAACAAATGTATTTTTCATGTATTAAAAAAGCTGACCTATAAAATATTACAGTTCTGTGTTGCCGTGCCTTGGTGAGCTGAGCAGCAGCTACATCTGCCGTCTTATTCCCCAGTTCCATGCATATTGCATTCATAGTGACCTCAATTTAGGTTTACTCGTCAACTTCGTTTTTTTTTTTTCAAGAACCGGTAAAGTAGCTAACAAGGGTCATTTATCATTTTTTTCTTACAGTATGTCTGTTTTGTTCTGCTGACGGGTTCGCTGTGAGCACAGTTACAGCTTACAGTGGAAACACACCTGGAAAGAGATACTGATAATAGTTATGATGTGCAAACAAACTAAGACTCTATATCAGTTGTTTGGAGTGACATTTGAAAATAACAAAGGCATACCCTGATAGAGAAACAGCATTTGTGTATAACACTGTGAACATACAAGCAGGACTGGGGCAAGTTGTCACACTTTTTACTCAGTAAATACACACAGAGAAAAAGGGTGTCAAAATTGTACCTTTAACAGCTTGTCGCTGGGGCAGTACTCTTAAAAGGACATATTTGTACCTTTTTTTTTTTTTACCACAAAACCCCTCATAGTAGTACCATAAGGTTTTAGGAGTAAAAAAGTTACAAAGATGTTCTTTAAAGGCTTTCCTGTAGCTCAAACAGTAGAGCATGGCGCTAGCAATGCCAAGGTCATGGGTTCGATTCCCAGGGAAAGCAAGAACTGACAAAAATGTAAAATGTGTACCTTGAATGCAATGTAAGTCGCTTTGGATAAAAGCGTCTGCCAAATGCATAAATGTAAATGTAAAGGTATTGCCCCAGCGACAAGCTGTTAAAGGTAAAATTTTGACACCCTTTTTCTCTGTGTGTATGCCCGAGAAAAAAAAGTTAATGTTGGGGATACATGTTGTTGCACTATATGGGTTAAGTTGCTAAAATTTAAACAGTAGTACAATAATAATAATACAAAAATTTAAATAAAATAAAACAATTCCTGCCTATATCTCACTGCGACCCTACATAGGATAAGCAGTTGGAGAATTGATGGATAGTTGGGAATTTTTTTTTTATTATGATAAAATAAAATATGTAAAGGTAACCACATTTGGTCCAAAATGTTATAATTATTGAACTGTATCAATGTATAGCATCAAAAACACATGACAAGTTGCTCAAGGTTGACATTTATGAAAAAAAAAATACTTCAAAATACTTGTCATGAGAACCTTTTAGTTAAAAACTACCTTCAAAAATATATTGAACGTTTAGTTTCACACACACAAAAAATAAATAATTTAAAGCTATATTAAAACTAACATACTTTGAAACGAACATATAAACACTGCTGGAGAAAATACACATTTGTGCAAATTTAACTCAAAACCTCCTAGTTACTGGGATACAGCCCCTGTGACAACTAGCCCCGTTCTAATCTACGTTCAACTATATTCATAACAAACATAGGATGTGTACACCGTAAAAGTGTTGCCATATTTAGCAGGACTTGTCAGACTAATCTGAGGCAATTTCGAAAGACTGCTCCTTCGCCTAAACAATTCTCAGATATGAAATACTCCAAAACTAACTCACACAATCCAAACGCGTCAAAAAGGAAGAAGGCGACGGCAGACATTCGAGCAACAACCCACTCAAGAGTGCTCGCCCCCGGGGGAAACGCGTTCATGTGGCAGATCTCTGCGCGGCGCCGCTGTCCATGGTACTAGGTCACACGCGCTGCTTTTAGCTTTATTGCTGTTTAATATTCAGCCCATGCACACAGTCCCCGTACAAGACAGTTGATACATCAGCAGTATGACTCGTATAGACTGTTCCTCTTACTACAGATGCCTCATAGAGGTAATAGCGGTGGTGGATGACAACGCAATTTTGGTTAATTACGGTGTGGAGCAGAAAATTCATTTTTCTCAGGGTGACTGTGTGTCCAGTTTCTGTTGTTTCAGACATAGTGGCCAGCTACAGTATAATGGACACTATGCGTATAGTAGCGTTATAGGTTTTTATTTAGTCCACCACATGATTATCCAATGTTGCTGACAGTGCAAAAGTAGGGGAGACTGGGGAATGTAACATTTTATTTAAAAGTCTGTAACTCAGTTGATTTTTGTGCTATGCCTCTCAAAATGTTATATTATGTTCCCATATACACTCTATTAAAAAAAAGGTAGATTTTGAGGTAACGTGTTAAAAAATAGAAATATAATGAGAGTTTTAACAATTTCTAACGTAGGCTGTATAGTGGACCCTCACATATTGCACAAAATGGGACAATAGGCTTATATTAAAACAAAATGTTTATGTCATAATAATTTTTTTTTTACGATAAATTGGAATATAACAATTATTGAATGCACCAATAGTGTTACAAGTTATCTAGTATACGAGGCATGTAACTGCAGCAATCTTTGTATTTGCCATTAATATACAGAGTTTAGGAATAATTTGTAGATTAATAGCAGACATCACTCTAAAAAAAAAGGTTCTATATGGCACCAAAAAAGGTTCTTGGCTCGTAATCATAGGGGAACCTTTTTTAGTGCTATATAGCACCAATTTTGGTGCTTCAGAGGTGCTATATAGCACCTTAGTCAAAGAACCGGTGAAGAACCTCTGAAGAACTGCTGAAGAACCACCGAAGCACCAAAATTGGTGCTATATAGCACTAAAAAAGGTTCCCCTATGATTACGAGCCAAGAACCTTTTTTGGTGCCATATAGAACCTTTTTTTTTATGTGGCGTTCACACCGGACGCGATTCGCGCGAATAATTCGCGCTAATCGCGCGAAGATGGACGCTTGAACATTTTGAGTTCACTCGCTTCATTCGCGCGTGTAATTCGCGCGAATCGCGCGTGAAAAACGCGTGTGACAACTACACACCAGACGCGAATTCGCGTCATGGGCGGGGCTTCTGCTCTATATGAGCCTATATGAGCTTTTTTGTAAAAAATACTACTATTAATGTGCGACAAAACGTAGTTTAAAGACTTTTTCAGGCGATAATATAGTTGTTTAAAGCTCAAATCTGTGGTTAATTTATAAAAAGAGTGCATATTTGAGCATTTTATCTGGCGTTTTCGGAGTTGTGAGATCCAAGGCATCGGCGGCGCTCAGCGCTCGTGTACCCGGCGAGACCCGCCTTCCCTCGGCTAGTCCTTCTCACATTTGCCGCTGGCTCTGGCTCTTTTTTTCTGCTCCTGTCTCGTTGTGAAATGGCTCACTTGGCTCACAATAACTCACAATAACTCACTTTCTTCCAAGCAAGATCCTTTTTATTCCTTTTATTCCTGTTCCTGTAGTGATAGGATGATGTATTGTACAGCTCCAGGGTCTCCACATACGGCCACCATTATCTTGTCCTCCATTGTTGTTGGGATTTCTGCCTCCGCTTGTAAATGCGTCACTACTAGAGCAAGCTCGTGATTGGTTAACGCGGCGCGAAATATCCGCCAGAGTTCAGATTTTTCAACTTGAGCGATTCGCGCGAATCGCGTGATTCGCGCGAATCGCGCGTTCAAAACGCTCAATTCGCGTCATTCGCGCCGCCTCAATCGCGCGAATCGCGCGAATCTCGCCGCCTCATTCGCGCGAATCGCGCCGCAGAATGCCATTTCGCGTCTCTGCATTGACTTAACATGTAAATCACTCGCGCGAATCGCGCGAATCGCGTCCGGTGTGAACGCAGCTTTAGAGTGATGTCTGCTATTAATCTACAAATTATTCCTAAACTCTGTATATTAATGGCAAATACAAAGATTGCTGCAGTTACATGCCTCACATAACTTGTAACACTATTGGTGCATTCAATAATTGTTATATTCCAATTTATCGTAAAAAATTTTTTATTATGACATAAACATTTTGTTTTAATATAAGCCTACTGTCCCATTTTGTGCAATATGTGAGGGTCCACTATACAGCCTACGTTAGAAATTGTTAAAACTCTCATTATATTTCTATTTTTTAACACGTTACCTCAAAATTGGTTTTGGTCCTGTAAATCCTACATTTTTACACAGAGTCTTACAACTTCATACAGGTATTGTATGATAGAAATGTACCATTTGTAATTCATTCCAATTTGGTAAAACAGTTTGCATCCCTATGTCTCCAGTACAGTATGGCCATATATTTACAGTGCAGTATTCATTAATTGAGTCGACATACACTAACTATACAATACAAATGTAAGAAAATATCTTGAGAAGGGAGCTGGGACCTAGCTTTCTCAAATAGCCTATGTTTAAATGCTAAAAGAAACAAGGGCACCAGTTTGGCTTGCTGCTAGAAATCGCCCAGTCAGCAGAAACGTCTTCTATCACGTTACTTCAGATGATTTCTATAGTGTAGGCTATAATGAGAGCCGAATTTTCCACTGAGCTTCGTGATTTAATGCAGCAAATCAAGTCCAGCATCTCTAGTTTCCAACAGTTTAATTGATTGAATGAAGGTAAGTTGAATGCAGGAGGCTTTGCACTCATGAGCACAAACATCCCGGTTACACTTCCCAATTCAAAAGACCTCAAATGAAATAAGATGCTCTTAAAATGTCCCGTGCCATCATCATTCAATAACAATGACTAATGACTAATTCACATCTAAATCTGCGTTCGAGCAGACACAAGTAGTTCCTGCTTTATTCATTTACAATGCAGCAAAATCCCGGGGTGCCTTACATCTACTGAGGGGAGAAAAAAAAAGTTGTAGCATACCTCAAACAAGGGTCCGATTTTATTCTTCTCCAGGTATGACTGAATTCTTGACTGCTGTACAGACGCCATGAGAATGCGTTGCATTAAACAGCAAATGCTTTAGATATCGTTAAATATAGCCAAGCATCTTCAAACGTGTGGGATTGCGGACGGATCTCTAGCGGGAAGTGATCGGACATCCAGCGCTGAGAGAGCTCGTCTGCTGCTCCAGCAGCACATGCTGAAAGTAACAGGGTTTGGTCACTATCTGATGGGACTATCCCTCCTCCGGTCTCGGCAGAGTAGCTGGCGACGGCTCCTTCCCAAAGCCAATGGAAAAGATTACACCTCAGATCGATGTTCATTGGCTGTTCATGTCTGAGAGACCCGCCCTCGTTGTTTACACAGAGAAAGTGTCATTATCTCATATGCACATATCCACATTCCACACTATTGCTTACCTATTCAAGTTTCAGAAGCATATAGTGCATTAAAATAGCCCACATAAGCAACACATTGTCATTCCGTCATCATGTCTGATGCTCTGATCTGGCCGTGACAGTCGTGTAATACACATGCGTCCGGAAACAGATTTGATTAGTTCATCTCTCGAGTCTCGGGTTTGAGTCATTCGTTCATCAAGTCCCAGCTCCATAGGCAAGGCTGCAGACAGTCACCGGAAACAGAAAAGATTAGTTCATCTCGAGTCTTTGAGTCGTTCGTTCGAGTCCCCATAGGTTGAATGCAGAAACAAAAATGATTAGTTCAATTAGTTCTACATTGCATTATACTTTTAAAGGTACGGTTAGAAAACAAAACTATTAATTTTGCAGAAGAACATAGTTTTGGTTGTGTTTCGGCTCTGCGTGACTGCGGATGAATATTTATCATATACTGCTCATAAAACATTCACTACTAGACTTAAGAGATATAACAGTTTAGATGCAAAGGATCTCAAGCTGAGCTTAAGATGTTACTGTAGCTATACCCATGTAAGCAATAATGTACAAGGCTAGTGCTGTATCGTGAATAATTCATGCCTGAAGGGCGTTGTTAGGCACAACACGAAGCGAGTCAGCAGTAACTTATTCACGATACAGCACTAGCCTCGAGTACCTTATTTATTTTATAAAACGGGTACCACACAATACAAGTATTAAAGCAAAAAAAAATTATCAATGCAACTTTCATGAAGTAAAATCACTATAAGCCTTTCTTCCACTGGAAAAAATAGTCCCTGACTGTGAACAGCAACATAAGTTACATTGTTACGCCATTAGATGGCGGCAAAGACCGTCTTTATGAGTGAGTCACTCAGTAACGAAAACTTTACATTAAAAGGACTGAAACACTTGCGGTTTGGCCACTTGAGACCGCGCATGCACGCGACATTAAGGAGGTTGAGATCGTCTTTTTCTCCTTATTGTGACGTATATCCGAGTGAAACGGCTTCTGAAATTAGGAAAAAATGTAGGGCGAGACTTGATTTCGTCCTTCGGGAATTGATTGGATCGTTGGAAGTTGGGCGTTGCTAATAAAATGGAGGCAGATTTGAAGTTTACACTCAGTTGTGGAGAAAGATCGAGTTTTTCTCTTAAATAAATGTATTTTCTCTCTAATTCTTTTCTACATATGTTACTGAGCATATTTCCTCACTTTTCGCTGGTTTATGCTACATATTTCACTTATTTTAAGCCTTTTATGGCTTTATTTCTGTCAAACTTTTTTCTCAGTTCTCCCATATAAGCGCGTTCACACACGCTGCATTCCTCAGTGTGAGCCGTCACTACAAGCTGTTCGTCCGTCTATATTGAGTAATTTTTACATAAAAAATGCTTTTATTTCTCATATATCTCTCTCTCTTTGTCTCAAGTCCTTCTTGAAGAAGGTAGGCTACTGTGTACAACGAGAAAAATGCACTTAACCACCATGCTACGATCAGTGAGTGACAGGTTTCTGAGAGGCGGTGCAGAAACGAGACAGGCGGCGATAACCCCGCCCTCGCGCCATAGCACATGACCAGGAGAGAAGAGAGGTCGTTTCGATGGGGGAGGGAAAGTTAACATATTTGATTAAAGATTATAAGGGTAAATGAATTTTTAAAAAAAATAATGAAGTGCACAGATAAATCAGTTATAGTTAACACTACAATATTAAATATAAAATACGAATTGTAAAATTTGATTTCATGCCGCCTTTAAGTAAGTGTGCAAGACTGTCCCATGTCTTGAAAATGCCAAAGTGCAATGCCATTAATGCACACTAAACAGGAGGAACACTTCAGAGCAGTATTCGAAACCAAGCATATCCCATCATGCATTATGTTCGGGAACTCACGTGCCCCGAAATCACGAGATGTCGAGGGAAACGTTCTGCTGTAAGTTAACTGAATTGGATATTACATATAATTTGGTAGTAAAAGTGTTGCACATTTCATTGGTGCAGATGAATAGGCTATGGCCCTGCCCCAAATGGTACCCTAAACCCTCGCGGTCTTCCTCTTGAGTCCGCATTTTCACGACGTAATGCCGCCGTGACTGCCGGGAAGAAGTCCACTGCGTAACCCGCACCAGTGCGGTCTCGGCAGAAGTGTGCAGCGAGGGCGCATATCGACCTCAAAGGGGGCGCTCACGAGCACCCTTCTGAGAGCTAAAATGACAAATGGGACACCCTGCGGTCTCGTGGACTTAATGGACATGCACACGCAGCGGCCATTGTCAGTCCACAAGACCGAAGCTGTGTCCCAATTCAAGGGTTGCGTCCTTTGAAGTGCGCGGCCGACGCTGCCTTCAAAGGACGCACCGAGACTCGTTTACAGTGGAAGGTATAGCGGATTGCGTCACCGCTGCGCGACGAAGGCTGTCCCAATTCGTAGGTCCTTCGAAGGCTCCTTCAAAATACGGCCTGCAAATGCGTCATTCTTTTCCCATGAAATGAAGGATACTTTGATGGATGCTTCGCAGCCTTGCCTACCCCAGAATTCATTGCGCGCCGCGACGTCAGATTTTTGAAGAGAAATCGCCAATTACACTTTTAAATGCAAGTATTGGGTTTCAATTTACTCCAGTAATCTAATGTATCAATAAAATGTTGACTAATGTTTCCAACATCGGATTTTATATGTTTATACTCTTTAATCTTTAGGCTAGTTGTTTTGTTTTTAGGCAGTTGGATATAACTGACTTTTTACACGATTATTAGATTTTGATATTAGTTATCGTTTAAAAAACAATCTAAAAATAAAATACACTAGAAATACGTCTTATAGATCAGGGATAGGCACCGTTGGTCTTGGAGGGCCGCTGTCCTGCAGAGTTCAGCTCATTTGATTTGAGGATTTGAGTTAATTTAATTTGTTCTTCCCTCTTTCTGAAAACATCTTAGTGACATGGCAGCCGCCGAATAAGTCAGCACTGCAAACCTGTTGGTAGACAGTGGAAATATGCACTGATCCCAGATGATGTCCCGCTTCACCAGGGTCTCCCAGCCCAGCTCAATAAAAGTTTACATAAAAACGTTTTCTTCCATCTGTTTTATGTACTGTTAATTGTCAAATTTATTTTGTTTTTCTAATCTTAAATGTAACTTATGTAAATAGTTGTAAATAAAAATGTATGGAACAATTTATTGTTTCATTTACAAATTAATTTGTAAGACATGACAAAAATAAATGAACAGAATGTTTTATTTAAAGCTACACTGTGTAACTTCTTTAGTTTATTCTTAGCTAAAAACACTTAGTTCTTTCAAAAATATATGTGCTCATTAATGTATATTTACTTCTTTTTTTATTATAAGTAATAAAGTATTCTCGTAAGTTTATAATATGCCATTGAAAATACATACGGGTAAGGGGTTCGAATGGGGGTCGCCATGTTGCCCCTCCATCTTGAAAGTACATTAGCCAAAGAGGGACATACCCGTAAATTCAAGCTTCGCCTTTCGCGTTTTAACACTCGATGGCACCGTGTCGAATGTGAAGAGGCGGATTGCTGGACTGAACTGGAAGCCATGTTAATTTTGGACTAAATCGGCCACCGTAGGAGTTAAAACGAAATCGGAATTGGAAGGAACAGAAACTAATATTTACTGGATGGTCATATACCTTTTCACCGCTAGATGGGGGAAAATATCACACAGTGTAGCTTTAATTTACAAATTATAACTTGCATAACAAAAATAATGTGTAGAACGATAATATTTCATTTACACATTTTAATTTACAAATTTTAGTTCTCAACTATCTCTCAAGAAGAGATCTCGCTGAAACTTCATGTCCTCCCTCAGTATCTCCATCAGCTCATCCTCTCGGTCTCGTTTCCTCTTGGCTGGAGTTGCTCCTCCTCATCTTGGTCATCCACTGCTGAACTTGGCCCTGGTGTTAGTGATGGGAAGTTCGGATCATTTTACTGACTCGGATCTTTGAATCTCGTTCAGCAAAATTAACGAATCTTTTTTCCAAGTCATTTCGTTCATTTCAGCAGAATCTAATTAAAATGTTACATTTTTCATTTTTCAACACATTTAGTAGCCTACTTTTGGAATAAAAAAATGAACTATAAGCTAATGCAGCCATGGCCAAACTTTGAGAAATAAATTATAAATGAATTGCTTAGCTTGATTCAGTCTATGTATGCAGTCTGTTAGTTCACCTCACCTCCCGATCCAAATCGTTCTTCTTTTTTTTTTTTTTCAAATCGTTTACCTCTCGTGTCTGTTTTCAGGTTCGAGCCGTTAGTTCCGTCATCATGTCTGATGCTCTGATCTGGCCGTGACAGTCATGTAATACATATGCGTCCGGAAACAGATTTGATTAGTTCATCTCTCGAGTCTCGGGTTTGAGTCATTCGTTGATCAAGTCCCAGCTCCATAGGCAAGGCTGCAGACAGTCACCGGAAACAGAAAAGATTAGTTCATCTCGAGTCTTTGAGTCGTTCGTTCAAGTCCCCATAGGTTGAATGCAGAAACAAAAATGATTAGTTCATCTCTCGAGTCAGTCTTCGGGTCCTAGTCTCGTTCTTTTGTCACGTGACCGCTTCCCGGGTTCAGTGTCTCGCAACATATACAACATTACAGTCATATTATTGACTGTATATTATTTTGTTTAGGAATTATCATACAATTATCAAAAGATATCTGCAACAAAATACATAACACTACAGTTCTATTTCGTTCCTGTTTTTTTATTCAGTAAAAACACAAAAATCATAGCCTAACAGTAGGCCTATATCATTAGAAAAATAAAATTACAGCTGATCCCAAATAGTCAATATATTTCCCATATTATGATGATATGGCTTTGCTATTTACTGAAGATTAGAACCCACTGTAAACAAGTCTCAATCTTTGCTTTATCAAAGTGATTTCCCCATCACACAGATAAAGTTTAAAGCATTAACCAACTCTTTAATAATATAATTCTGTTATAGAAAAGAACCATCATGACAGATATTCACAAATATATAAAGTGTAAGAAATAAAAAAGGTACAATTCGAGGCCAGAAACGCATCACGCATCAAAAAAAGTTATATGTGAATTATTAACTAATTTCTGCATGCAATACGGCTGTCATGTCACGTGACAAAAGAACGAGACTAGGGCTGCGTTCGAAACCGCATACTCATTGAGTAGGTACTCGTTTTCAATAAGTACTTACTTAACGAGCTCTAAAAGAGTAGGTACTATTGCCTGATCTCGTTAAGTATGAATGCAATCCGCACTTTATGCGCCATGTTGACGTAATCATGTGACCTACGACGTTATCTCAAGCGCAACGACTTGAAAGACGAGTGACAGGTTTAATTCATCGATCTATAAATATCTTAATATTGATTAAACTTGCTAATTTTGTGGTCTTGTTGAAGAAACAGCTGCCCATTTATTTTGTGATATTAACCCTACTAATCTGACCCAGTTTTATCCTTACCCAAGTGATCTCTTGAATATGTTGTCAATTTCTTTTTTACATGCAAAAAATTCATCCACAATCAAAATTGGCCTAAATCTTCTTTTTATATTTTCCTTTTTCTTGTTAAATTTAACTCCTGTTTCATCCCTCAAGCTTATGAAATATTTTTATTGCATTATGATGAATTATTCAAAGATATCTAACCTTGTTATTGTTTTTTCTTTGTATATAATGTATGCAAACCCATATTTGTTTTATCATTATGATTGTTAAAGATACAACCATGTAATTATAAAATAAAAGATATGAGTGACAGGTGCAGTGAGAGCTCAAAGCATCAGTAACTCCACAGCCCGGCCTGTGCGGTTTCCCTCAGTGTCTGCACAGAGACGTCTTTCAGATGCTCGAAGATCTCACCTTTGGAGAAAACTGTTGATTTTATACTCGAAAAATGTAAGTATCACTATTCAAAATTAAGATTACCCCAGAATGAATTGCATTGCTAGCCCACTAAAACACTTACAATAATGACAAATGCTGACCAGTACTTAATTATATTACTTTTTCTTTTAACTGGAAATTATGTTTTAGTAAAACAAGCAAAATGCAACTTGTTGTCATATGACATAGCAATGCATGAATATACACTAGAACAAATGCAGCCGATGTGAATACCAATTTTCAGTCAAGAGGAAACATGAATTATGAGTAAAAATCATGAGTAAAAGAATGAATAAAAGTAAACATCACAAATGAATAAGTCACCAACACATGAAACAAAACTTTATTCAAACGTATTGTTCTAACAAACCATCACGCATTTACAGACGGTGAACCCCACATCTGCTGCCATCGCAACCAGGGGCGTAAATCGCGGGGGGGACAGGACCCCCCCCCCCCCAATTTGAGGGCTGTCCCCCCCTAAAAACCATGCTGTATTGTAATTAATATAACAATATATACTTAAAATAAATGTGTAAGTAGTAAAACAATACAAACGCAAACGGGACAAAAAATGCGTTTTAAGTTTAGAAACATTTTGAGTCCCCCCTCCCCTCACAGTGGTTTGATCCACCGTGCACCTCAACTAACGTTACCCATAGACCGTAGTTTGGGGAGAGAACAAGGCTCTTCAGACAGCAGTTGTGAAACACCAGTAAGTAGCTGTCAAGGCTATTTTATTCACTTTAAACGTCAGATGAAGTGATTCTTTTCTCTTTAATACAGATTAGGCAAAACACTGTTAACATCACTTGCCCACCGCCGCACCGCCCCGCTCCGCTGTATAGTAATAAAATCATTTAGTTCAGTTAGAGAACTGACAAAACAATTAAAAACTGAACGTGTCTGCTCAATACAGCACCAGCCGAACGAGCAAACCGCTGACAGACAAGATTATCGAAGATTTGGTTTCAAAGCGTAAAAGCGCCTATTTAAGGGAGTGTGTCATTGTACTGTTCTGTTGTTGTGTTTTTCATTACGAATAATAGGCTAATGAACCCAAAATTCAAGCAACCCGCCCCCAAATTCTAAAAATTGGCTAATTCTAAACCGTAAGATCAGTCAGATCTGTGTAGGGTTTTGCTCAATATGATAATAAGTGACAGATCAGAGGCTTCTGCAGTTGAATATCTAAATATCTGAATATCATAGTATAAAATACTATGTGGAGGACGCAAGATAATTTAATAATTATAATATGACTGCGTGCTGAACCTTAATCGTATTTAAACTACTATCGCTTTGTGTTGTTGGTCAGATAAAATGACAGAGAAAAGAAAAACTTTTTTTTCAGTACACCAAAACGCCAAATAAGTGTAATAAAATGTTATAAAATGCAAATAAAATGTTTTTTTGTTTTTTTTGTGGTACACATATCCTTACAAGTACGATTTTGGCTGTATTATTTGTGTCCCCTTCAAAAATTGCTCTTGGGAAATTTCATGTTTATTGTCCCCCCCAACTTTTAGATGAAATTTACGCCCCTGATCTCAACACAGCTGTGCCAATTCTGCGGCTTTATATTGATGAAGCAGTTGACCAGCGTGAACACCTTCGCCTGTCCTAGCCGTCCATCATGTCCCTCCTGAACCCCACAACCCTGAAGCAAGAGTGTGAGAACATGTGCGGGACAATCTCTGACTGCTGATGTCTGCTCCAAACATCCGTGTGCCTGCTCTCCATCAGCATGACTACTTAAAACCTTTTACAATTCATGTTGTCAGCATTTAATATATAAAGCATAAAATATTTAATTTAATATTTTTACAATTACATGCTATTTGTATTGTAGCTTTATCACTTTTGTGGTGTAATGGACTAAAGCAGAAGGTTTCTGCTTCGACCTCCGCAGCCATCTCCACCAGTGTGTCCTTGAGCAAGGCTCAACCACAGAAGCTCTGCAACAAGTGATGAGAGATCAAGAATCAAAAAGTGCTGTAATAACTCAAGTGCTGAAATAAATTCAAGTATTTTCTATGGTATACTTACTCGAAGCCTTTTATTGCAGCATTTCTCTTTCCAGTGAAGAGGGCTTCATGAGCCACTCTCCACTGGATAAGGCTGCGTGTGTGTTCATCAGTCCCTGTAACATCCAAACAAGATTTAATGTTAGATCTGTCATTTATGTGATAAATATATATCAAAAGGTTGATGTGTACACTTTGATAGCGAACTTGATATTTTGTGTTTCATCCAACACAAACGATCCTATATTGGTCAATAGACAAATGAAATCTAAAATGCATCTTCAGTTGTGTTAATCTGTTTCTTTAAATCAGTAAAACAAGCATGTATGTGTGTAATGCAAAGTGTTGACAAAAGCTTAGGCCAAATCAATGACATGTCTGTAAAATGTCCCCTGTCAAATGTTAAACGCACATTTAGGAAACGTCTATATTGCATATGGTTAAGAGTGCATTCACACCTTTTCTTTAAACAAACGTTTATCAGGTTCTTGTACACAGTTAAAGCAATGCTTTCAAGAAAACGATGATTAACAAATATTCAGAAGTATGTGTGCTTAATGAAGCACGACTGGTGCGTTAGCTATATGAAAATGAAATGTTTTACAGCTATTTAATATATTTTAATATATCAATATTTAATATATATTAATGTCTTAAAACCAAGTTTCCTCGTCGGTTGTTAAATATGTGAACTTTAAATACAATTAACAGCGGTTCAGTTTGTTGTACTTACACTTGAAAACAGCTGCGTCTCTGTCCTCCGACATGTTCGGAAATTATGATTTTCCATGGCCTCATGGGATATTAAAGTGCCCATTGGATGCACACTTCAGAATCTGGGCGGACGCAGTAGGCCATCCGGGGATTTCTCGCCTATACTGTTTTATAAATACTGAGGTTTCGGACATACTACTCCATTCACGTACTGTTTTCTCTTACTATATAGTAGGTATGTAGGCATATTCGACGCAATTTAAGTACACGCACGTCCGAATCTCGCGAGAATTAGTTCATCCGCCCGGTAATTCTCGCGTACTCTTTTATGAATACTGAGGATTCGGACATACTATTGGCTCGCCTACTGCTTTTTACATACTATATAGTAGGGAAGTATGCGGTTTCGAACGCAGCCTAGGACCCGAAGACTGACTCGAGAGATGAACTAATCATTTCTGTTTCTGCATTCAGCCTATGGGGACTTGAACGAACGACTCAAAAGACTTGAGATAAACTAATCTTTTCTGTTTCCGCCGGTACAGACTGCATATCCGTGCCCTAATATGGGGCTGGGACTTGATGAATGAACGACTCGAGACACGAACTAATCATTTCTGATTCCTGTAGTAGCCTGAGATGTTGCGCAATGCGCATGCGCGGGTCAATACAAAATGAACGAATCGCTCTCTGAGACGACTCGTCGTTCCCGAGTCATATTAAGGATTCGTTCAAAATGACCGAATCGTTCATGAACGACACATCACTACGGTGTGTCCTCAGGGATGGAGGCAATGAGTACAGTGGGGTTGTCCCAACACCTAATTCATGAAGACAAACCATGGCCAAGTTTCCCACTCCCTCACCTGTCCCAGGACACTTTCAATCCTAAGGCAGAGAAAATAAACATGTCTGTTAACAACAAACACAACAGCACAATACATTTCAGCAAAGATGTGTCTATTAACTTGCATACATTTTATTTTATTAAGGTGTTCCATTTTTTTTACCTGCAAGGCAAGGGTGCAATCTTAGGAAAATAAAAAAATATGATGCATCAGTAGCCTGCATAACGTTACATACAAAATACTCCAGAAATCATATTTATAGATACTCAAATTCTATATTCTTTTTGTTGTGGGCTCTGTATAGGATAAGGCCCCCCCCCCCCCCCTATACCTTCACAAGAACCTATGGAAATACTACAAATGGGTCGTACTCCAATCCACACTGGCCGAGTTTTTCGGCCCGGTAAATAAATACTCATTTGCTGCCCTCATTTTAATAAAGCTGTCTGCTACTTTATCCATAAAACAAAACGTAATATTACATCAGATCACCTAACTAATAAAGCCGTGCAGTGGTAACAGAAATAAAGACCACCGGCTTTTAAAATGTTTCGTTGGTTATTTGAGTAAATTAAAACACAGTACTTACATTTATAAGTGTATTCCTCGACCGCGAAGGATCCACTTGTTCTGGGCTGCGTTTCCCAAAACCATCGTAAGTCTAAGTTGATCGTAGAGACCATTGGTGGCAATTGTTCTACGATCAACTTAAGCTTAAGATGGTTTTGGGAAACGCAGCTCTGGTTGATTCTATCGCGGCCGGGGAGAAGGACGGTGGGTTGGGTTGCCAGGTCTCTGCAACAACAGTAGCCCAAAACTCCCAATGCGATTTTCTCCATCGAGCGGCCGAAATCGTACTTATGGGGTAGAAACCAACCCGCGGAAATATTTTTTACCCGCGGAAACAACTTAACCTTAGCCTAATTCGGCTGTAAAACCGCGGACTTGGCAACACGGACGGCAGGCTGCATTTGAAGGCCCCTTCGAATTGGGACAGCCTTCGTCGCGCTGCGGTGACGCAATCGGCCTTCAAATGCGGCCTTTGAAGGATGCAGCCCCCGAATTGGGACACAGCCCGAAAGTAAACTGGAGTGTGCCATTTGGGACAGGGCCTATGTGTATTTTCACAACATTTGCAACTACTTTTTAATCACATAATTAGAATCACCACAATTTTATTTTAATTGTGTCTTCTGTTAGTTACTTACATAGGGACTACTGAGCAGACATTTAGAAGTTTATTTTAAAATGCAAAGTGTTGAAAATAAAAAAAGCTCTGTAAACACTTGCATTTTTACAACACTATAAGTGTCATGATCCCAGCTTGTGTTAGGACTTTTGTTATTTCCTGTCTTGTGCCATTTTTTGTAGTTCTTTGTAGTTGTAGCCTATTAGACACTCCCCCTTGTTAACCTGTTAACCTTGTTTCCCTTCATACCATATCTATACCCCAGTGCTTCAGTTGTCGTCGTTGATCCTGTATCCTGTTCTTTGTGGATACTATTGTTCTTGGATTTTCTCTGTTTATGTTTTTAATAAATGTTTGTGCTGCATTTGGATTCTCACTCAGCTTCATACCTGCTCACACGTTACAATAAGTGTGTCCAATCGGGTAATCAAAAGTTATATACACACTTGCAGTCTTCACGCCTACTTGAACACTTGGGCCATACAGGAAATACGTCATGTACAAGTGCAAAGACTGCAAGTGTCAGGGCAAAGGCAAACCCCTTAACTGTTAAAAGGGCGAAATATCACAGCGGACATTCAAATAGATTTTTTATTATGAACATAGGACATATGACCTGAAGGAAAATGCTATATCTAAATGCAGGTACACTCGCTCGCTCAATCTCTCTCTCACAATACTCTTCTCTGCATAATAGAGTAAGCTTCAATTAACAATATCAGTTGAGAACAAACATATGTTTAGGTTGCTAAGAGTGGTTGCTAAGGGTGTTGTGCAGTGATACACAGAAACAATGCATGAACGAGTGACGCAAGTACACATTTTCCACACAAAAAGCAACTCCCTTGGTCATGGGCTATTTACACAAAAAGTTTTCAATTTTTAGTTGAAAACTGTGTTATGCGTTTTGGCTGTTCATTTACACGACAGTGGTGTTTTTGGGGCCTGAAAACAGGTATCAAAGTGCAAGTTTTTGAAAACTATAGCGTTATTGTTTGTGTAAACTACAAAAAAACTAATTTAAGGAAAACCGTTTTTCTTTACAAAGTGAAATAACCAACTACTGGCCTGGTAGCATAATACGCCGCATTTTAATCATTTTCGTGGATCCGTGTGAACGGGATCATTTTGTCATCTATATACGCAAAAAACGCATTTAGTACATCGTTGTCATGTAAACGTACTCTAAATATAAACACTTATATAGGGGCTTACCATAGTGAATCAAGACAAAAATATGTTTCGGAAGAAGGATTGAAGGTGTATTGACTCTTTATTTACATTTTATTCATTTTGAACTAAAAAAAGTGATATAGTGCAGCTATTAATAAATAAGTGGCCTATTATTTATGAAATTAATTTATGAAAAATATCATGCAAAGAAATAAAATATTTTAACAAACGTTATGAAAAGATCACATTTTATTCATTTAAAAAAGTGTTGAGATGCAGGTTATTAGAAAAACTCAATGTCTTTTAACTTTAGAACTTTTTAGAATGCGGTGTCATGCACGTCTCACTGCACAAGACATAAGACACGAGTGCAATGATCAAACACGTTCGTCTAGCATGTTCACATTGAGCAATAATGGAAAAGCGGTGCAGTGGAATGCAAAAACTCTGTGAAAGGCCACTAAAGTATTTTATAAATCAAATAGTTCCGGTGCTGGCTTCTGATTGGTCAATACAGCATTCCAGAAATATTCGTTCACTATTCACTTTATTCTTAAAGGGTTTTTTCACAAAAAAAGGAAAATTAGCTCATGATTTACTCACCCTCAAGTCATCCTAGGTGTATATGACATTCTTCTTTCAGACGATGCGTTTGTGTAAGAAAAATATCCATATTTAAAACTTTATAGACTTAAATAGCTAACTTCCGGCGGTCAGCAGTGCGCGAGTCGACTAAAAGAGTGCTCTAAACGCATTCGTCGTGAATCAATGCGTACGGCAATCCACCGGAAGTTAGCTATTTAAGTCTACAAAGTTTTAAATAAGGATATTTTTTTAACACAAACGCACCGCTTCGTTTCAGAAGGCCTTTATCAACCCCCCGGAGCCAGGTGGAGCACTTTTATGATGGATAGATGCACTTTTATGGACTTCAAAAACGACCCATCAAGTCAATGGCATTCTAATGCTTGGATTAGCCAGGACTTTTTTTAATATAACTCAGATTGTTTTCGTCTGAAAGAAAAATGTCATATACACCTAGGATGACTTGAGGGTGAGTAAATCATGGGCTAATTTTCATTTTTGGGTGAACTATCCCTTTAAGGAAGGCAGTCCGCCGGAAGCTTGATATTTTACTTCATAACGTGTTAAATATGGATATTTTTTCATACAAAAACCCATCGATTCACTTCAGAAGCCCTTTATTAACCCCCCGGAGCCGTGTGGAGTACTTTTATAATGGATGAATGCACTTTTTTTGGGCTTCAAATTTTGGGCTGCCATCCACTGCCATTATAAAGCATGGAAGAACCAGTACTTTTTTAATATAACTCTAATTGTATTCGTCTGAAAGAAGAATGTCATATACACCTAGGATGGCTTGAGGGTGAGTAAATCATGGGCTAATTTTCATTTTTGGGTGTTCTATCCCTTTAAGTAAAATCTGTCCGTTATTCTGCTTGATATTGCAAACTGTTGCTTATATTATCTGAATTTATTATCGTAATCATAAACACACTGATTTGTAGCACAAATTATTTTACCACACAGCTTTTGGCATTCTTCCTATAGACCCTTTTCACAGACTGTGATGACGCATTTTAACGGTCATCAATATTGTAAATCCTGCAACGTTTTTTGTATTTTCATTTTTAAAATAATATACAGTGAGGAAAATAAGTATTTGAACACCCTGATATTTTGCAAGTTCTCCCACTTGGAAATCATGGAGGGGTCTGAAATTGTCATCGTAGGTGCATGTCCACTGTGAGAGACATCATTTTTTAACTATTTATTTGTTTGATACAGCTGCAAATAAGTATTTGAACACCTGTCTATCAGCTAGAATTCTGACCCTCAAAGACCTGTTAGTCTGCCTTTAAAATGTCCACCTCCACTCCATTTATTATCCTAAATTAGATGCACCTGTTTGAGGTCGTTAGCTGCATAAAGACACCTGTCCACCCCATACGATCAGTAAGAATCCAACTACTAACATGGCCAAGACCAAAGAGCTGTCCAAAGACACTAGAGACAAAATTGTACACCTCCACAAGGCTGGAAAGGGCTACGGGGAAATTGCCAAGCAGCTTGGTCCACTGTTGGAGGTCCACAAAAAGGTCCACTGTTGGAGCAATCATTAGAAAATGGAAGAAGCTAAACATGACTGTCAATCTCCCTCGGACTGGGGCTCCATACAAGATCTCACCTCGTGGGGTCTCAATGATCCTAAGAAAGGTGATAAATCAGCCCAGAACTACACGGGAGGAGCTGGTCAATGACCTGAAAAGAGCTGGGACCCCCGTTTCCAAGGTTACTGTTGGTAATACACTAAGACGTCATGGTTTGAAATCATGCATGGCACTGAAGGTTCCCCTGCTTAAACCAGCACATGTCAAGGCCCGTCTTAAGTTTGCCAATGACCATTTGGATGATCCAGAGGAGTCATGGAAAAAAGTCATGTGGTCAGATGAGGCCAAAATAGAACTTTTTGGTCATAATTCCACTAAACGTGTTTGGAGGAAGAAGAATGATGAGTACCATCCCAAGAACACCATCCCAACTGTGAAGCATGGGGGTGGTAGCATCATGCTTTGGGGGTGTTTTTCTGCACATGGGACAGGGCGACTGCACTGTATTAAGGAGAGGATGACCGGGGCCATGTATTGCGAGATTTTGGGGAACAACCTCCTTCCCTCAGTTAGAGCATTGAAGATGGGTCGAGACTGGGTCTTCCAACATGACAATGACCCGAAGCACACAGCCAGGATAACCAAGGAGTTGCTCTGTAAGAAGCATATCAAGGTTCTGGCGTGGCCTAGCCAGTCTCCAGACCTAAACCCAATAGAGAATCTTTGGAGTGATTTTCAAAATCACGTGACCAATGACGTCCGAAGCTTCGTTTCACACACAGCCACGTGACCGCTTCGTACTCTGATTCAAAAAGGTTTAAAAATGCGCGACACAGGTTGTTAGAACTGTTGTATTGTGCTAGTTTATTGTTGCGAGACTTTGTCATGGTTCTGAAATGTGGGAACACTTTCATTTGAGTTCGCTTAATAAGGTTGATAATATATTTGGCTTTTGTTCTGCAGCCACATGTATATATATGTGTGTGTGTGTGTGTGTGTGTGTGTGTGTGTGTGTGTGTGTTTCTTTGTGTGCATGCACCTGCATTTAGTCTACTTCCTTTATTCATAAGTTTTATTTGTTCACAAACAGGAAAAATGTCCACATTCACAATACAAAATGTTATCTTTATTGGTTTGAGTTACTAGGAGTATGCAATGGAACAGATTGTTGTCATGTATTTAATTTATTGATTCATTCATCTATCCATTAATTAATTTTTGCTTCTAAGATAATAGTTGCAAAACATTTTGCAACACAGTGCTTTCCCTCACTTTCACCAGCAGAGGTTCTCGTCGAGCTCTGATTCGAAAAGCTTCGAGTAATGAACCTTTTTCTGATACAATTGTGCTGAAAGCTTCACTGGTTCAGAAAGCTTCACTTCGTCATCACTAGAAATCACTACTGTGACGTTTTTATTTTGCTATGTGAGCAAATGGGCACACAAAAAAAATATTTAATGCTATAATATTTAACCCAACTATGACGACTTCCGCTCTGAGAAACCCGGAAATGAAAAAGGTCTATCATTTACCTAGCCTGGCTCCGCCCTGCTACGCACTTCCACTCAATTTTAATTTTCCTTCAGTACTCCGTCTGGGATTGCGGTATATTCTCTGGTTTTCTCCGGTCAAATTTTAACCTGCCCAATCAGCAATGATGACGTTGATGTTGTGCGCTAGTTTGAGATGACATACGGCAGATCCAGAGTGGCTCTGGGCGGATCCAATAGTTTTAAACTTCAACAGAGTTCCTGCCTTCAAGGAAGTAAACACTTGTCAATGGAGAGTGGCCACTCTCTGTACAAATGAAATGTACCCGAGTCTGGTAGGACCAGGATATTATTTACTTATATTGGCAAATGAATTGCAAATGCCCACACAATCACAGAAAATAGCTTACTTCCGCGTTGCTACATAAGGTGATGTCATATCTTCTAGGAGGCTTTTGATTTGCCTAGTAAAATAAAATTATAATTGCCTTATACTTCTAGCACTACCACTACTATTATTTATTAATTTATATTCATATAATTTATTATTAAACGTAGGCACCTACGAAGTCCATTACTGTCATTATTTAAATGATTACAGAACATCTGGAAACCATTTACTCCATAAAAACTGCAAGTGACAGTGAGCCCAGGGAAATTATGACAGGTAAACAATGTTTGTCAAAGACAGTTGCCTACATGCAGAGGCCATTAGTGAGATTCTGATTCCAGCTGCACATTTGATGGATGATAGCACAGCACATAAAACAGCTGGGAGTTTGTGTGCACTCAGCACATACTGTCAAGTGCAGACTAAATACATTCACTGGAGAGACATGCGACAGATTTACAGCACAAATGTAAATCAAAATCACATTGCATAAATATTAACAGTGTATATAAGAAATATGATAGTGTTTTCTTAAACATTTTTATTTGAAATGAATTACAATTTGACATTACAATTTATTGGAGTAATGGGGAAATCAACCTGGTTTTCAGGTTAACTGGAAAATACAGGTTGTATTTGGAAAATCTCAAAATGGGTTAGTTTTATGACAAAATAAATAACTGTTTTTTTTAACTAAAAACATTTTTACAGTAATATCTTCACATGAATTTATGTTCCCTTCCGGCTGCGTTTATCAGGAGCATGTATCATTCAAAGATGCATTGTATAACAAAAATATCTTCTGTTTCTCAAAATGGAAGTTAATAAACAATTCCTGTTTAGAGCGGTTTCTCAATATTGCATAGTAATGACTGATTAATTTGTTATTTTAAGCAACACTAATATAACATGTAACACAATAACTCCTGAGTACTGAATACTTTAAATGTGGCGAGACAAAATCATTTATATACCTATGTAAGTGTGACAAATATATAAACGTATAACACTGATGACCGTGTCGTATGAACCTTCCAGTACTGTATGTCACTCTAGATTCACTGAGACTGCAGTACTGAGACTGCAACATGTAGCTTAATGCACTATGGTGTTAATAAACTCTAAACAACCTTTAAGATTTGAGAAACCTAATAATGTGAAAGCTAAACTGTCAAAGATTTATATGAGAATAGATGAAATAAAATAAAAAAATGCACATAGAGTTGCAATGAGGCTTTTGGATGCTATGGCCGAAAAGGAACTATAAACAACCGTTACGCCTTAACATACGAGACTAAAGCACTGTGCAAATTCTTTTACATGAAGAAAAAAGTTATTTGAAACAGACATTGACGTGAATGACTTGACAGCAGCTGCGAGATCAGGCATGCTGTTTGTTTGATCTCCGGTCTAGAATGAGATGTGCCGTAGCAAAGCATGAAATAAAAAAAATGCCGCCTTTAAAAAGCTATGACAAAAGTCAATAGATATTACGATGTGAACCCTTGAGGTGACAGATGCCTCTGAGCAGGAGAGAGGCTGGACGTCCACACAGTCTCTTTACTTACTGTGTGTGTGTGTGTGTGTGTGTGTGTGTGTGTGTGTGTGTGTGTCGTCTGGTGTTGCACCAGGGCTGGTCCAGATCTGTGGAAGACATGGGTTCAGGGGTCGCCATCAGGAGGTGGAGGCTGACACAGTTTGTACAATCTGTTAATAGAATTTAAAAAATATTAAAATATAAGTATATCATATATTAAATGTGTGTGTGTGTTAGTGTGTGTGTGTGTGTGTGTGTGTGTGTGTGTGTGTGTCCAAAAGAATGGCAATACCAGAAATCCTTGACCTTGTGGGGGGCAAGTTTTGGTCCCAGCTTATAAATCATACTAGGTTATGTTTTTTGAAAATGTAAAGATGCAGAAAGTTTTCTATGATGGGTAGGGTTAGGTGATAGAATATACAGTTTGTACAGTATAAAATCCATTATGTCTATGGAAAGTTTACGTGGAGATATAAAAACAAATGTATGTGTGTGTGTTTGTATAATGACACGGGTATTACACTGGTATTACGACATAAACATGAAATATGAGGACATTTCATAAAAACATACTAAACAATGTTTTATAAGAATTGTCAAAATGTAGAATGTTTCCTGTGATGGGTTTGTATAAGGGTGATGGGATAGCATATATAGTTTGTGTAATATAAAAATCATCACATCTATGGGAAGTCCCCATAAAACATGGAAACCAGTTTGTGTGGTCATTAAAGAGAGACAATATGCATGGAAGGCAAACTATATTTCCTGCAGGAAAATAATGACGGGTATTACACTGGTATTACAACATAAAAATGAAATGTGAGGACATTTCATATGTCCTCATATATAAAATAGCTTTAAAAACATACTAAACAATGTTTTATAAGAAATGTAAAAATGCAGAATGTTTCCTGATGGGTAGGTTTAGGGGTGGGGGTAGTGTAGGGGGATAGAATGTACAGTTTGTACAGTATGAAAACCATTACGTCTATGGAATGTCCTCACTTAGATAGCAAAACAAACCTGTGTGTGTGTGTGTGTGTGTGTGCGCGTTACGGGGACCAAATATCCCCACAAGGATAGTAACACCAGCACATTTTGACTTTATGGGGACTTTTTTTTGGTCTCCATGAGGAATTTCATCTTATAAAGACAGATTTTAGCTTTTTTTTGAAAATGTAAAGATGCAGAACGTTTTCTGTGATGGGTTCGTTTAAGAGTGACGGGATAGCATACCCAATTTATACAATATAAAAATCATCACGTCTATGGGAAGCCCCCATAAAACTATGCATGGGAGCCAAACTATATTTCCTGCAGGAAAATAGAATGAAACACATTAAAAAGCAGACCTACTCATTCACTCTCCAGCGTAAACTCTAATCTGTCACAGTCACTTGAGGTCCGTGGGGAGATGTTCTGTAGCGTGACCCTGAAGACAATGACTCATAGCTTTTCAAAACGTGTTGCATGTGATCATTGCTGCGTGGCTTACGTTTATTTGGCATTTAACAAATGCTGCCTAAATCCAAGAATTTGAGCTCAGAAGGAGACATTAGCGTTGTGTTTATTTCACAAATCTAAGTCTATGTGCAGACTGTTTTACATTATTTACAAATGATAATAAAATAAGTGACAAATATAGCATTACATCATGTCTTAACCAGGCACAACGTGACAGTCTGTCCACACTGTACGAGAAACTTCAATGTGACATTATCACAGCCAATTAGAACATTGCTGTGTGGAGGTGGATTTTGGACCCAAGACTGAAGTAATGATGCTGAAAACTTTGCCATAACACAAATAAATGACATTTTAAAATGCCTCATTATGCTATTTTATAGCTTCCTAATTTTGTTTTGGATGTCTCCGACAACAGGTTTACATGCATCAAAGGTTAAAAACCACTTTAATTTTCTCGTAATACACATTGCACATCACCACATTTTTCAATGATTCTCAAACGACTTTCGACTTTCTCTCTAAATCTCTCCTTTCCGTGAGCTACTCTGCTCTGATTGGCCAGACGGCCCAGTCTGTTTTTTGATTGGTCTACCGCTTACAGCGCTTTTCAGAAGCTAAACGCCCCTTACCATAACTGAACTTCAGCTCCGTCCGGAGGCTTCCTCAGTCCTCAGCGATTGTACACACTGTAAAGACAGTAACGATGACGGCAATTTTATCATATCAATCCGAACACGAGTCCAACGATAAAAACATTGGAAGAACTAGTTATTCAACCCGAACCTTCATCGTAAGGACGACTTGAGATACATTATGAATTCCTCACCATCAGCATTAACAAGTGTATGCCCATCAACAAACCCCTGTGTATATTTCTAATGTATTGCGGTGCACATGCGGGAAATGTATCAATAACAGCGCATACGTTATCCGAGCACTAACGTGAATGACTGATGTAACATTAAAGGTCCCGTTCTTCGTGTTTTTTGAAGCTTTGATTGTATTTACAGTGTGCAATATAACATGTGTTCATGTTTCGTGTGTAAAAAAAACAGTATTTTTAACACAATTTACTTATCTGTATACGGCTGTTTTCACTGTCCTAAAAACGGCTGATGATTTCCTTGTTCTATGAAGTCCCTCCTTCAGAAATACGTAACGAGTTCTGATTGTGCCAGCGGTTCCCGTGTTGTGATTGGACAGCAGCTTAGCGAACGTGTCACGGTTCCTGTGTTGTGATTCGACAGCAGCTTAGCGCACGTGGAAAGGTCACGCCTCTTAACGGGAGATATATGCGCTTAATGATCTCTACAGCGTCCCTGGGAAAGCCAAACAAAGGTGATTTGACTCCGGGATGAAAATAACAGCGTCTCGACGACATGGCGACAAACACAGTCAAACGCAACACTTCCTTTTCTCCACGCGACACGTCCTCTTCTCCACGTGGGACAGCAACAAGACCACGCCCCCTTTTTGCGCGTATTCTTGTGGGCGGAGGTTAGTCTGTTCTACTGTTCTACTAACGTCATTTATGAAGGTACCAGGATGTAGTCCAAGCCAGCCGTTCGCTGTAGGCTTTGAAAGGGAACTTCTGTTAAATAAAATATCTCGCGTGGCATTGAACTTTGAGCTTTATAATTTTACAGGTATTATTTATGCTCTAACAGCAACATTACACACTTACTGAAGTTTGAACAGTGGGATCACGAAGAACGGGACCTTTAAAGTTTGCAAATCTTGCTCCAACTTTACTCAAAGTAGTAAGAACGACAGACAATCTGCATTAATAGACAACAGTTAATAGTGGCACACGGCTGATTTGCAGAAGTATTTCAGTAAGACAGTAATAACGTGAGTTAGCCGGTCAGCCAGAAACGTACACAATATGAAACACAAAACGACGTATTTCGAACACCCGGTAGAAAATATATACAACAATAATTATTCATACTTACAGGTTGTGATTCTGAGGAGTAAGCTGGTCCAAATGAACTTTCAAGAGCAAGCGTTTTCCGAATCCTGCGTTAAACTTTTGAGATTTGAAGATTTGAGAAGCAGTCGTCAGTAAAATTACGTGTTTGAGGACGGGTCAAGTTGTTTGCGGCGGACAACCTAGAGCATTATGCACGTGTCTTTTCTAGTGACGTAGAACCATAACGCAGTAGGATTCGAATTACAAATGACTCGTTTAGGCGGTTTAGAGTCGATTCTTTCTTTTGGGAGACGATAACTTTGCAGAACGTTTACATTCACAAACAGCTATAGCACACACTGCATGAAAGGGAATATTCGAAAAACCATAATAGGGTCACTTTAAAATACATTAAAATAAAACAAAAACTGTTATTTTAATTGTAATATTAATTCACAAAATGACAGTTTTTACTGTATTTTTGGTCAAATAAATGCAAAAATCTTACTGACTCCAAACTTTTAAAAGGTACTGTGGCACATGTGTTTTCATGTTTTATCAGGACATTTCATAGACATAGGCCTGGTTTCACAGACAGGGCTTAGATTAAACCAGGATTAGATCTTAGATCAATTAGGACAAAAAAAACATTACTGGTGTGCATCTCGAGACAAAACAATGACCCAGCATAATATCTGTGCAGGTTGCTTTCTTTGAAAACAGCTCAAACATGCATTTTAAACTGGGCCTAGCTTAAGTCTTGTCTGTAAAACCAAGGGATAATGATTTTTATACTGTACAAATTGTATATTCTATCTACACTAACCCTACCCATCGCACAAAACTTTCGGCATTTTTACATTTTCAAAAAAAAAAAAAAAATGTAGGTCCGCACAGTGACACAAGTCTCCATGAGTCAGTGTGCATTCAGGCTGAAGTCCCCACCAGGATAGAAAAACATGAACACACACATCTGCTGTAATGTCATGGCTGTTCTAATAGAGGACATGCACTTTATGTTGAAGAATATGTGTTGTGAATTTAATACCCTGCAGGTTTCTGTTCAATTTCATTGTAAATGGCTGAAAAGAACATAATGCTTACATTTGCAAGAATGCTGTGCCTTTTGTTTCATACGGCTGTACTGCAGGGGTTTATTTGGAGAATAAATACCGAACAGCTGTTCCTGAGTTTCTGTCTCAAGTAAAACTGTGGGCCTTTTATTACTAGATTTGCATTTTCCAAAAGACATACGAGCCCTCGCAAGGCAGCAAATAAAAGTGTTATACAGTATAGCTGTAGGTGATATGCACTGAAAAAAATCTAAAATATTATTTGATACTGAATCAGCCTAAATGTACTAAAAAGGGTTAGGGCCAAGCAATAATAATAAAAAAACAAAAAAACATAAAACCATCTCGAAAGTCATTATAATGTGAAATTAAACAAGAATAAAGGTCTTGTGTTTCGAGAAAAAACTCAAATAAAATGTTGAGAATAAACATACTTTTCTCGAAACCCAATGACTTTATTCTCAAAATGTAATGAGTTTATTCTCTACATTTTATTTCGACTTTTTTCCTTGAAATTTAACAAGTTTAATCTTGCATTATAATGACTTTAATCTGGAGATGGTTTTATTGTTTTATATTTGCTTGGCCCTAATCCTCTTTCGTATAAATGCATTCATTTATACCAACATTTTAATGGGTAAAATCAAGTAAAACAAAAAAACGGCTCTTTAAGGTAACAATTGCAGGTAACCACTTTTTCCAGTGTAGCTTATAGGCTTTTCCACAATTGCAAACGCATGCAACAAAGAAGCCCAATCACAATTCAGTATGCAAATATTACAATGACACACATTCAGTCATGAAGTCAAGGAGATTTTCAAACCTTACATTTAACGTTAAACTTACATTTTAAAAGTAGACCTAAAAAAGCAGACCACCTAAAGCTGTAATTACTTACAAAAGTTTGCACATTAAAGAGCTTTAAGGGTTTTTCCTCACCCACATTCGTTCCAAACACTTAACCCTTTGGTGCTCTTCGTTTAGGGGTTGCATTGGTTGTCTTCCTGGTCATAAGTGACCGGACACCTAAAAATGAAACTTCCTCCACCCCAGTAAAACCAATGCAATTTATTTTTCTTCAATAATATTCTGAGATGATTTGATGGTATTTTTTAATATTTGTGCAATAATTATGGTCTATTTTTTCCTTTGAAAATTATACACATTTTTTTGTGTAATTTTTTTAATTTGTTTTTTATTATTGCAGTATTTCAGGTTAAAATAGAGACTAGGCCTTCAAAATATTTTTTTTGGGAAGGCAGATTAGCGCCCTCTTTTGGAATTATTTAAGAAATCATGCAGCCATGGGTTGGAATCACCAGAGGTATCTATGGAGAGGCTTGGGAATTCCCTAGTTCTCTTTTGAACACATTTAATGATTTTTTTTGTTGTTGATGAATTTGAATATATATTTAAAAAATCTCAAAGACTATTTATTATACATTTTTAGATTTTGTTTTGTTTTGTTAGAAATATAGATTTTCTGTGAATGTGTTTTTGCAGATTTCCCATTAATTTCCTACAGTGGTCATTTTTGACTGAAGAGCACAAGTGGGAGTATTTTTTTTTACGACCATTTAGCATGCTTGCATCATGCCCTCAATTTCTTTTGTGTGTTTACATACCTAATGCTAGAAAAGTCACCCAGTTTCATATCATTCTGATGAAGCTGCGATTTAAAAAAAAATCCAAATGTGGTTCATATGTTCAGTTTTTTCATAGGTGTGTGTGTATGTGTGTGTGTAAAAGTGTGCGTGTGTGAGTGGATGTGTCAATATCACACTCTTGATGTTTTAGAGAGTCACTCCTTTACTGCTGTGTACTTTTTTCAACATCATGGCCGATTTGTAGATTGTACGCACAAATATTTGGAGAATGTTTGTGTTTTTGTCAATTTCCCATTCATTTCCTATGGTCGGTCATTTATGACCGAAGACAATGAACGCTACTTTTTTTTTTTTTTTTACGACCAATTAGCATGCTCGAATCATGATCCCGATTTTTTTTGTGTGTTTTTACATACCTAATGCTAGAAAAGTCACCAAGTTTCATATAATTCCGATGAAGCAGTGATTTTTAAAATTTCAAAAACAGAAAATTTTCCGGTCAGAAATGACAGAAGCGCACCAGAGGGTTTTAAAGACCCGGACAAACCAAACTGACGGTCGGCTGTCGGGCAATGTTGGGCTGTTTTTGAGCATTGGTCGGCCTCGTTTTTTCGGTATGCTCCGCACTGTTGACTTTAGTCGGTTGCTGTGTGTTTTTTTTTTGTCCCAGTCAGCAAGTTGAAGCAGCGTCGTGAGAGAGAGAACTCTGATTGGCTGTTCAGCTTAGCGAATTAAAGCGAAAGCGAAGAAAGCGAGCAAAAAAGTCAAGACGGTAAAGACAACAGGCAGTTATAATTTTATGTCATCTTACCTGATCATTCAAATACGCAAATATTTTCATAATAACGAGCTAAGTGGAATGAAGAAAGTGATCAGCATGATTGATATTCAAAATGGTAAGCAAGCGCTGCTTTGTACGGTTTGTTTATTTGCAGTCCTAATTTCAGTTTCCCTTTTTAAAAGATGAAAATAGACTTGATACCTGCTGATATAGACATATTTACTTACACGCAGAACTAGTAGTCCTTTTGGTGTGTTCAAGCGTAGCTTTTTGGCCAATACGCAGCCGACGATGTAGCGAGTTTATATTCTGTTTTGATTTAGTTTTCTTTGTTCTCAATTCCTGGTTGCCTGATTTCTAGTTAATCTCCTCATTCAGACCTTTGCTGTTTTGTCAAGGTTTTTATCAAGGTGGTTGTTGCAAGTGTTGCTTTCGTCGCAGCTAGTTCTTTGATGTCGGTTTGGTGTGTCCTGGGTTTTAGAGGTTTACAGTAAACCCCTCATTAGAAAGTTTGAGGCATATCAATATAGTGTTTTAATAATACTGGAGGCCTAAGCATTTTTGTGAAATGTGTAAATCTTTGAACCATGGCATTTAGGACTACAATTATTTCATGCACATTTTGGGAAAGGTTAGTGAAAACCACAGTGTGAATGTGAGGGGGCTGAAAAAATTGTGTGTGTGTACGTGTGTGTGTAAAGTGGTGTTAGGGCCGCTCTGGTTACCTTGGCACTGTCGACGGAGTGCGGTCTCTCACTCCCAGGTTCTTGGCTGAGTTCTGCACTCTTGCTCCCTAAAAAGAGCCATAATTATAAATGACTTGCAGGTCTGTCAGAACAATTATTCTTTAAATAAGCATGAACATATTCTATGTCCAGTCGGTCAAAGGTGAGAAGTGGCGTCATTCACAGAAGCTGTGTTGTATATTGCTGTGGAAGTAATATGAAATATCCACTAAGAGGCAAAATACAATAAAATAAAGGGGAGTAAAAAAGAAAAAGAAAAACAACACCTAAAATGTCTTTATTAAGACTGTAAATCGATATTTTAGTTGAATTAATTACATGATAAACCAAATAATTAATTAACCTAAGATTAATTAATCTTTAATGAGTTAAGTTTGCAAATGTTTTGCATTTACGTGGTATTTCAAGCGTGAATTGCTTTGATGGTAGAAAAACTCCCCATAACTTAATTTATGAACCGGTCAGGAGGTTTGATTAATTGCATCAATGTTTCCATTATGACACAAAATAAATTAATGTAATAAATGAATACACTAACGCAATTAACATAAATTAATATGTTAAAACTGTCAGCAATTAGATCTGGGGAATTTGCAGGCCAAGTCAACACCTCAAACTCGTTGTTGTGCTCCTCAAACCATTCCTGAACCACTTTTGCTTTGTGGCAGGGCGCATTATCCTTCTGAAAGAGGCCACAGCCACCAGGGAATACAGTTTCCATGAAAGGGTGTACATGGTGTGCAACAATGCTTAGGTAGGTGGTACGTGTCAAAGTAACATCCACATGGATGGCAGGACCCAAGGTTTCGGCGGTGGAAAGAGGTCAGCATTGGCACTCTGGCTGGTCTGCGGCTATGCGGTCCCATACGCAACAAACTGCGGGCACTGTGTATTCTGACACCTTTCTACCAGAACTACTTGAGCAATCTGAGCTCCAGTAGCTCGTCTGTTTGATCGGACCACACGGGCCAGCCTTCACTTCCCACGTGCATCAATACGCCTTAGCCCCTGACCCTGTCGCCGGTTCACCACTGTTCCTTTCTTGGACCACTTTTGATAGATACTGACCACTGCAGACCGGGAACACCTCGCAAGAGCTGCAGTTTTGGAGATGCTCTGACCCAGTCGTCTAGCATCACAATTTGGCCCTTGTCAAACTCTCTCAAATCCTTACGCTTGCCAATTTTTCCTGCTTCGAACGCATCAACTTTGAGGACAAAATGCTCACTTGCTGCCTAATATATCCCACCCACTAACAGGTGCTGTGATGAATCAGTGTTGTTTTAAAACAATTGAAATAATCATACTATTTTTTATTAATAATTAATAGTTTTTTTTCTATATAGTTTTTATACATTTTTATTTCAGTTTTAGTTATTTCAAGTTAAACTAAATGAAAATGTTGAACTGGCAACTACGCAACAGGCTTTTATAGGTTTAATAAAGATTTTTAGTTAATATTTTATTTCAGTTATTGTTTATTTTATTTCAAGTAACGAAAATGCTTTTTTTAGTTTTAGTTTCAGTCAACTTGTCATGGTGGGTGGTTGATAAAGGTGCACGACGACGGAACTGGTGAAAATTACATCTTTAATCAAGTAACATACTCTGATGAAGATAACCATGTTCACACAAACAATAACCGACGAGGACTGAACAGAACACGGAGAATAAATACACACTAAACAGGCACAGCTGGACAGAGATGAACTAATTAACTGATGAAGACAAGACAGAAAATTAACTCAACTGAACATACACAACTATAATAATAACCATGATATATCTATATATTTGTAATACATTTAACCCTCAGAGCCCGACGGCATCGCCCACGACGTCACACGGCACCTCCGATAAATATCTATATTATTTCATGAAACTTTTATCGATTTTCTTACCGTTTTTTCCAGCAGAAAGCTAACGAGCTAGCCATCACGGGGGTGTCTTTGGTGTCTTTGTAGCCTTTACAGAAGGTTTTCTATCCAGCCTGGAACATATGCATCTTTTTGGAGTTGTTCAGCAATAAATCAAAATGCTTACATCCAAGATATATCCACTTGATGTCCATAATTTATACATTTTCCGTCATTTTTGCCGCTAGCGCGATGCTAGCTGCCATTTTGGATGAGGGTTTGACCAATGACAGGCTGATCCGTCATCCACGTTGGTGTGCGTCATTACGCATGAACCACAGCTCTGTTATTGTGGAGAGATAGAGACGCACGGCTAGTATTGAGGAGATAGAGAGAGAGACGTGCTGCAGTTTTGAGTAGTTTTGTGGACAAAGTTTGAGGAAAAAGTTTGAGGAGAAAGTTTGAGGAGAAGTTCCTGATAGGAACTGTTTTGAGGCTTGGCACCAGTAAATATCCAAAATCCAAAGAGGCCAAAAGCGCTTGGACTTTTTTTGGAAAAATGTAAATAGTTTTGGTTCTGTATAAGTTATCATGTTTATTCCTGAGTTCCAGGACTCCAAAGACTTGAACAAACTGTTTTCCAGAGGAAATATGCTTAGCTTTTATTTATTTGTGTGTGTTTTCAATAAATATTTGAGGGATTCAATTTCCGTTTTATGTTTTCATTTGTCTTTATGGTCCCATAACTTATTTCACATTCAGGTGACATCAATGCAACACAAATATACTGACAGTGCAGCTTGTCTTGAAAAAAAAGAGGTGTGTCAATTGTCTGTGCACAACAGGGTTGATGTTTTACAAGCTTTTTTAGTAAATAACACCAGGCGGAACATTTATTGTAAAAATACCCTTAGGTCTTAAAGGGTTAATAATATCTTTTATATAATATGTGTTGTGAAATATACACCCAAGACCAAACATCTTTTGAAATGAAATCATTCAATTTCTTTTCAATATCTGTACCATGGGAAAATGACTTTTTAAAATAAATATGCAGCGGTACTTCTATTTTTAAATAATTGATATAATAATTTCCTGTTCTTTTCCTCTTCGGCTGCATAAGTCAGCCTGCCCTTTCTTCCTTCATAGACACTGTAGCTCATATTTCATAGGAAAAGCGCACAGGTAGAAGGTCCTGCAAGCCCCATCTTTCGTCACAGTTCATCACTGCTAACCTTGTCAGATGTGTTAGATGGACTTGTTTGTGATCGTAAATTAGAATTTAAAATCATACTCATACAACACGCGTAGTCGTTGCCTGTGAGTTAGAGGCACCCAACATCCTGTCCCACGGTACATGAATCACAGGCCTGCTTAACAGACAGCGTTTTTATCCCGAGTGGAATCCTATCACGTCAAAATGAAAAATGGCAACCTGCGCCCTGACGTAGGAGCGAAAGCATGTATCTTGCACATTTTACAAACATTAGCTGTTTCCGCAAATAGCTCTGCAGGTCGGTTTGACGCGAGACGTCTCGGCAGGTGCGTCTGGAACACCAACGGGGGAAGTTAGTGCCGCATAAACACTGCTGGAGGAAGTCTGTGATTGTGAGTTCAGCACTTCAGTGTACAGGTACTCTGTCTTTCTGACGACTGCTGGCCGGTGAGTGTATCAGGCATGGGCGGCACCATGGTCAGTCCCTTATCATGTCATGATAACATCAGCAATTACACCACCAGAGTCAAGCCCTTCGCCTACTGCTTTCTTGGGACTTTCAAAGATACGGCTGGACGTAGAGGAGAAGGACTGAGATATGAGAGGACAAGAACACAAAGATCCGTTGTCTACAGACACTGAGAAAATTATTCAACCTCCTTTTTTTCAACAATCGCTACTCTAAAAATATGGTTAACTCATTTTAGCAGTTCAGCAATTTGGTGTTTATACACAGAAACTTCATAATGGAGCAATTCGTCAGTGTCCCTTTCCTTCCCTCAACGAGTTCCAGGCATTATGATGGATGAGTCTCTTTTAAGTCTCGCTGTGAGGTACGAATCATGGTGAATAATAATAAATAGCCAGCCAGGGGGAGCTCTGACGACAGTCATTCATATTGATATTCATAAAGTCATTGTGGAGCCCGGACTGGCGTAGGTAAGGACTCATCACCCACAGGCGGTCCAGAATATAACATAATTTACAGGCATTATGAATTCAGCAGATTTAAAATAAGAGGTAATGCTGAAATGCAAATATAGGCTATCATAAAAAAAGTATGGCTATAGCCTAAAGTATGAAAGTTAAATACAATGTGTTACTTATAGAGTCATTTTGCACATACATTTTAATGACCTGACCTATGAATGACTATTTCTATACGCATTGGTTTTTATTGTGTGTGTGTGTGTGTGTGTGTGTGTGTTTAAAGTAATAAAAAAAATAATTAAAATTATTTATATTTGTTAATAAATGTATGCATTTATAAATTATTGATTTACATTTATAAATAATTTGCATATACAGTATATCAATCAATCAATCAGTAATTTATAAACGCATCAATTTATTTATAAATATTAATAATTAATTTAATTTTAATTCATTACATTTTTATTAATTTAAAATTACTTTAAATTCATTAATACAAATTACTTTATATAATAATTAATTTGTTATTTTATTGATTTTAGTACTACTTTTATTATTAAATAATGAGTAATTGCTTCACAGCAGAAGTGAAACACATAATTTATACACACACACTGAGAAATAGGGTGTCAAATTTGAACCTTTATGGGTACAACAGCTTTTCTTAAAAATACATCTTTGTACCTTTTTTTTTACCTCAAAAAGGTTAATTGTTGTACCGTAAGGTACGTATTTGTACGCCAAGGTACTAATAAGCACCTTTTAGGAGTAAAAAAGGTACAAAGATGTTCTTTTAAGGGTACTGCCCCAGTGACAAGCTGTTGTACACATAAAGGTACAAATTTGACACCCTTTTTCTCAGTGTGCATATATGCAAATCAATCATTTATTTCTGCATCAATTTATTATTAATGATCCACATATAAATAAAATGTACTTTATTTTACTAATATTATTATTTTTACTGCTGCTTTTATTATGAAATAATATGTGAAAACATATTATGCACATAAAATGTGTAACACACACTGGCCGACCCAACAGATGAGGAACTAAAGTACTCTTCTGAAAGTTATCTCCCTCAAAGCGACAGAGTTACAGTCAAGGGCTCTCTGGTCTTTACCTCTCATGACATTTCATTCATTCTGAGCTGACACAGCAACTGTCCTAGCCTTCTATTATACAAGCCTTACATTGCTTAATGATATAAAAAGAGCAGACCCTGTCAGTTTCATCCATAACCTCGTGAAGGACGCTTCAAGGCTGGTCTGAAAATGGGTAGAAAAAGACTAACAATCTTCCACTTTCTAAATGAAAGGTAGGGAGAGTTCATTGCATGAGCGTATTTCCTCCTGCTTCCAGGCTAACACGAGGGAGGAAGAGCTTATGCTAATAGCCATGTAGAGAGACCAAAATGAGAGAAAGCAAACCAAGGCAGTTAAGCTTGTTACATTTCCCAAAATAATTAAACAGGCCTTTGATAAAAATAAAAAAAATCCTCCTCGAAATGAACACGGTGGTCTAATGTTTGAATTTTTTTGCAACTGTAATTCCAAATAAATTAACTGGGTCAGTAAAATTGAGAAAACATTCAAAGCAGAGGTAAATATTAGCCCATACTTGTTTTCTTTTTTTGCTGAAAATAGCACTTCAAAAATATAAATTAATTTTTCCAGTAGAAACTTTAATTGAGAAACAATGTTTTTTTGTTGTTGTTTTTTTACAATCATTTAGATTAGGGATGGGCAACTTGGGTCCCGGACATTTCTTCAACCTTGTGCACTTTTATGTCCCAGAGGATGTCCACACATTATTTTTTTTAATAAAAACTAACAGGTTTCAGCTTTTTAAAAATTTTGTTATATGAAAATGACTTGTCAAAATTTAGCAAAACCCTTTTCATTTTACATAGGATACATTCAATTCTAGCTATGAAATTAGTCATTTCCATCACAAAATGTTATATAACACATTTGAGACGTGGTGGAATTGACACCATGTTGGGAATATTCATGACTTTTCAAAAATGATAATGAAGTTTGGGGTCAATATGGTGTTTTAGTTGCTGAAAAAAATGTATACTTCTATCCAGAAAGGATGCATTAAATTGATCAAAAGTGATAGTAAAGACTTTTTTTTTCCTTTTGAACTTTCTATTAATCAAAGAAATGTTACTTGAGCAGCAAATCAGCATATTAGAATGATTTCTGAAGGATCATGTGACACTGAAAACTGGAGTAATATAATATATATATAAGGTATATTTTAAGATATATTAAAGTGGTCAAGACATGGATTTTTAATTGAATATGTTCCTATGCTCCTTGTTTTACTTATAATGTCAATGAAGTTTTTTTGCACAAAAAAGAGGCCTAAATGAAGCGATTAAGTAGTGTGTGACATCAATACACATACAATACAACACTCCAATATCCAAACGCGCCATTATTGGAGCTTGGTTAAACGCTTTGTTTATAATGAGGAAGACGTTTTAGGCTAAGAAACTTGCAGTGTGTTTTAATGGTACAAAGACCTCTCATGCGTCAAAAGGAAATGAAGGAAAATTAAATTTCTCATGTCATAAAAATGTTATATTAACTTTATAAGTTATTACTGTCAGGAACTGAGAAATGTATTAATTTAATTTACATAAATTTCCATGAGCTTTAGACATTTAAGATGTCATCGTACTATAAGAATATATAGTTTCAGAACGAAAACGTCCTTGTTAGTCCAAAAGCAGCTTTTATTGTAACCAAGCCCAGTGAACAATTCGTTGTGGAATGTGCCTATCTATGATAGGTGAAAGACTGCCTCTGCAGATGAAGATCAACGCCTACTTCCTAATTGCAATTTGGCCCTGCCCACTGGTGTGTTAGTGAGATGACGAGGAGAGAAGAGCAATACAGGATCACTGGACAAAAAATAACAAGACCTTCCAAAGGATCCTAATGCTAGAAATGTGGTTATTTATTTTCAACAATGTGAACGTCTCAGTAGAGCATTATTTATTTGTATTCGGCACATTTCACAGTGGATTCTTTGGTAAATCAGTCGCAATTTCGGCGCAGGCTTTGCAGACAGACTTTTACGATAAGGACTCGACAGTAAAGCGACAGCAATCCCTGGAGCTGTCAATCAAACAGTATAGTCCCATACAGTAGATCTAAATATAGTGCTATAATCACTTTTCACGATTGGTTAACCTTGAGAGCTGTAATAGTAAAAACATGCTAAAACTTCTCAAGAGCGTTCCACATGTAATACTTAGCTATTTCATATGCAAAGATGTCTGCCAATCACAGCAGAGGACATATACACTGAAGTCTCACAGCAGACACGTCCCTTCAAACAGAGCATTCAAATCAGAGGCTAAAAAAATGCCTTTTATTTATAAATTATGCCAATTTTTGATGTAAAAATCATACTAACATTAAAGGGTTAGTTCACCCAAAAATGAAAAAAATGTCATTTATTACTCACCCTCATGCCGTTCCACACCCGTAAGACCGTTCATCTTCGGAACACAAATGAAGATATATCTGTTGAAATCCGAAGGCTCAGTGAGATCCATTAATGTACTAAAAACATATTTAAATCGGTCCATGCGAGTACAGTGGTTCAATATTAATATTATAAAGCGATGATCATATTTTTGAACCACCAAAAATATTCTCGTCGCTTTATAATATTAATATTGAACCACTATACTCACATGGACTGATTTAAATATGTTTTTAGTACATTAATGGATCTTGAGAGTGTAAATAGCTTTGGTCTCTATGGAGGCCTCACCGAGCCTTCGGATTTCAACAAAAATATCTTCATTTGTCTCCACTGAGGTCTTATGGGTGTGGAACGGCATATGAGAGTGGATAATAAGTGACATTATTTTCATTTTTGGGTGAACTAACCCTTTAAGTGCACCCCAGGAAACATTACAAAACAATGCAGTTCATAACCCCCTAAAAAATATTAGTTAAATTGCAATAATATTTTACAATATTACTGTTTTTACTGTATTTTTGTTCAAGTTAGTGCAGTCTTGGTCAGACTAAAAAACCTTTTGAGCGGTACTGTATATACATTTTTGGACACTGTTAGTGGACAAATGAAATAAACTAGGGAAAAAAGTGGGCTAAAGAAACATCCAATAACAGAACATACCTGCTTCCTCATGACATCAGTGGCCTGCATGATGCATCGTGGGGGCAAGCCGTGATTCCGGGCCAGAAGAATGGCCTGTTCCAGCGTGACACTTAGCGTACAACTGCAAGACAGGAAAGGTCCGCATTTAGCACCACACACTCCACATTAAAAATCAGAGCTGTTTATCAAATACATTTAGTACTTCATAAAGTATTCAGATGCTGATTAGAGCAATAGAAAAAAATGAGGGGAGAAATGATAAACAGATTTTTTCCCCCTCAAGTGTATTGAGGGAGGAAAATCTGTCTTTAATTTCCCTTTATCATAGATCACTTTCCGCTAGCCATGTTCTAATTTAATTAATTATGCCAAGATGCTTTTAATTAATAATTTAATTACAAAACAGAGAAGCTAAATAGATAGGACTAAATTCTGATTACAGCATTGAGGAGGAGGAGGAGGAGGACAGATTCTGGCTCTACTAGGAAAGCCGAGGCATTTAACAAGCTTGTGCGGCCCAGGCTGGTGTCTCATCTGTCTGTGCCAGCGCCTGGCTAACATGAAGACCTGTCAGATGTGCTGTCATTCCAGCGTGATGAAGCATGACATGCACATTCATTCTCTGAGAACATGTGTCTGCCACTCACGTCCCATTAACATTTGAACAGACAGTCAAAGGGCAGCGTGGCCAAACAGGTGTGAGAGTCATACACTCCACTGCATTGTTCTGAATTTGAACTGTCCCAAGAGACCAATAAACAACCCCCAAGGTGAGCTATAAGCATGTAGTCTCTTAAAGAGGCACAGACTGTGACCACTTGATAGGAGTGGGAAAGGAGCCAATCAGGACAAAAGATCTGATAAACAAAATCATCCCACTTAAGAGGGCAATATAACTTTATGAGCTACTACTAGACATGTCGATGCACAGTGTCTGGGTCAATAAGACAAGACAGCACCTCACAGTCCTTTCCATAACCATCTGATGTACGAATCTGGAAAGCACCTCCTCAACCTAATAATTTCTAATCTAAACATGAAACCTTTACAACCCACTCGCAATAATCATGAAAATGACATTAGATAGTAAAACACTTGGCTGTGCATAGAAATGAACTCATTATACCAGTTTATTAAATTGTGCCAGTTTAGATTAGCTCAGCACATTAAGTTTGGCTGTCTTAAAATATTAAACTATATAATATAACTAAAATTAAAGCTAAATAAATAATAAAAATATAATATAACATAAAATAAATATATTAAATATTACAAAAAATATAATAAAAACTATAACAACCTTAAGTTAACTTTATCCATGAGCAAAACTGAACATTTTTATTTAGTTTAATGTAATGTATTAACTTTGGCAGTGCTAAAATACTAAAATTATAATGAAACTAAAACTAAAATAAAAACTAAAATATAATAAAAAAATTAACTGAAACTCAACTAACATAGAACACAAAATGGAATTAAAAACTAAAATGACTAAAAACGTAATTCAAAACTATAATAACCTTGTTTAGTAGAAAATGATATGTATATCTGTAATCAAAATATTTGTATTTATTTATATTCTTTTGTAAGAATGGAGCCCCACACATGACATTACTAATATGTCAGCACGTTTGACTAATTCGTTCCCTCGTTTTTAGTAAATTGTTTGCACGATATAATAATTTGTTCCCTTGTTAGTTAAATCAAAACGAGGGAACAAATTATTATATTGTGTACACTATTAATTAAAACGAGGGAACAAATTATTACATGGTGTGCACATTTTAATTGTAATAGAGTTTGTTGTTATGGGAAGAAGGAGGCGGGAACCAGCGAACATTTAAAATACTTTAATCAAATAAATAAACAAAAGGAAAGTAAAAGCGGCAGCCCCTCATGGACGACTGCCGCGCACACACATAACAAAACGTAAACAAAACACAGCGTAAAGTCCAGGCCTGGTCCTCTCTCGTCCTTCACTAGTGTCGTCCTTATGTGCCTCCGTGCTCCCTCATGAGAGGACTCGAGACCGGTGTGCCTCACAGGTGACGCTCATTCTCAATCACGCGCACCGCTCTCTCTCGCTCCTCCCATGCCTCTCGCTCGTCCACCTCGCCACATACCCCTATCGCCCCTTGCAGGACGGGGGGTACACCCGAGACGCCACCTACTCCCAAGCAGACAGCGACAGGACGAGAGAGTGGAGAGAGAAAAAGAAAAAAAACTTGGCCGCTCAGTCCTCAGCCTGTCGAGAGGCTCTTCCTCGCGGTGCCATGCAATGGTACTGGATGTTCGGTGGACGACTCGATCCTCCTCAGCCCCCTGGGGGCCGGCGGTGGCTCCTCCTGTTGAGGGCCGTGCTCCCTGCTCCTTCCCTACATGGCGGACGGCAGCAGGCTCCTGCCCACGGCGAACGCTCCCTCTAGGACAGCAGCCACCCCACTTCGACCCAGGGGTACGGCAGCGAGCTCTCCGTCCCAACGGATCTTCACTCGCTCCAGCACCACCGCCTCGGGCAGCCACTCAGGGTCTTTACTTTTCCGCGCTGCCCGACCTCCTCAGCACCGCAATCCCCCTCAGCAGCGAGGGCTCTCCGACAGCATGTCTCTCCTTCCTCCAATGTAATAGAGTTTCTTACTTCAGGGAAGAAGGAGGCGGAAACCGGCGAACATTCCAAAGACTTTAATCAAAAAAATAAATAAAACGAAAGTAAAAGCGGCAGCCCCTCACATAAACAAAACACAACTTAAAATCCAGGCTTGGTCCTCTCTCGTCTTGAACTGTCATCGCTCCTCCTTTTATGCTCCCATCACTCCTTCCGTGAGACGAGACCGGTGTGGCGCGCAGCTGGCGCTCAATATCACTCGCCACCGGCCCGCTCTCACGGTCCCTCGCCTCGCTGCTTGCCACATTAATAAAACGAGGTAAAGAATTATATCATTCGCACAATTTACTTGAAGGAACTCTTAATGCTTCAGCATACCAAGACATTTTGGACAATTTCATGCTCCCAACTATGTGGGAACAGTTTGGGGATGGCCCCTTCCTGTTTCAACATGACTGCGAGCCAGGCCTTCTCGTCCAACATCAGTGCCTGACCTCACAAATGCACTTCTAGAAGAATGCCCATAAACACACTCCTAAACCTTGAGGAAAGCCTTCCCAGAAAAATGTAAGTGCTTATAACTGCAAAGGGTGGGCCAACTCCATATTAAACCCTACTGATTAAGAATGGGATGTCATTAAAGTTCATGTGCATGTAAAGGCAGCCATCCCAAAACTTTTGGCAATATAGTGTATATATTTTTGTCTGCATGTCATGCAGGACTCTGTACTTTTGGACTGGAGAAATTTTTTAGTTTTGAAATGTACATTGTTTTCATAGTGCACTGAACTCCTTTATTTATAAAGATCATGGAAAATAGTATCTCACAAAAGCTATACGAGGTACTGTACAATGAGTCGCGTCTGACCTAATGAGACAAATCCAAATGACCAATCTAAGGATACGTTTACACAACAACATACCAAAACAAAAAAGTTTTTCCTTTGCATTTCTCGCATACATGCGCATGACATCATCTTTTTCACAAATTCACGTTTTTGTAGTATACACAGAGGCGTTATTGGTATCATTTTCAAAAACTCTTCAGGCTCCCAAAACACTGTTGTCATGTAATGTACGACTACACAGAATCCGTCAAAAAGATATTTAGTTATTTAATAGCTTGTCCACTGCCAAACTGTCTAAATCCATGATGCATCAGCTTGACATTTCCATCTCGTTTTTGGTGATATATACATGCTTTTTACCGGCAGAGGTGTCAAACGTGTTATCTGTGAATTCAATCATTCAGTTCTTCTGAAGTGAGAACAGCAATGACCTTTGGCTCAAGAAAAAGGGATTTTCTTAGTTGATCTCCGTATGCAGATAGTGAAAAGTCTAGCTATCATATAATAATATATGAAACTTACTGGGTAATGGATTTGTTTTCTGAGCCTTTTTTAATAAGTGCATCTGAATTCAATGCTTGTTTCACTCTTTGATTGTTTGCCCTTGGCAACAAATCGGTTGCTTTCTAGCAAACTGCTGACTATGTTGAAATACACCTGAAGTGTATTTTACCCTCAATTGCATTTCACGGATCGATTTTCTTGATTTATAATAGAAAAAAAAATAGAAAAAAAACATACAACGATTTCAGTCACCAATCACCAGTGTTCCTCACATTGGCCATTGATATTAAACATTCATGGTCATTTTAAACTTCAAGGACACGTCATGACGCAGCAAAGCGAGGTGAATCTCACTAAAGTGTAGGCTTGATTCATGTCTTTCCGTTACGCTGATAGACACACACATACTGAGTGTCAAGGGCACCGCGTGACCTCTTAACTACACCTCGATATTGATCCTTCGCAGTGTTTTACGGCTGATTGAGCTGTCTCGTCTCTTCTCGGCCGTAACATTCCTACTGTTACTTAATTGCTTGAGGGAATGCTCAAACGTAAGCGTAAAGACCCTTACACTCAGGCATACGTCACTTTGACCTCCACATGACAAGCATTGAAGAAAGCATCACAGAAAAATAATTTTATGACATTATGAGGTTGTTAGCATGAATGTGGGAAGAGCACACTATATGGTAAAAGCAAAACCTTATTTTAGTAGGCCTATTATTTACATACTATTGTAATATTTATTCATATTTTTAATTTTTATATTTAGTTTTCATTTTAAGTTTTAGTCATATTTTGTTTTTGTCATTTTTATTCGTTTTTTTTTATATATATATATATATATATATATATATATATATATATATATTTATGTATAGCTTTAGCTTGCTTTTAGTTCAGTTTTAGTTTTAGCTTTAGCAATTTTTGTACTTCAACTTATTTCAATTTATTGCCAAGCCAACATTTCCAGCGGTGGACGTAACAAACTATTTCTACTTCATTACCGTATAAAGAAATTATTTAAGTATCTATACTTTATCAGAGCATTTTTATTTTATGAAACTTTTACTTCACTACATTCCAATGCCTATTATCTTACTTTTTACTGCACTAAATTCCATAAAAACATATCGTTCCTTGTTATTTCGAACGGAAGAAATCACCTGAAACTATTTTTCCAGTCGTGAATGTTGTCATTGAGGATTTCTTAAAAATACTGTGCAAAAATCTTGTCTCCTTTCAGAATTATCAAGGCAGATGGTCCTACTGGAATTGACTGTGCCCTGGGAAGACCGAATGGAAGAGGCGTTTGAGCGGAAGAGGGCAAAGTACGAGGAGGTGGTAATAGAATGCCGTAGTAGGGGATGGAAGACCCGCTGCCTCCCCATCGAGGTTGGTTGCAGAGGGTTTACTGGCCAGTCGCTTTGCAGGGCCCTCAAGCTCCTGGGAATCAGAGGACAGCACAAGAATAAAGCCATCAAGAACATCACGGATGCCGCTGAGAAGGCTTCTAGATGGCTGTGGATCAAAAGGGGTGATCCGTGGATCACACAAGCTACCTAGACACAAGTCAGGGACTGATCATCCCTGGCTAGGTCACCTGGGCGAGGGTGTATGATGTTGAAAGACCCGAAACACCCGATGACCCCAGGTTACATCACTGATGATGTGTCTAGGTTGCACCTGTAAGGTGTGTGCTAAAACCAATGCCTATTATCTTACATTTTACTGCACTTCATTCCATAAAAACATATCGTTCCTCGTTATTTTTAATGGAAGAAATCGTCTGAAACTTTTTTTTCAGTCACGAATGTTTGTCATTGAGGATTTCTTAAAAATACTGTGCAAAAATCTTGTCTCGTCTTGTTCTCGTGAACCCAATCTTGTGTCTCGTCTCGTGAGCCAAGTGTCTCATCACACCCCTAGTTTACAATAAAATAAAGTTTGCTTATTTGCAATGCATATTAAATGTATGCACTAATCTTTTTCATTAGTTGCTGACCACTGACTAGTTTGGCTAGAATATACACTCACCTAAAGGATTATTAGGAACACCTGTTCAATTTCTCGTTAATGCAATTATCTAATCAACCAATCACATGGCAGTTGCTTCAATGCATTTAGGTGTGTGGTCCTGGTCAAGACAATCTCCTGAACTCCAAACTGAATGTCAAAATGGGAAAGAAAGGTGATTTAAGCAATTTTGAGCATGGCATGGTTGTTGGTGCTTGATGGGCAGGTCTGAGTATTTCACAATCATGCTCAGTTACTGGGATTTTCACACACAACCATTTCTAGGGTTTACAAAGAATGGTGTGAAAAGGGAAAAGCATCCAGTATGCGGCAGTCCTGTGGGCGAAAATGCCTTGTTGATGCTAGAGGTCAGAGGAGAATGGGCCGACTAATTCAAGCTGATAGAAGAGTAACTTTGACTGAAATAACCACTCGTTACAACCGAGGTATGCAGCAAAGCATTTGTGAAGCCACAACATGCACAACCTTGAGGCGGATGGGCTACAACAGCAGAAGACCCCACCGGGTACCCCTCATCTCCACTTCAAATAGGAAAAAGAGGCTACAATTTGCACAAGCTCACCAAAATTGGACAGTTGAAGACTGGAAAAATGTTGCCTGATTTGATGAGTCTCGATTTCTGTTGAGACATTCAGATGGTAGAGTCAGAATTTGGTGTAAACAGAATGAGAACATGGATCCATCATGCCTTGTTACCACTGTGCAGGCTCGGGTGGTGGTGTAATGGGGTGGGGGATGTTTTCTTGGCACACTTTAGGCCCCTTAGTGCCAATTGGGCATCGTTTAAATGCCACGGCCTACCTGAGCATTGTTTCTGACCATGTCCATCCCTTTATGATCACCATGTACCCATCCTCTGATGGCTACTTCCAGCAGGATAATGCACCATGTCACTAAGCTTGAATCATTTCAAATTGGTTTCTTGAACATGACAATGAGTTCACTGTACTAAAATGGCCCCCACAGTCACCAGATCTCAACCCAATAGAGCATCTTTGGGATGTGGTGGAACGGGAGCTTCGTGCCCTGGATGTGCATCCCACAAATCTCCATCAACTGCAAGATGCTATCCTATCAATATGGGCCAACATTTCTAAAGAATGCTTTCAGCACCTTGTTGAATCAATGCCACGTAGAATTAAGGCAGTTATGAAGGCAAAAGGGGGTCAAACACAGTATTAGTATGGTGTTCCTAATAATCCTTTAGGTGAGTGTATAATATGGTTCATTGATCAGTAGTTTTTTACTTTTAATAAGTACTTTTGCACTTTTACTCAAGTAAATCCAAAAATGAGTACTTGTATGAATATTTATTTTTAAGTTGAAAGTTACATTTTTTTAGTTTAAGTTTAGAGAAAAAAACTTTTTTATTATTATTAAGCTTTATAAATGGCAGATTCAATGGCCGAATCAAATTATTAATAACAGCATTCACAGTAATTCTCAAGTTAAGGGACAGTTCACTGAACAATTTAAATTCTGCTATTCTGTGAAAAACAAAAAAAGATATTTTGAAGAATGTCAGGGTCAAAACCACATTGGACCCCATTGACTTTCATTGAATGTGTATGGGGAAAAAAAACATGACACATTTATAAAAATATCTTGAAGAAAATTATACAGTTTCATTTTTGGTTAAATGAATCCTTAAATTGTTTAATCCATCAGTACAAGCCCTTTAAAGTGAGACACAATTCCAGTGCAGATCAGTGATGCTTTGCCATCACAGCAGAGGTGGGAGCCACAGCAGGAGCTGCACCCTATGGAGAATCAAAGCTGGCTTAATACGAATCCAACTGGCCTGAGGCAAGACCTGTGTGAAGGCATTTATTGGCTCTTTAGAAAATACACTCTGAACTCTTCTGCTGATGAATGTGGAATGTGGAAAAGACTCATCAAATGTGTCTGGTATTCTTAAGGGAGGACTCTTATATGCTACACGGTCAGCAACTTACAGCCAGCAGATGTGAATGTCTGATTTACACACTTAAATGTGACTCTGGGAATGGACAGATGGACTAGAGAGACACTAAATGTGAGAGAAAGCAGATATTGGTCTTAATAGATGAATATATAATGAAAGTATATAATCCGAAGTTGGGGATGATGGTATTTAAGCACATTTATTGAGCTCTGTAGAGACCCATGAATGTTTTATTGGACTTTTCATGCTTCAAGAGTAGGACAGAGGGTACAATAACACACAAAGAATATTACTGATTCTATTCTATTTTTTTCCCTGTGGGGTCCAATTATGAGGTTAGTGAAGGCTTTTTGTGCCAAAAATGAATTTGAAGTTGGGTTCAATAAAGTTTGCAGAGCTTCATCTTCAATAAAAGTCAAAGCCTGCATTACATTGTGTCAGATCCACAACATAAATGTGCTTCACGAAGTGTTAAAAAGTTTAACTGAAATGATTGAGGACCTTCAGCTTCTCTTTCCAAACACCTTTAGGGGGATGTGCAGAACAAGTGTGGGGAACTTTCACACATTTAACTCTGATCAGTAAGAGTATCTATCCTATTTACTCTATATTACCTTATTGTGACCAGATGGAGCATGTTTCTGGACAATGCATGGCATCATTGACATATAAATACATGAATCTGTCTGACACCTAAACGTTAAGGACGTTCAGACTGAGCCAAACTGGAAATGTGTGGTGTTTTCATAGAGCACTGAACTCATTTACAGTACTTCAAGACGTCAAGGAAAATGTGATTTCTCATTATATGACCATTATAAACTGTGCTCTTACTCTCTCTATTTGGGAGGAACCAGTAAATTTAGAACAACTTTATACTGAAATTGGACCTCTGCAACACCTTGGTGAAAGAAATGTAGCCATAAAAGAAACATAACCTCTCGCTTAACTTCAGCTACATTTGGCAGGTGAGCCCTTTAGAGCAAAGCTTGTGCCTCCATTTAATTTCATTAAAAGAAGGAACTGGCACATTTTGGCTGTTGATTGAGGATGTTTGGCAGACAAAGGGGTATATAAATAGTACCGCATAATAAAATGCTGATGCTCTGAATATGATGCACACTGGTTTTAGTATGCCAGGATAACCACATCTGACATCCTACACCATGGAACTAATTTCATCAACTCTCACATACGTTAAATATTATATATTAAAGCAACTTGAATTTGAAAAAATTGAAGAAAATGGGCTTGAAACAAACTATGAATATGAAAAACATTCCCCAAACCATGTTTTACATAGAATTATCCATCACTATAATTTGGTTATGAGTAAATACAGGTTAAATAGAGAGTGTGTTTGATGGAGGCATGTTTAGAGGGGTAAACAGGACAGAATTCACCGTGTCCGCGGCAGGTCTGAGCACCTGCGGCTTCACTAAAGCTGAGATGTGGCCTGTAATTGCTCTGGCGTACAAATGTGAGTTAGTCACACCCAAACCAATACATACAATGCTGAAAACATTTCATGCTGCTTTATCCAATACACTGCAGTAAAGAGCCACTCTGGTGCTATTGCTCTGTTAGTGCTGTTCATTTGAATAAATGTGAAGGCTGCCATCCGAATCCTGGTGTGCACCAAACAAGTGGACCGAGACCGCTGAAAAGATGGGTCTCGGTCCGCTTCCAGACAAACTCGGGAACACGGTTTGAAAGAAATATGAACGCAGCATGGAACAGAGACACGTGAACGAACCATGATGTCAAAAGACATGACCGTAAAAAGGACAGAATGCTCAAGCATACCTGTTTTTCTCGTCATAGTCGTGATGTTGCCCATCACAGTTCAGTACAGGCATCAAAACTGCGGCTCCTCGCAGCAGATCTTTGTGTGTGTGATGGACTAATCCTGCCGCTGTTTCGACTCCTTTACACATTTTATAAGCTCATGAGTTCTCAGTTGGACAAAATACCATCATAGGCTACGCAGCAATACAACGAGCACATTTATCCAAGCACACAGCATTGTTTTGGATGTTCATCTTGAAATGAATCATAAAAGTTGACCAATCAGGTTGTGAATGTATCCCTATGCCTTTAGGTTCGGTGTTAAAATGCCAATGTGAACGATATATATATATATTTTTTTTTGGTCCGGACCAAACAAATCAAGTGAACCAAATTACATGTGTGAACACACCCTAAAAGCTAATCTCTCTGAAGAAAAAAAGCCATGATTTGAAGGTGTTGTGGATGGTTGCCAGGGTGTTGCTATGCAGTTGCTTAAAGGTTCTGCTTCTGTTAAGTAGTAGTTAGCGCATATATATATATATATATATATATATATATATATATATATATAATTACAAACCGAGACCAAATGTAAATCTTCTTAGAGCTGGCTGTCCTCCAAAACTCAGTATCCAGGCAAAAAGAGCTGGAGTAAGTGACGCAACAAAAAGGCCTATAAAATGTTTAAAGAGCAACAGTCCTCCAGACAGTGATGTGAGAAACATCAGGGAAAAAAATACAAGAATACCCACACTGAACCAACAAGGATGATTTCCTGGAGTGGCCAGCTAAAACCAGATTTAAAGTCCAATTGGGCATCTTTGGAATGACTTTGCACTTCAAAAACGGTTCCCATCCAACGTGGGCAATTTTGCTATGAAAAGTGGGCACAAATTTCAGTGTTAATATGTGCCCAAAGAAACTGAACAATAAAATAACAGTGTGGGCAAATGCCACGGTTGTGCATCATTAAGAACTAAATTGAGAATGCTTTTCCTATATTTGAATTGAACTTGAAATGTGCAGTCTAAAGCTGGCAACCTCTTCCTGAGTCTCTCCATCTGTGTTCAAACATGTAAGGCTGCACTCCACAACCGGTTATTTCTGACATTTTGGCTGAGTGAGATTTGCCTGTTTTGTTGTTGACGGAGTATCCGAAGCTTGTGTAAAGGATCCGCCCTCTTCTGGAAGGGGGGCGGGGAACAGCAGTTCATTTGCATTTAAAGGGACACACAAAAGCGGTGTGTTCTCTCAGGACCTGAAGTGGGACAATAAAATTGACTCCATTGTGAAAAAGCCCAATAGAGCTGTACTTCCTTCGCCAGCTGAGGAAGTTCAACCTGCTACAGGCACTGCAGAAGCAGTTCTACTCAGCCATCACTGAGTCTGTCTTCTGCACGTTAATAACTGTCTGGTTTGGCTCAGCTACAAAATCAGACATCAGAAGACTACAGAGGACGGTTTCGATTGCTGAAAGGATTATTGGTGCTCCCCTGCACCCTCCAAGAACTGAACGCTTCCAGAATGAGAAAAAGGGCTCAGAAAATCACTGTGGATCCCTCACATTCAAGCAAACTTCTCTTTGAACTGTTGCCACCTGGCCGGCGGTACAGAGCACTGAGCACCAGAACAGCCAGGCAAAATAAAAGTTTCTTCCCCCAGGCAATCTACCACTTGAACAGTTAAATGTACTCCCACTGTGCAATGATAACTATTTGCAATACCGTATATTTGACAATATCCTTTGTCTTATTCCATTCCCTGTTATTTCTATTCTATTTGATAATAATAAGAAATGTTAACTGAGTACCAAGTCAGCATATTAGAATGATTTCTGAAGGATCATGCGACTGTTTTTACTGTACCAATAAAAAATAAAAAAAATAGTACCAATCCAAAACTTTTGAATGGTAAAATCAATTAGATATTTTCAACAAAATCTGCATATTTGACGAATATCAATATGTTGAATTAAAGCACTATAATAACAAGGTCCACAAAGGATGAATACTCCTTATAAGTACTGTGGGCACACACAGAGACACATATAAACACAAGAAATTAAAAATAAATAAGAATGTCATCTCTGGCTGATACTAAAAGAGGCCTTGAGATGAATAACATGCGTTCCTTCAGTCGAGATTCACAAATGAACCTTTAGAGAAATGGAACTGTCTGGATCATCTTTGAAATGATGGATTAAGCGAGATCTTCTAAATGTAGAACTGAGATGCTAAATATTCATAATTGCATTGGATGAATTATTAGTGCAGAGAAAGGTATTTATGGAATGATACATGAGCATGTAATGAGGATTATTACCTATTCATGCAGAATAGGAAATTGAATATTAGATGGTATGAGGAAGAGAGATTGGAGAGAGGAAAACTGCAACAGAACTATCCAGATACCCTCAACCCCCCAACCCCGCCACCCCCCCAGTAAAACAGAAGAAAGATTGAGGCTGCAGAGAAGAAAACAGGATGAAAGACATAAATGACAGGAAGTAAATTGCTCCGAGCTATACAGACAGAAAGGAAAAAAGACAGGGGAGGAAAAAACAGAAACGTTCCACTTAGACAGAGTCCCTGGCGAATGCCTGATGCCTGTCTGACAGAAGAGAAAGGAGGAGTTTGAGTGTATGTGTGTGTAACCAAGACTGACCGGTGTACTCCGCTGTTACACATGACGATGTGACACGCTCCCAGGCGGCTGCAAAGTTCTGAGGCCACGGTGAGCAGCCCGACTCCAGACGCTCCACAGGCTGTGAACTGACACGCAGCCGTCCGCCGACAAGAGATAAAACTTTCCATCAATCTGTACAACTCATCCAGAGCATTCAGAGGACGCATCAGCTACAAAGAGAGAGAGAGAGAGAGAGAGAGAGAGAGAGAGAGAGAGAGAGAGAGAGAGAGAGAGAGAGAGAGAGAGAGAGAGAGAGAGAGAGAGAGAGAGAGAGAGAGAGAGAGAGAGAGAGAGTAAAAGAAAGATTCTATAAAGGGATAGTTCACCCAAAAATGATAACTCATTTGTTCCAAACCCATATTTTTCTGTGTCCATGGAACACAAAAAGAGAAATTCAATTTGCACTTGCCATTGTTTTGTCTCAAGATGCACACCAGTAATGTTTTTTTTCTAAGGCACATTTTATAAAAGCTACTTAAATGTCCTAATTTAACTAAGGCCTACTCCTGGCTTAATTTAAGCCTTGTCTGTGAAACCAGGCCCTGAAGTAATACGATATTGCCGTATGAAGAACAGGCAGACATTTTCTCCAGTGAGCTGTTGACTTGTGAACTGCTGTGACTGGACCATTTAATCAGTGACTTGAATTCGAGGACCAATCAGTCTAATTTATGAATGAATCAGTAGAAAAGCAGACACTTTAAGCTTTGTAAAGACATATCGTTCATGTCTGTGAGGCCAAAAATGACAGAGTATTTTAAGTTGTTTTACATGTTTATCATATAAAGCGATTTTCTTCCGAAAATTGAACCACTCAATTCATATACGATTCATTACTATCTCTTTATGAGCTTTTTGAAGAGTCAAAGTGGTAGTTACATGGACTGTCAATGGAGGGACAGAAATCTCTCCGATTTCATTAAAATATGTTCATTTGTGTTTAGAAGATGAATGTAAGTCTTACGGGTTTGGAACGAAGGTGAGTAAATGATGACAGCATTTTCATTTTGGGGTGAACTAACCCTTTAATGACAGAAATGCCATGTTTAAACTCTGCAGGTTACTTTTGTCATTACTGAGAATCAACAAATGCATTTAATAAATAACTAGGTTCACAGGTTCTTGTGCTCTCATAATCAATCCACGAGTTCCTGCAGATAGTATGATGCCACATACCTTGTCTATAAAGGCTGCTTTGGGAGCCGAGCTGGGAGGAAGATTCGATTTATCCAGATAAAAGGCCCTATGGAGGAATAATAAAGACATGTTAGTGTAAGCAGTGAACATGCATAGACAAATGATTGCATACACAAGAACACAGGATGTGCAGTAAAACTCAATCCGGGATTTGATTGATCGCTTACAAAAAAAGAAAGCTGGTTGTAAAGATTATTCTACAAACAAAGCAGCTGGGAGCTGTATTTTGAAACAACACACATCTACATTTGGGATTCGTTCCAGATGACAATTACTGCCTGCAGTAACAATAACAGACATAGGTGGCAGTAGAGGAGTTGAAAGAGAATGAATGTGATGGTATTTCATTCAGTCTGCCTGTGTATATGGGGAATGTAATCCAAATATAATTATCCAAATTTAAAATCAAAATATCACACTTTTATTGTAAAAGAGGCATGGCAGAACTGTCTGTTCTGTGGTTCTGGTTTTGTGGCATATTGCAGCACATGCTTATTGTCAGGTAAATTAATCCACCATCTGCACCCTAGCCAGGGAGAGATTTATCACGATAATATTCTCATTTGACACAGCATTAATATTATTGTTAATTAGTCAAGGATATTAATCCTTTGCTGATTGGAGCAGATGATATGAAAATGTGAAACTAGAAGTGTGTAGAAGACTATTAATAAAGCCAAATGATGTTAACAAATACAGACTCTGTTTTTTTCTCTCTCTCTCTCAAAGAAAATAACACACACATGCTTAGAGTCTTGAGCTGCCATCATAAGATCCAACTCACCCTGCATACTAATTGAGGCAGCTCACGTTAATGTAATGGGAAGAATTAAGCAAAGTTCTTTAGAAACACCCAGAGGCCATCAGCTTAAAGCACTAAGAGTTTAAATCACTAATTCCACTGATTTACAGAAGGATTTTCATCTTCATTTCATTAAGCAGCACCCAACATATCCTGCAAGGGCAAGTAAACACGATCGGAGGTTAATTGGCTTAGAAACATCCATCAAGGCCTCTAAGCTCTGATTCAGCAGCTGGTGGACTTCGATAGCCATTGAAGCCATTCCAATGCAATGTAATACACAGGAATGTCTGTGATCGTGGTATATTATTGTTTCAAATGCCATATCTAAAGCTAAATCTTAGTTTAGACCTTTGGCAGCTGGGTGAAATAACAGTCACAGGGTTATCATCTCATTTAAAAGAAAATCAAACCAATAAAGTCAGTCCGATCAAATATTATATAAACACTACCATTCAAAAGTTTGGAGACAGTAACAGTAAATACTTTTTACCCCCCAAAAAATCTATTTCAAATGCATGCTGTACTTTCAATATTTCTATTTATCAAAGAATGTGGACAAATTCATCATGGTTTCCACAAAAACTATTAAGCAGCACAACGTGTTGTACAAAATGTTTTAAACATTTATAATAATAAGAAAACAAATGTTTCTTAAGCAACAAATCAGATGATTTCTGAAGGATCACATGACACTGAAGTAATGGCTACAGATTGAATATGCATCCAATATGCCATCAGAATAAATTCTATTTTTTAAATATATTAAAATTAAAAACTTCTAATAATATTTCACAATATCACTGTCTTTATTTAACACATAAATGCATGTTGAGCACACAGACCATAAGAAAATATGTCGCCGTTACTATCTTACTATCCACTGAAGAAAAGTGAAACCGAAATCTGAATAGTTTTGGGACCTGAGTCTGCACAGTTGTAAATGCGGGAACCGAGTCTGTGCAGTAGAGAGCAGGAAGTAGAGCCGCAATATCAAGACCCCGCCCACACTCCCGCAGTATCTGTAAGTACAGTTTACTGCAGCTCATTACGTTGGTGTGAAATAAACAGTTATGGAAATCGCCAATCAATCTCCAATAAATCTCCAATCGCCTTCCGAATATCCTGCAAAAAGTCTGTTACTGCCTTAGTGACTGCTTCGCTCAAAGAAGCTGTCCATCACAATGACGTCACACCCGTTTTCCATAGCATCAAATAACTTACTAAAACCAAACTTATTTAAAAAATGAATACCTGAACTTACATCAGCGTGATAAAAACTGTGTAAAAGTATAATTTGATCGTTTAGTTTGTCCCACGTCCAATTACATTACACAGAGAGGGCAGGGTTTATGAGCTATACTGGGACTACCTGGGGACAATTGAGACGTTTTGGCTTCACTTTTCAGGACTTGTGCGGCACACTTGGTTGAGCATATAAACTTCTTTCAAAGACACCAAACATTTTAATGTCTGTGTGTATTTACTCTTTCCACGCAGTATTAATCGGTATTAACTCTTTCCCCGCCAGCATTTTTTAATCCTCTGGTGCTCTTCTGTCATTTCTGACCGGAAAATGTTCTGTTTTGAAATGTAAAAAATCACTTCTTCATCGGAATGATATGAAACTTGGTGACTTTTCTAGCATTAGGTATGTTAACACACCAAAAAATTGGGGTCATGATTTGAGCATGCTAATTGGTCGTAAAAAAAAAAAGTAGCGTTCATTGTCTTCATGTTCACCGACCATAGGAAATAAATGGGAAATTGGCAAAAACACAAAAATTCTCTGAATATTACAATCTACAAATCGGCCACGATGCTGAAAAAAAAGTACACAGCAGTAAAGGAGTGACTCTCTAAAACATCAAGAGTGTGATATTGACACATCCACTCACAAAAAAAAAATCTAAAAATGTATAATAAATAGTCTTTGAGATTTTTTAAATATATATTCAAATTCATAAAAAATAAAAAAATCATTAAATGTGTTCAAAAGAGAACTAGGGAATTCCCAAGCCTCTCCATAGATACCTCTGGTGATTACAACCCATGGCTGCATGATTTCTTAAATAATTCCAAAAGAGGGCGCTAATCTGCCTTCCAAAAAAAATATTTTGAAGGCCTAGTCTCTATTTTAACCTGAAATACTGCAAACATTTTTCAATGGCAAAAATAGACCATAATTATTGCATACATATGAAAAAATACCATCAAATCATCTCAAAATACAAAATTAAAAAGAAAAAATATTATTGAAGAAAAATAAATTGCATTGGTTTTACTGGGGTGGAGGAAGTTTAATTTTTAGGTGTCCGGTCACTTATGATCAGGAAGACAACCAATGCAACCCCTAAGCGAAGAGCACCAGAGGGTTAAAAAGTTGCCAGTCGCCGCCAGCGTTTTTGATTATTTTCACAAAATTTTCATGGCCCCCATATTTTGTTATATATCAAATATATCAAAAGAAAGAACAGAGCCTCTGTGTCAGGGTTCTGTCACTTCGGTCTAGTTTACTCTTGGTTTGTAACAGAGCCCTGACACTCCTGTATTGTTTGTCTTGTCTTGTGTGAGCGCGCAGCTTCGAGCATGCTTATGTCCTTGTGTTTTGTGTGCGGGGCGTGGTGTTCGGATTCCAGCACTTCGGTCTAGTTTGGTTTTGTGTTGGGATTCGGATATTCATGCTCCATGTGTTTGTCTTTTGTTGTGAGCGCACGGAAGGAGCATTTGCTCGTTCTTGTGCACTCTGTCTTGTTGTGTGAGTGTGCTCTCTTCTGTCCATGTGTTATGTTGTGTTGTGTGCTTTCATGTTGTCAAGTTTTGTGTGAACATGCAGCTGATGAGTTTTCATTAGCTGCATGTTCATGTCATGTTTGGTGTGAGCACACGTCTTGTCAAGTGTTTCTTTGTGCCATGTGCTCATGTCTATTGTCTAACCCCGCCCACCTTGTTTCCTGATTATTGGTTCATTTGCCCCACCTGTCTTCCCTCGTTACCCTCTTTTGTTTGTTCCCTATTTAATCTCCTTGTGTTTGCAGTCCTGTGCAGAATCGTCTTCGAATGTACCTGGTGTTTCCCTGCTCCCTACGCCAAGCTCAAGCTCAAGCTCAAGCTCAAGCTCAAGCTCAAGCTCAAGCTCAAGCTCAAGCTCAAGCTCAAGCTCAAGCTCAAGCTCAAGCTCAGTCTTTTCCCCCTCGGTGTAGTTTTGTCTTGTTTTATTACTATTCATTAAAAGCCCATATTTTCTCTGCATCTGAGTCCTCACTCCTTTCCCTTGTCTGACACTGACACTCTGATTTTAAACAAATAAAAAAAAAAAGTTTTATTCTAGCTTCATGCATTCCTTTTTTGAATGTGTCAACCTCAACACTTGAATGTGGCTAAGTTTCATAATTAAAAAGCAAGAGAAAAGAGAAGCTGAGAAAAGAGAAGCTGTTTTTTTTTTTTTTTTTGCAAAGATCTGGATCGGATTCATAACAATGATCTTTATTTTACATCTATATGTTAATATTTATGTAAAACAGTGATCCGATGAAACTTTTCTCAAAAATAGATAATGTTCTATTATTTATTACTGGCCCTGACTACAACAGAGTGTGTTGAAAAGACCAAGAAAAGGGGACCAGACAAAAATAAAATGTTCTCTGTAATTTCAGTCAAGAAGACAAATGCCTCAGACGGCCGACACAAGACCTTCACAATCCAGCAGTTCTGTGCCGGCTGCTTGTTCATTTATGTGAAGTCTCAGTCTCTGAAGTCTCACCCTTCCTGCAGATGGCCTAAAGTCTCAGAATAAGCCATGGCCACATCCATCAGCAAAGTCTCCAAAGATGTCCTTACCTGGCCATTTCAGAGCCGGATTTGAAAAGTGCTCTGTAACCTGGGCCACACTCAGTTTGGCTGAAATCTAACAAGGCAGTAAAAAAGTTGTGCTAGACCAGTTCAAGTTCCTGTTTAAGTCACTATGGTTCATGTCCTGATTTATCTACACCAGTACAGTTTCATGTAATGTGCCCCTCACTTCAGACTGTAACTAAAGAGTCCACTGATTTAAAACAATAGCCTGCTATGCTTCTCAAAGTACCACGCAACAGACGGGTCTTCACGCATCGCAAAACCAAACAGACAAGTTTGGCGGGCTCAAACAGCACCAGATGGAGCTGACGATTTATGTTTCTAGATCAATCGCCCATCCGCTGTTCAGTTTCACGGCAGAGACAACAACTCACTGTTGAGAAACACTTCACTGGCAGAGGGTGTGTGTTAACTTATATTTAGGGGCTTGAGGTTTTCCCACAAAATCACATCTTTTTTTTAGTTACTGTAGTAATAACTATAAATTATACATAATTACATGCAAATAACCCTAAACCAACCCTAGTATTATTACTTAGTATTTAAATGTATAATTACATTGTAACACGGACACCTTGAAATAAAGTGTAACTTTTTATTCTTTTAAATGTTACTTTAATACTAAAAAGAATACCATGGTGAATGTCTAAAAAATAATTAATATGGTGATTTAGTGTAGTTAGCAATGAAAAAGAAAAAAATACTATGTACCTTGGTACAGTGATGATATCAGATGGTACATATTTTGACATATGAATATGAAATATAACCTAATTAATGTACAATCACATTAATATGTACACTATCTTTTTGTTTTTGAAAGAAAGAAATTCATATTTTTATTCAGCAATAACACTTAAAACTGATCAAAAGTGACAATAAAATAAATGTATAATGTTACAAAAGATTTATGTTTCAAATAAATACTGTTCATTAAACTTTCATATTCAAAGAATCCTGAAAAAATATTCCATGAAAATATTAAGCAACACAACTAATTAGAATAATAATAATTATGTTTCATGAGCATCAAATCATCATATTAGAATGATTTCTGAAGGATCATGTGACACTGAAGACTGGAGTAATGATGCTGAAAATACAGCTTTCCATCACAAGAATAAATTACATTTTAAAATATATTAAAAATAGAAAATTTCACAATATTACTGTTTTTACTGTATTATCAAATACATGCAGCCTTGACATTAAACCATTTAAAAGAAAATGTTTTAAATCTTTTGAATGGTAGTGTATTTGAAAAATACCATTTCTAATGATAATGACATTTATTATAGAAAGAAAGAAAGAAAGAAAGAAAGAAAGAAAGAAAGAAAGAAAGAAAGAAAGAAAGAAAGAAAGAAAGGATCTCAAATATCTTAGAGTCAAGACAACAAACTCCCCATGCTGTGAAAATGGTTTCTGGTTCTGGTAGGCTTTACTGCGATTAAGGATCCGCACTCAAGCAGGCAAATGTAATCCATTAAAACAGAGGGCAGTGTTATCTTAGAATGCGTTCTGGTGTGTTTGTCTGCGTGTGGTGAACGTGGGACGTAGTCGTAACTCAGCAGTGGTTTTCCTTTAAGGCACACTGTGCAGTAACTGATGGCCTGTGTTTTCTCTCCATGCTCTTATGAGAGACTTTAATGGAAATGCTGGACAGGATCCAAGGATGGGCCAATCTTGCTGCACCTCGGTTTGCTGGGCCTAAAAGCAAATTGCAGCCACCGTTTCATCTTAAAACCTAAAAAAAAAAACACCACTCCTGGCCCTATTTCACAAGCATTACCGAGTGTGCTTTGGGGTCTTCAGGCATGATTAAACACTGATGCATGAACACAGTGTGCCTCAGTGGGACCATGATAGTATGGAGTTGTATTTAAATGCAAATAGAGGTTGACTACTGAAACAATGTTTTTAATTAATTTACTGAAATTTGTTTTCAATACCACAGTACATAAAAACACATTGACATACAGTACATTCATAAACTTCATAAACCCACAGATGCTAATGTGGAATTTTGACAGGAAATTCAAATAAAAAATAAAATAAAATTGCCCATTGCACAACTCTTAAGTCTTTTACGATCTACAGTATAAAAGTTTAAAAGAAATAGATACTTCTATGCAGTTCAAATAATGAGTCCTGTTATATTCATAGCACATTGAACAATCTAATAGCCATCAAAAGAAGGACTTCCTGCTACGCTCAGACTTGCACTTTGGTGCAATCAGTCTATGAAAGTGTGTGTGGGGGGGGGAGGGTGCGCGCGCGCGACTAGAGCGAGAGAGCAAATGCACGCCCATTAACATGCTGTGCTCGGCTTTAGGGAAGCCGGCTGCGCTACAGTCACAGGACTTCACAAAGTGTCACCAAGGAAGTGTGTTATTGGTTGTCAGGGCAAGACAACCCTGTACAGATTCCCAAAGAAACCAGCGTTAATGGGACAGTGGATGGAGTTTGTTTTTCTGGAGCAGTAACCGAGTTATGTAAGTGTTTTGTTTGTTCCCTGCATTTCGGCGACGATGGTTATAAACAAGGCCCAGTTCGACACCAGATTAGAAGGTCGTCTAATGCTGAAAGATGGAGCGGTTCCAGCGTTTAAGGTTCACGTCATGCGTTGGAATCAGGCGGTGAGTAAAACTGCTTCAAATGTCTTTGTGTTGTTATCTATTGAAACGTTCATTCAAATGCGCAACAATTCCATTGTTTTTCTATGTAAACACACACTAGCCTGACGTGCAAAACCGTTTCGCTTGCTACTGCTATCGTTAAATCGCATACAACAGTCCATAAACCAAATTATGTCCTCATAAACCATGAGTAAACACACACAAATGTTGTAAAACTCGCGTTATATATACAGTTACAGTACATACCACATTGAGACGTCCTGCTGTAGTCGTCGTTGCTGCTCCTGTTCAATTTCAGCCTCCGGATCAGATTCTGGATCATATATGCATGTCTGAATCTGATTGATAGCCATGGTTTATTTAGGATAACGTTTTTTCCCCCACGCTTAAGGATGTCACAGCTTTCAGACGCTCTCAATGGAATAGCTGTGCGCCCTCGTGATTCTTTAGCTCCTCCCACACAATACACCTCCAGCCGCTCGGCTTTATTCGGAAAGACTCGGTACAGTGTATCTGTCTTTTATAAATATGATAAAACTAAAGACTTTTCGGAGATATGAAGGATGCAATACTACTCTGTAGGTACTCAAGATTGACTGAAACTGAGTGCCCCCCCCCCCTCCCCCCTAAATAAAATAAAATAAAAATGGGTATAGCATTGGGTAAAGTTCATGTGTGTAAAATCTGGAGAAGGGAAGTGTGTATTTCTGTGCAACAGCAATGTGACGTTTACAGGGGTCTAACAGCATTATCTGCTCTGACATATGTCGTTTAAATCATGAAATTATAAGTCATTTGCAGGACAGAGGCTATAAAAATTAGGAAACAAGAGCTGGAGTTTCAAAGGGCCTTAAACTTCATGATGATTTTCAGGTTTCAGTGCTATCTGAAGTAGCCAGGTGTTCACTATGATCTTCTCAATGAAAGAAAAACTATCATTAAGAACACATAGTCAATGTTTGCTAAAATAAAATAAATAAAATTCAATAAAATGAAATGAAATTCATCATATTTGACCAAACATGCATCTTTTTTTTTTCTTCTTGAAACTCTTGGTTTAACATTTACTTTTAGTTTGGCTAATATTGTGCCCAATGCCAAAGGTTTGTTTTTATTTGGTTTCTTTAAGGCTCAGCATTGCATCATGGTCATTATCAGGTCATCATGCTTTTAAGAAGACCAATAAATCTACAAATAGCGCTAGGCCTCAACCACCACCATGACCCAATGCATGACCTCAACAGACCTCGACTAATTACAAACAGATTCACAAACATGATGTCATGCTGGTTCCATCAAAGCTGGCATAAATTAACTCTAAAGGCCGGTTCACACAGAATGCGTTTTTGCTGTTAAAAAGTAGGGGTGTAACGATACACTCATGTCACGATTCAATATAAATTGCGCTACTGAACTCACGATACGATATGTATTGCAATATTTTAAGCTGTTGCTTTTTTTTTATTATTATTAGTGTATTATTATCAGGACCCATAAATATTCCCCCACTGCATTATTATACATTATATTCAACATTATATATAGTCGTTTAATGTAGTAATGTCACTGAAACTCGTGTAACGTGTAAACGTACATTTTTTTCTCTCACGCATTACTTGCACTTTGATTGCAGGCAGCATTCTCTCCCCGTACTCGCTATGTCCTGCCTCTCCCGCTTTTATTGTGAGTGTACACAAATAAAAGTAGATACTTAACAGATTATAATGATGTATATCACTTGCCTGAATGATAAAAAATTATAATTTTGAGTCTCTTTGGCACTGATAAGAAAAAAACTGAGGCCGTTGCGTCGCCGTGATCTTCGACCTCTAGGGGTTAATGCACTAAACATATAAGAATAAACCATCTTTGAATAATCATTCTACTAAAACTGAATGTGATTTAATTTATGTTTAAATTATCTGTTGATTTAAATTGCGCTTTCATTTTGAGGAGTGTAGTTCCAGCACGTGCGCTTCAGATGATCAATGCAATCCGTCACAGTTCTAATCGCAAAAAAGCGTGTCTCAAACTGTAAATGTTTAGCTCATCCAATAATGTTAGTTCTGCATTTGTTCACTCATGTTGTTTTCACCTGCCACGCAATCATTTGAACGTCCGTGTTTACAGTATGTGCGTCATTGTAAATCTGTTCATCATATAAAGCCATCGTGTCTCTTCAGAAGACTTAGATTTGGATTAGATATTTTTACGATGCCTTTATTACATTTTTGGGATCTTATAAGTTTGAGAGGAATGGACTTTAAATGGAGGGACAGAAATCTCTCAGGATTTATAAAGAATATCTTAATTTGTGTTTGGAAGTTAAACGAAACGACATGAGGGTGAGTATATGATGACAGAATTAAAATTTTTGAGTGAATTATACCTTATAAATACAGCAAGTTGAGCCTTGGATAAAACAACTCCATATCGTGAATCATATCGTTTACATTAACGATACATATCGTCACATATTTATATCGTGATATATCGATTAACGATATATCGTTACACCCCTATTAAAAACGCGAGACGTCGCTCAGGGGAACAAAAAAAATCCATGCGTGAGATACTGCAAAAGACACAAGATGTGTTTACATTGAAAAACAATGGAAAAGTAGTGCAGCCCCTAACAGACACAAACATGCACACACACACACACACACATACTGTACGTACGCACACACACAAATATATTTTAGCCCATGTTTAGGTGACTTCCCATTGGGACCATATCGCTCAACCAATTTGAGTTCTTACGGCAACTTCTTGACACGCGACTAGCCAAGCATTGAGTTTTTACCTGCTGGTAAGTATGGTCATTAATCCAGCTGTCTAACACACATCCCACAATGCAGAAACCTAACACAGGGTCAGAGCGCTACAAGAACGAGCTACCCATATGTATCAAACACACCACATCCACATGACTCGGGCCGCAGAGACCACTACAAACAAGTCTCACTGAAAAACAAAGAACTTGTGGGCACATGGAGTTTAGATTTGAAATCAGCTGTGAATGCCTTGTTTAGGAGAACAATCAAAAACCAAGCATATTTTTAGTCAGCAAAGCTGTAGAATTAATCTAATAATCCGCAAAACTTGAAATGAAAGAAGCGTGCTGGAGTCTTTTTTGGCGGTTCATCGTCAGAAAAATCAGCCACCACATCTGATGCCACATCAAGGTCTCAACTGTATTACTGATTTACTGGGTGTATTAGAAGCAGTTTCTATCCCAAACTTTGAAGTCTTATTTATGAAGGGCGATGAACTGGACATGAACTGGACACAAATTTGAACAGCTTAAAAACTACCAGATGAATCATGGATTCGATTAAATGTGCCAACTGTAATCAAACTATTTTAATTTCCATTCCACATGAAAAGGGGTACTGTGTTGACTCCAAAAGTGCTTTCCATGAAAAGACACAACTGGAGCTGACATCAACTCGATAAAGACCGCATTAACGCTGCATATTCATCTGAACATCTTCCAGCTCTGCAAGCTGCTAATGTGAGCTAATGTGGTGCTGAATGTGCTACAAATACAGACAAAAATAGCACAGTTACAACAAATAAATAAAGCAACAGCTAAGAAACATCTCACATATCCACTTCTATCTGTTCTAGCTGCGCCTTTCTTTCACACCACCCCTTTTGTCAATTCTCATTCTTGCTATTTCTGTCATTTGTGTCTTTCTCCCTGTGCCCCTGCAAGAACATCTAGGACAGGGGCCTTCAACATTTTTCAGGGCAAGGACCCCTTAGGCGATAGAGACATGGAGCGGGGACCCCCAATACAAAATGTGTCAAACTGAGCTACATATTAAGCATAGCCTTCGATATTAATAGAAACTAACTCTATTATGATTAAGAATAAGATATATTATGTTAAGACAGTAGATAAGACAGTAGATCAGAACTAGAGCCCTGCACGGGCCTCAAAACTAGGCCCTAACCCGGCCCTAGCCTGAGACGCTGAGGCCCTATCCCGGCCCGTGTCTGACAGCTCATCCAAATTATCAGCCCGAGTCCGACTGGAGCCCGTGTTTCTTTTATCCTCCCTATTACACATTAGTTGCAGCCATTAAAATAATTCAGTTTTTTTTTAAATGTCAAAGTAGTTATATTTCGTTTTGTTTCTTTATTAAGTTAATTTAGAAAAAAAGTTTGATTATTTTGTTTGTTAAATTAAAGTTTTTGTTCTTTAAAGTGATGACCAAGCGGCCAGTGGCCGACAGTGAGTTAACCCAATGCTTTAGCCTCTCAAATCAACACTTGTCAAAGTAGTTAGGCTAGATTTCATTTAGTTTCTTTAAGTTAATTTAGAAAAATGTTTGAAGCACTTTTTTGTTTGTTAAGTTAAATTTTTTGCTTTTTAAAGTGACGACCAAGCGGCCAGCGGCCGACAGTGAGTTAACCCAATGCTTTAGCCTCTGAAATCAACACTTGACTTGTCTTGCTTATAAAATCCATATAAAACACTTAAAGCATCGTTTAAACGTTTAGCCTACTATCACCACCATCACAGTAAAAAGGCCTTTTTGACAAGATGAGGCAGGCAGATCGCAACGCCGCGTGCAAATCTAAATAAATAATAAATAAAAAAAACATGCAGGTTGTCTTACCTTAAACCTCTCCGCAAAATGAATATAAATCCGATCTTCAATTCCCGCGCTATATGCACATTTAACAGAGTTCACGTCAACGAAAGCAACCGATATGAGCATTTTATTCATCAGCTCATTTCAACATCAAAGACCGCATTGTGAGAACGAGCGACCTAAACACTGGTAAGAGCCTTTAGTCTCATTAGTTTTAATGAAGATAGTTGTGTTTTTGAGCATCTAAGACTTAGCTTATTTTCAGTTTCACTTGTGGCAGTTTGTGTGTTGGCTTGCTTTACTCATTTGCGGTGATGTGTGTTGCATAGCGCCGTCCTCTAAACACTGTGCGAGTCAGCGAGACAGTTGCGGACTCGCGATATCATGGTCTCATGTTGTTTCCACCAGCGCAGCACATCTAATTGTTTCTTTTAATTATTGAATGTCTAAAATATAAAATTAAGAAGAAGCTAAAAAGGCCCAAAGCCCGGCCCGTGTTTGAGGTATGATGGGAAAATTGGCCTGAAGCCCGGCCCTAGGGGCGTAAAAATGTCGGGACCTGTCGGGCTCGGGCAGAAATGCAGGGCTCTAATCAGAACTATGCACATTATTGTTGTTGCACATGCATGTCTGCATATTACTTGCCATTGTTACATTGTAACAACTTGTTGTAAATTATTTTAATTGATTTGCAATCATACATTTATTTTACTAATCAGATGGACAATTAAACATTTACCTGAACTTTAGTTTCAAGTTTACTAAAACAACATTTTAATTTTACTGTGAGATGGACAATTAAGAATCAAATCACTATATATATTGATACGGATGTTTTTGTAATCTATGATTCTGCATTTACATCGTATATCTATTTTGACATGCCATATTTTTGTCCCGTGCTAGTTATCACTATCAATTGCAATTTCAAGAGTGAAATATGTAGAAGTCACTTCCAAAACTTTTCAGCGTGTAATTTGGCATCGTTCCTCTTAGCAGCATGATAAACAATACTTTTATTCAATGGATTATAGCTATATAACCTCAAAATCACGAAAGAGCGCTCAATTTACTTATGATAGGTATTGACCCGTGCAGACCGGGAACACCCTACAAGAGCTGCAGTTTTTGAGATGCTCTGACCCAGTCGTCTAGCCATCACAATTTGGTCCTTGTCAAACTCGCTTAAATCCTTACACTTGCCCATTTTTCCTGCTTCTAATACATCTACTTTGAGGACAAAATGTTCACTTGCTGCCTAATATATCCCACCCACTTTTTTCAGATGAATAATCATCTTAGACAAACAGCCAAATAGTCAAGGTAGTGAAAGAGATTAAACAAATTTAATGCAACTAAAACAGTAAAAGTAGTTCAAAATAAATACATTTCTTCCCACACTTCCATTTGACATTTTTTGATTGATTACGCCAAAGAAACTGAACTGAACTTACCAACGCGTATGCCATTTGTGCTACTGAACACACTTCTTAAACTTTTGAACGGCAAAACCAGTCTAGTATCATATATATTTAGGAAACTTAATGACCAAATAAAAAGTGCATTAAAATCATCATCAATCATCAATGCTTATGTATACACAAATTAGACTTTATAGATGTCAGAGACAGAGAGACTGGACAGTAAGCCAACTGAATAAAGAAACTGGCCAAGAGTTAAGTATCTGTTCTTTGTCAGAAACCCCAGTGTGACACAATGTTGTGGTTAATGATCTGGGAAGGTATACAAAAGGTTTCAGGTTCAAAGCTTTCATCATTCTAGCCTTAAGCAACTAAGTATGGTAGTGAGGGACGTGATATACTTATATGAATTGAAATGGAAAGGCACATAAATGCAAAATTCATCCGCATGAGACCAGACATGTGTTTGTTATTTTCAGATCAAGTTTGTTTCATGATGATTCTAATGACCTCATCAGTTAGAATAGATTGACTTAAAGGAGGAGATCACAAGTTATGTCTTGTCTTCTTTAAGACATATACATGGACACACAAACTCCAGTGTAGCTGAAATTATAGCCCAAATTTATCCTGGCATGTGCTAAAGATGGCTTTTTGTAAAGAAAGATGTGGTCTTTGTGGTAAGACCAAAGATTCAATCTCCTGTCTTTACTCTGATGAGCAACATCAGTAATGTCAGAAGTAATTCACTTCACATTTCAACAGTATTATATAATATATCATTTCATCATGGTGATGCTATATTCCTTATTGTTCCAAATATAAGACAAAAAATGGAATCTGAAAAAAAAAAATAGGTTAGTCTTATGTGGTGCAGGTATGACATCACTTTGTAGGCCAAAACGCGGAAGCGAGTTTACATTTTAGCACTTCCGGTTCTCCCGTCCCGGAGCCAATGGGTTTTTTTAAATGGAATTTTGTTTAAATGGCTGAAATAAGGTCTGTGGTGAACACAAGCTCAAGGCACTTTCATGTTTTATTCAGCGGGTCTATTCACATCAGTTTAGTATTACCTGAGGTCCTTTTTCTGGACCTTTTTAAAAAAGCTAAAAGTTACAGCAATCTTTACTGACATTGGGCCTCATTCATGAAACACGAGCAGAACGTATTTGTGTGTAAATCGTTCGTAAAGCCGCTCTGAAGTTAATTTTTGGATTCACGAAAATTTTCATATTTTCAAAATGTTAGTTGGTACGAAAGAAATGTACACCTCCTCCCTACCACATGTAAATGGTGCGTAAAACATTTGAATGTTCTTTGTTCTAATTTAGGCAAACTGACGACATTGCATTTTGATGCACTATGTACCATAATATTTCAAGAGTTGATTTGCCCCGTGTTTTTTTTTTTTTTTTTTTTACTGTTCAACGTTGGGTAATAGGCAGCGCTCAGTGGAGGAGGGGTAGGATAAAAACTACACCGACCAATCATCCCACTTGTACAACAATAATGGAGAAGTTAATACTGCTTTTTACTGTATTTTTTATATTCAGTAATATTCTGCAAAATGAGATGCTAGTAACACATTACTACCATTGGACATTCTGTATCATATTCATGGAAATCAAAGTATCTCAGATAGAAAAACACTATTTATTGCTAGGCATATGGCCAATTAGTCTCTTTAGTATTTAACTACTGAATCCGTGGTATACGAAGTGTTTGTGAATCTGGAGGAGAGTTTTCGTAAATGTCCATTTTACGCGCAAATTACTCCGAATTTGCTCATATATTTACGAAAGTTTCATGAATGAGGCCCATTGTCCATAAAAATGACTGAGATAGTACATTCGGACGGGATTAAAATCAATGAGAAGCTCTGGTAAAAATTACTTTACCCCTCCTCTCCATGTAAAACTAATCCCGTCCGAATCGGGCTTTAAAAAAATGCAAACAGCCAAAGAAAAGCTTACCGTCTAAGAGCCGCGTGACTGTCATGTTTGCGTGCCTCACTGACAGGACCAAACTTCGCCCGTGATTTTAAGACGTAAGATGGTACCCAGATTATAATAAGATTTCACTTCTACTGTTAATTATATTTTGGTAGGCTTCATGGTTTGCATAGTTGCTATATCATTTAGATGAGCTACAGGTTATTTTTATGTTATGCCAAAGAATGTTTATTTTTAAATGGGACCATTGATACATTTGACCAGTATTTATCATACTTGCAATACAAAAATTTCAATATGAAAAATATGCAGTATGGAAATGATTTTCAAATTAAAGCAAAAAGCCTTTTTCCAAAAGGTACATCTTGAAAAAGTGGGGGTCGTCTTATAATCAGGGTCATCTTATATTTGGAACAATATGGTAGAAAATACATATTTCTAATAGAGGTAAATGGGAAAGATCGTTATCTTTAGGTATTATAGCAATAATAAATGATAAGCAATATACTGTATTTTATTCAGCGCTCCCTTCACGTTATGAGTGTAGCTACTTTTAAAATTAGCAACAGACATCGCTCTACCCCCTAGACTCCAGACATTTTGGTATTCTTTTCCATTCAAATCATTACCAACATTAGCGCATGGGTCTGTTCGGGTCTTTGCAGTATAATATTATTTGTCAATGAGCTCAGAATGTGAATGGATTGAAGATACAAAATAGTCAATCAATACTGTCAATCATTTACAAAGGCCAAAAATGTAAAGAGCACAGTATACCTTGGCTTTGGTCTTATACCTTGGCTTTTGGTCTTTGGTCCTTTTGTAGGGTCTGCCAAGTTTAAATAAATAAATAAATGTGCAGTATAAGTGGTTAAAAGAACACCAGTTTTGTGACAAACGAAGACTATACTTCTACATTTGTCCTTAAGATTACACTAACTTTATTTCTGTATTACTCTTTCTGCCTCCACACCCCTCTTGTTCTTCTCTGTCCGCTCTCTGTTTACATCTGCTCCACATTACACCAGAAGGCTCCCTGTCAATTCATTTCAAGCTTATCTGCACAGTTTTCTGAAACAGCCTCTGTCTTACTATGACCAAGCTGAATCACATTACCAGCAGGGCCTTCAACACTTGCATAAAAGCCACAAATCCTGGAAAAAATACACCTATACATTGTATGTTCATGTTTGTTTTGATCTGGTTTCTGTTTCTGTTCTGTTCATGTCTTAGTTTCTAGGTTAGTTTTCTAGTCTGTTAATTAGTTCTGTCTTCCTCTGTTTCCCTGCCTGTTTGGCCCTGTCCCAAATGGCACCCTAAAACCTCACGGTCTTCCTCTGAGTCCGCACTTGCCCCACGTAATGCTGCTTTGACTGCTGGGAAGAAGTCTGCTGCGTAACCTGCACCAGTGCGGGGTCGGGCAGAATTGCGCATCGAGGGCGCATATCAAACGCAAAGGGGGGCGCTCGCGAGCACACTTCTGAGACCAAAAATGATAAATGGAGGATGTCTCATGGACTTAACGGGCACGTGCACGCAGCGGCCATTGTGAGTCCACAAGACCGAAAGTGCACATGAAGTGTGCCATTTGGGACAGGGCCTTTGTCTCCATGGTCTCTGACTGATTTAGTACTTAATTATCCCCTTTGTTTGCTGTGTATTTAATGCTGCCGTCACCTGCTATCGGAAATGTCCTAATTCCCACTTCAGAAGTCGTGATTATGAGCTTGTTACATTCCAGTGTTTTGTTGTCGGAATGAACAGGAATCATGGAGGACATCAGATTTATTCTTGGCTATTTATTTGGAAAATCTTATTAAAACCAACATTATATGTAGTGTCCCATGCACTGACAACCATATAAACATTCCAGATAGTCTGCTTTCTGACGATTCTGTAATTTCAGTCAAATGCAGTCTATTTTCGCTGTGTATCAAACAAAAAATATGCTTCAAATGATTACTCGTACATGTAAATATGGACTACATTAATGAAAAGACGATCTAGCTGTTTTGGGGGGAAAAACTAATAAAATCACACCTGCCACAGCAGTAGTTCTCCCTGCCACCATGTTTAAAGTTTATGGCACACCCATCTCGGGAATTTGGGCATCAAATTTTTTCCGAACTTCCCAGTGGTAAACACGACATCAGAGGGCGTTCATGTGCAATTTTTACCTAGGAAATTCGTATTTACGATAATTCCGATAGCACGTGAAGGCAGCATTAGCCCTGTGTTGAGTCCTTTTTAGTTGTCTGTTATTGTTAAAATAAAGACTGCTGCACACAGATCCTGCTTCCTTTTTCATCTCTTCGGCAACCAGCATGTGACATAATAACAGACCAATAAGATGAATATAGAGGCAGCTAAAAGAATCCTCCTCCTCTGGCAGGGGAACCAGTCCCTAGGGAGGTACACACAGGTATTTCTGGACCATTGCCATTGCGTCCCTTATGATGATGACTACCTATGTGTGCTTTTCAGAACAAGCCTCAATGTGGAGACAAGAGCTTGCCAGGAAACAATCCTCCAGGGACTTTCATGGAGTTCATTGTACTCCTCAACAACAGTTCCCAATGCACACTCTGAGAGCGAGGAGGAGAGCAGCATGCCAGCCACCAGTCTAGTGAGAGTAATTTCCGAGTCCGTTCCAGTGAGAAATTTCTGAGTCTGTTATGCTGGAAAACTGAAGAATTTGCAGGACCTGAAGGATTTGATCTGAAGAACATTGGGCAGTTTAACTGCTCAGGACAATCAAGGGACTCAAAAACAACCATCACAAAACAAAAACAGTCATGAAATCATTACGCTTGCCCATTTTTAACAATTTTACGCTTGCCCAATTTTAACACATCAACTTTGAAGACAAAATGTTCACTTGCTGCCTAATATATCCCACCCACTAACAGGTTATTCACTTCACCTGTTAGTGGTCATAATGTTATGCCTGATCGGTGTGTGTGTGTATATATATATATATATATATATATATATATATATATATATATATATATATAGTAATATAAATATTTTTAAAAATATAATTATTTGATGTATTATATACTGCATAACATAATTAATTATTATATATGACAATATGGCTTCCTTTGTTAACTAGCCATTTACACAAGCCACTGACTAATCCATATTAAAATTATATTGTTTTTCACATCCCTAGGCACTGTCAAATAAAAGAAAGAAAGAAAAATAATACAAATGTGGACAGCATGTTTAGAATTATGAAGACTAGCATCTAGCACATAGTCACCTCATTGTCATATCCATATCGGAACAGTGACATTTTGAAGGAGGATTTGCCTTATCCTCATTCAGTGTTCGCATTTCACATTCAGTCGATACAAATGCATCAAGCTCAGCTTAAAATGCCAATACCAATGCTCAGATATCAAGGGTATGGAAAAGGCTCCGAAGGATTGTGATATTAGTGGAATATAGATAGACTTTTTTTTAAATGCCAGTATGTCAGAGAGCACAGTGTAGATAATTGTCAGCATTACACCTCGAATGTTGGCAAGCCAAACCAAAAAAGTGTTTGCACATAATGAGACAATATTTCTTGAATAACCCATCATACATTTTCCACTGGCCTCAAACCAAGCCAAAGCTATACTTGATCTCTGGTACAATTGGCAGGCTCGCTTCCATTCAAATCCCTACAGTAATATGCCCCTATGGCACGTGTAACACAATGAAACTTGGCTGACCTCAGCACACTGTAACCAATTACAGGCGAGATCTACACCAGATGCTTACCTTGTGTGCTATAAAGCAAACATCAGCTGCTCGGAGACCATGTTATTAGGGTCCTGCATGATGATTATTTTCCATAAACATATCAAATTCACTCATATTCTGAGTATCAGTGCTGATGTTCATGGTTTGGAAACAACTTACATGTTTCAACAGCCATTTTAATGTCCCAAGAGGCCTCTGGAAGACTAAAGGAACATGACGCCGGTGTAAAATCCTGCTCTACAGATATCTGGAGTTAACTAGATGGGGATATTCCCATAATATACTGCAGCAATGTTCCTGGAATACCTTCCCAGAATGGATGGGCGCCCACATACTTTTGGCTGTTTAGTTTATCTGAGACATCAGTTGTGGCTATGAAATAAAGTCGGTTTTGACAGACTGATGAATTGAACTCATCTTGAGGTCTAGGGGCAACTTCATCTTCATCCCAACAAAAAAAACATTATACAAACAGACTAGCATAATTACAGGCAAAGAGCCAGATGTCTATATCGTTATACTTGAATTAAAGCCGTTTCAAATGTTTAAGTATTTGGCAGTTTGAATAGGTGATTTTTATTTTCATTTTACACATTTTTTATCTATTAACTTGATCACGGACTCCCAGTCCCTCACAGGGTAGAGATCCAACTGAGCAACTATAACTAGGGGTGTAACAGTACACGTATTCGTATCGAACCGTTTCGGTACAGGGCTCTCGGTTTGGTGCGTGTGTTCCGAATGCAATCTTTAACAGTTAACAGTTGGCTTGTTTTAAGCGCGGGACACACTTCAATCCTAGTTCCCACTCGAACATAATAAGTCCATTTTCTCACGAAATTCAAACGATAAATGCCGCTTTGACGCTCTTTAATGTGACGACTGATCACTGTAGCCTATAGGTGGGTCAATTCAAGCGGCCACGGCGCGCGCGAGTGAACGCGATCATCTCTTCCAGAAGAATAAACATGAATTCATATTTTAAGGTATGTTGTAATACTTACTGAAACGTATCATATGTCGTGTAATCGCTCAATCAGTGTTTCAATCGCGGAAAGACGTCAAACAGCTTGTAAACAATGTCACGCAGCATCATTTACCTCAGAGTCAGAAGTCATTCAGTGTCCGCAGCTGTTAATTCACTAGAGAAATCAACTCTTTCACTAAATATAAGCACTATATTAGCCTATATATATATATAGTAATGTGCAAGTAAGGGCTCCCTATATAGTTTACAGCATTATCTTTAAGAAACTTTTAATTTTTATAATTTAAACGTTATAATTTAATTAATTTAAGGACAGACACAATAAAAAAAAAAAATAAAAAGCCATTTTTTAAAACTGCTGTACCGAACCCGTACCGAACCGTGACTTCAAAACCGTCAGTTTTGTGTACCGTTACATCCCTTACTATAACCACTTCTCGAAATCTCCCAGAATTCCCAACTCCACCTCATCAGGAAATACAATGACAGCTTTACACATATGTATGAAGGTGTAGAGAGAAAATTGCAAAGTTTCAGAGCTGAAGTTTGACTGACAGGTGAAGCAGACTTACCGGAGTCTCTTGTAGTACTGCTTGACCTTCTCCAGAGATCCAGCATTAATTTGGGCCTGATACTCCTCTACTGACACATTTTCTCTGTAATAATATCCCTCCATGCTCTCCAAGGCTATGAAAGAAAAAAATAAATTTTTCAGACATTTAGATATGTATTAGTTACATTATTATTTTTTTAAAAGTTGAGGCGATAGCTGGCTTCACTTTGAAAGAACATAATTCAGCACTTTTTGGCACGCTTCAGGCCAACTATGTCCATTTAAACACATCGTACCCTGGGTGAACAGGACGGGGTAGATTTTGAAGCTACCACCGTGTCTTAGTCTCTGGGGTAACTGCTGGAAGTAGAATGCCTCCAGGTAAAAACAGACCTTCAAAGCCTGCCGTGTGCCCTCGACTTGATATGAGATGGGCATGTCTGGAGAGAAAGACACAAAGCCATCAGCATGATGGAGTCAGAGGATTTATGAATAAAATATTTTATGCAAACACACTGATTCCAAGTGACTCTTTGAATACTGAAGTTAAGAACATAAACACTGCCACTATTGTAAGTATTAACAATAATAATGTAATAATTATTTCTTAAAATGACAGACTATATAACGACAGTTTATCTTTTATATACAATTATATTAAAAATACAAAAACATATATAAATATACAAATAAATATTTGATATAAAATATCTGGACACCTTTGGATGCTTAAAGGGGTGGTAAACCACGATTTCACTTTTCTAACTTTAGCTAGTGTGTAATGTTGCTGTTTGAGCATAAACAACATCTGCAAAGTTACAACGTTCAAAGTTTAAAGCAAAGGGAGATATTTGCTTTTAAAGAAATCAATTTCTAAGGACTACAGCAAACGGCCACTAGGGACTACTACACATTCCTCCAGGATCTCTGACATCACCAGCCCCAATATTTACATAAACCCCTCCTCCGAGAATATTAAATAAGGGGGGCGAGGCCATTTTGTATCGCCGCAGGGAAGCGTTGTTGTGGTATAGTTAGTAGGCCGGAGTGTTGTTGCCGCAATGCCGTCCACTTTGTTCAGCCTTTCTAGGGACGGGGGTGCGTTGCAGTGCGTTTAACATACAACGTTATATGCATGTGTGTATGAGACAGAGGGGAACACGGTCGCATTTACAGCAGATATATGCTGCCCATCATAAATCAAAGCATGAGACAGACAGGGGTCGGAGGAGAAGACCGGAAAATGTGACATAATGGACAATATTCGTCTGTATTTGCAATACACGAACCGCGGTTCAGCTGCACGAGACAAACGCTGCCAGTGTGTGAATGCTGACGGGTGCGCGCGGCTCCCGCTGCACATTTCACGGAGGAAAGCTTCCACAATCTTCACAGTGCCATTCAGTAGCGATCACTATAGATCCGCAGTCAAGTTCTGCTTGATCATCTTCACTAAAATTGTGTGGGTCTGATTCGGGCTCAAATTGGTATGGTTTTATTGATGCCGTTGTTTCTAATACTACCAAAGCACAGTCTACCAGTAAAGGTAAGGGGCGTGACGTTTCAGACAAACGTGCACTAGGCGGTTAGCAAATCACAACACACTGGGCCAGCTAACCAATCTGAGCCCATTGCGTATTTTTGAGGGACAACCCGGAAACCATCAGACCGTTTTTACAAGGAGGGACAGAGCAGTGTAGAATAAAGGTAAAATATATGAAAAATAATGCAATTTTTTTAAAAACGAAGCATGAACACATGTTACAGTGTACCCCACAAACACAATCAAGCCTTCGAAAGAATGTGTTTTACCACCCCTTTAATAAATAAAATTAATATGGATATGTTTCACTAATAGTCAACCGAAGAGTGTCCAAATACTTTATGAAAACACTTTTAATAGAAAAATATATTTACTGAGCAAAAAAAAAAAGTATTACATTTAAATGTAAGTACATTTATTATAAATGCCACTTGAATTGACATTTTGTTTTTTTATACCACCAGGTATTTTTTTATAGTTTAAATACCTTTCAGGGACACTGGAAACATACTGTAAATATACTAGTACATTTAGTTTAGATTATTTCCTGTTCAAAAAGGACGTTTCTTTTTTAAAGAGTACTCACTAGCAACAAGAGGCTCTCCTTCAAACTGCCGGAAGTAAAAGCTGACCTTCTCCAGGTCTATGAGAGCAACTTGTGTATCTTCTAGCATGGCCTGCTCATCAGTCTAAAGAAAAAATGACATAACAAAAGTACAAAACCATTACCAAACTACATCCTCTTATGTGAATATGTGTGCATGTGTTTAATGACAAAGTGTGTCCAAGTTCTGATATTACGAGTTGGATATAAAAAAAAAGTGGTGGGGGTTTGTGGCATGCTTGGGTATAGATACAAAATACAATTATAACTTCCTGCAGACACACTAAGGAGAAGAAGAAGCAGAGAAATTCATCTTCTCTTCATTTTCTGCTCTATTCATTCTCTATATCTTCTGCCTGCGTACACGCAGTATGCCCATGGCTGCAGATGAGACCATCCACATACAAATCTGAACAAGTCTGGTGTGAGAATTGCGGGACCAGTCCTCACGCATCTGAAAGCGACACCTCTGTCTGATACGTGGGTTGACTCTCTCGAAGACTCCCATGTGCCAGATGCCACAATCCTTTCATCTGGGGGCCTACAAAAGCTGCCAAGCGATATCATGTCAAGAAATTACCTACGGGTTGCTCGCTGCCGCCTGCTCTCCTTCCCCTGAGTGTGTTCGGGGGTGGAGGGGGAAGAGCGTGCTGCGGAGATAAGACTAAAGTCTCAAGCGCTGGGAATCTTCATTTTACATGTAGGTCTTGTCTCAGCCTGACTAAATGCTTGATTTTAACATATCTGTCTTGACATACTGCATCTAAACTTCCTGCTGTATATTCCTCAAATAAAAATTGCTTACTACCCAGCTAACAGGGAACAGCCTCAGAACATTTTAGCAAAGCATTCTTCTCAAAGGTATGAACATACATTCTTCCAGTAATGTTGACTCATCCTTCCCACGGGTCATTTTGACCCGAAACTCATTTTTACATTTTTAGTGTTCGTCAGAGTGTTCCAAGACCCTAGGACTTTTGTCGCACTTGAACCACGAATACACACACACACATTTTTTTACTGGATTCGAGGAGTTTTGTGTTTGAAATTTTTAAAAGTAACAAACCTTCCCTTTCGGGTCAATTTGGCCCCCTTAGGAATGAATGGAATGTGAGGAATACTTCAGTACACATAGCTCAAAATTCAAACAAAAAATAAAAAAAAATTTACCAAAAAATTATTTTATAATGTCTACATGTGTATCTGATTCTGAATGCATACTGAAGTGAATGACTTTAGGACCCAGCGGAACAGCTCATTTGCTCCATATAGAGCTATAAGGCCATCTAGTGGCAAGTCATGAAATATCATGTTATGTTATTTTTTTCCACAAGAGGTCAGCAAAGACACCCAATGTAAGATGTTTGAGCTGAATTAAAAGGGTTATGCATTAAATTGTGAGTTATTTTTAATTTAAGTTGAAAGAATGTGAAGAATGTGCTTAAATTATTATTTATTTATTATTAATTGATACAATCTAGTAATTTAAAGGTAAGTAAAATAAAACAACAACAACAAAACAATCTCCCCCCAAAAAATAGAAAAAAATAATAATCGAAATGAACTGATAATTTTAGTTTTTTTTCGGGTCATTTTGACCCGCGAGGGAAGGATTTGTGACAAAGTGTGAAGAACATTTGATTGAAGTTATCTGTTCTTTAATAACATTCTCAAAATGCATGCACATTTTATTTATACATCGTTCATGGAACGTTTTTCTGAAACATTTTAGTTGGATGTTTGCGTAGCCTGTAAAGATGTAGTTGTAAATGATAAAATTTGCAATTCTCTCAATGATTTCTCTAATGTCAGAAAGAAAATGGCCACGTTTTGAGAAATAACGTTTCCATGTCTTCACTAGCTGAGTAATACTCACTAAAAAAATAAATTCTCCCAGCTGAAGATAGAAAGTAATACAGGTTTGGAATGACATGAGGGTAAGTAAATTATGGCAGAATTGTAATTTTTGGATGAAATAGTCCTTTAAATATGAACAGCAAGCAAAATAATCGTCTCTTGAAAAACATTCACATTTTACCTCTGTCATAAAGTGACTCTGGGTGCAAATAAATCTTTCACATAAAGAACATCCCCAGGCACACAAATAAAGAAATGTAATCCTCTGGCCTCAATCACAGCCAGGTGAAATCTGATCTGGAGTCGAAGCCAGATACAGAAACACTTTACAAGACATGATAATCCAGCATTATACCCTGGTTTGCTGGGATGCCCGCAGATTGTGTAAATTGCCAGTGTTTGGGAGAACACTCATGGCTACAGTCATCAATTCAATAAGACAGCAAACTCCACTGAGTCCCAATACACAGACATGGATCTGACCTTGCAGCTGGTTGCGGTAAACAAAAAGCAGATGTAATCTGCAGGGAGGAGGACAAACAAATGAAGAAAGTAGCTCAGGGATACCATCGGTCTCTCCACACAGTTTTTTGTTAAATGAAGAGTTATCTCACTCATTAAATGTGTAAAATAATGGACTTTAGGGCGGATGTTAAGTAGAAGCTATGTTCTTTACTGATCCTCATAGCCATTGAAAGAAATCCTCACCACAACCATACTGCATCACACTTTGAAATTGAAATGTTTATATAGTATGTCATTATATTATATTATATGTGTGTGTCTGTGTCTGTGTGTTATGTTATATTATATTATAATATAATAGTTTTTGAATTCAATATATTCCTGGACTGGTTTGGGGAGCACAATGACGAGTTTGAGGTGTTGGCCTCCAAATTCCCCAGATCTCAATCCAATCGAGCATCTGCAGGATGTGCTGAACAAACAAGTCAGATCCATGGAGGCCCCACCTCGAAACTTACAGGACTTAAAGGATCTGCTGCTAACATCTTGGTGCCAGATACCACAGCACACCTTCAGGGGTCTAGTGTAGTCCATTCCCCGACGGGTCAGGGCTGTTTTGGCAGCAAAAGGGGGACCAACACAATATTATGTCATAATGTTATGCCCGATCGGTGTATATATATATATACAGTGAGGAAAATAAGTATTTGAACACCCTGCTATTTTGGAAGTTCTCCCACTTGGAAATCATGGAGGGGTCTGAAATTGTCATCGTAGGTGCATGTCCACTGTGAGAGACATAATCAAAAAAAAAAAAAATCCAGAAATCACAATGTATGATTTTTTAACTATTTATTTGTATGATACAGCTGCAAATAAGTATTTGAACACCTGTCTATCAGCTAGAATTCTGACCATCAAAGACCTGTTAGTCTGCCTTTAAAATGTCCACCTCCACTCCATTTATTATCCTAAATTAGATGCACCTGTTTGAGGTCGTTAGCTGCATAAAGACACCTGTCCACCCCATACAATCAGTAAGAATCCAACTACTAACATGGTCAAGACCAAAGAGCTGTCCAAAGACACTAGAGACAAAATTGTACACCTCCACAAGGCTGGAAAGGGCTACAGGGAAATTGCCAAGCAGCTTGGTGAAAAAAGGTCCACTGTTGGAGCAATCATTAGAAAATGGAAGATGCTAAACATTAGGGCTGCACGATTAATCGAAAAAAAATCACGATCTCGATTCAAACATAAATGCGATCTCATTTCTTAATGTTGGCGATTCACTTCCGTGTATTTCCCTCAGATTATGTTCACGCGTTATTGGTCACACCAGAGCTTGTCACACTCACACTATAACAAAACACTAACCAATCAATCATAAATCTCCGCTTCTCTCCTCTCCCTCATTGGCCACGTTCCGATGTAACAACAACATTGGTACAGAAAAAAGGAGCACATTCCACCGTGTGGATCTTTTTCGGGTTTAAACCTGAAGACGATGCGCAAAGAGTTATTTGCAAACAGTGCTTTTGCATCATCGCAGCACCGCAAGGTAACACCACTAATCTATACAATCACCTCAAACGTCACCACAAAATACAGTACGAGTTATTCATGAGAGACAAGGAAGCCACACCACAAAATACCAGCCGCCAGACCACGCAAACTTCCATAACTCAGATGTTGTACTACGGAGCATTGCCATAACCGAAAATTGCTGAAATGGTTGAAAAACATCCCAACTGTGTCGGGTGCGGGTCGGGTCGGACAAGGGAGAACACAGGTTTTAAACAGTCACGTGCAAACGAATATTAAAAAAATATATGCCTGTACACTGCCGCCGCTCCCATTACGCGCATCACGCGCTGCGCGTTGGGCACCAAGTGCTGAGGGGGGCACCACAAGAAAATGCTCTCTCCACCTGTATTTCAAGATGATAAAATAATTTCAAATCCATATTAGTTTATTTGTGCGCGCGCGCCTTCCCAGGAATCACAACCGCGCGCGTGATCTGCCTGCACTCGTCGGGATGGATCATGAGGAGTTGAAGAAAAGATAGCCACAAATGTGGAACTTCATCGCTGCGGAAGCACGCAGATAACTGTGGTAACAAACCAAGCACAAGCAGTTCTATCTAACAGTATTTTTGTTATGTTTCCTGAGTTTGGTCTCTTAATAACACTGTCCACGTTAAGTGTTTTCTTATAACATTTAAAAAATATATATTTTATTTATAGTTTTCATTTTTTACAAAAACACAAAAAGAAACAACGAAATAAGACAACAAAACCCCTCTCTCCACAAGGCAAGATATTAAATAATCATAAAAATATAAATAAACAGTAATAAGCATTGATTTACATCTAGACTGTCTACATGTGTTGTTTCTACATTTTAATTTAATTGTAACTAATTATTTTTATTTAAAATTGATTCATTTTTTTTAAAGTATAAGAAAAAATGATAATCGTGTAAGAGAATCGTGATCTCAATTCCCATGGAGAAAAATCGTGATTCACATTTTAGCAAGAATCGTGCAGCCCTACTAAACATGACTGTCAATCTCCCTTGGACTGGCGCTCCATGCAAGATCTCACCTCGTGGGGTCTCAGTGATCCTAAGAAAGGTGAGAAATCAGCCCAGAACTACACGGGAGGAGCTGGTCAATGACCTGAAAAGAGCTGGGACCACCGTTTCCAAGGTTACTGTTGGTAATACACTAAGACGTCATGGTTTGAAATCATGCATGGCACGGAAGGTTCCCCTGCTTAAACCAGCACATGTCAAGGCCCGTCTTAAGTTTGCCAATGACCATTTGGATGATCCAGAGGAGTCATGGGAGAAAGTCATGTGGTCAGATGAGACCAAAATAGAACTTTTTGGTCATAATTCCACTAAACGTGTTTGGAGGAAGAAGAATGATGAGTACCATCCCAAGAACACCATCCCTACTGTGAAGCATGGGGGTGGTAGCATCATGCTTTGGGGGTGTTTTACTGCACATGGGACAGGGCGACTGCACTGTATTAAGGAGAGGATGACCGGGGCCATGTATTGTGAGATTTTGGGGAACAACCTCCTTCCCTCAGTTAGAGCATTGAAGATGGGTCGAGGCTGGGTCTTCCAACATGACAATGACCCGAAGCACACAGCCAGGATAACCAAGGAGTGGCTCTGTAAGAAGCATATCAAGGTTCTGGCGTGGCCTAGCCAGTCTCCAGACCTAAACCCAATAGAGAATCTTTGGAGGGGGTTCAAACTCTGTGTTTCTCAGCGACAGGCCAGAAACCTGACTGATCTAGAGATGATCTGTGTGGAGGAGTGGGCCAAAATCCCTCCTGCAGTGTGTGCAAACCTGGTGAAAAACTACAGGAAACGTTTGACCTCTGTAATTGCAAACAAAGGCTACTGTACCAAATATTAACATTGATTTTCTCAGGTGTTCAAAATCAAAACTTATTTGCAGCTGTATCATACAAATAAATAGTTAAAAATCATACATTGTGATTTCTGGATTTTTTTTTTTTTGAGTATGTCTCTCACAGTGGACATGCACCTACGATGACAATTTCAGATCCCTCCATGATTTCAAAGTGGGAGAACTTGCAAAATAGCAGGGTGTTCATATACTTATTTTCCTCACTGTATATATATATATTATAAACTCATATTTCACATCACTCTCATGGCTTATTGCTTTAACAACTACATCTTTACAGGCTACGCATCACAGACACAAAACACCATAATGTTGTAACTAAGAAAGCTGTGATAAATCCTGGGCTGTGAGATGTTGGCCACATTGAGCAGGATTTTGCCAAACATTTGAGTGCCATGCATGGCCTTCGAACTAAAATATATCCGACCCAAAGGAGGATGTCAGACTAGAAAGGCTGGTGAGGCTTATTTTAAGCCCACTGACCATGGCAGCAGGTACTCACCAAGTTGGGGGAAAGCAGGGATTGGAAATGGAACAAAAGACCAGCGGAGGAGATCTGCTCAAGCCAGCGGCGACTGGCTTCCTGACTTTCACTCTCAGAGCCGAGAGCTTGATTTAACACGGCCAACAACTGCTCTGAGAAAGAGCAAACCGCAGCCACCAGACTCTGACTGAACACCATATCCCTCCTCAGCTGAATCTCTGAGTCTGAAGAGAGAAAGAGAATTAAATTAGCATAATGTACTGTTAAGGTTAGTTAGCTGTTTTGTATGGTCATTCCTGGGTGATGCCTTTATCTCATTCAAAATTAATAAAACCTCTTAAATTATCTATAATTTTTTAGTCTTCACATTATGTTTAGCATTCAGAGACTAAAATCAGAACCAGCCGTGGCTCGTCTGTGGAGCCACACCAAAATATTCATCCAAAACATAGACCTCTATATAACCTGAATCAATAATTGTACAGCATTCTGTAACAAATATTTTCAGATTTTCTAGACTTCTAGAAGTCGTAAAGTGAGCAGGATGTATTCAAATTTTACATATGACTTGTATGTATGTATATGGCAGACATGTATTATGATACTATAATACGGGTGCCTGAGACCTCCTCAGCTTTACAGCGCCCCACAATTATCCAAATGTGGTGAAAAATGGAACTGCAGGGTGCTCTAACTGATAGCCATTGGGGCAGATTTCAGACTGTATTTTCCCTACACCTGCCTGTCAATCATGATTAGAGCGCCACCCTTGGGTTGAATAACCCAAGGACGTTAAACCTCTACCAAAAGTGTGTCTGATGTGTTCAGCGATTAGAATATAAAGCTTACAAAATGTTTATCATAAACTAGCACAAAGACCCAGAATCTGCCCCACCTAAAATTACAGCCAGGAGCCGCTACTGATCAGAACAAAAGAGTGCGGACCAATGATCAGAAGACACATTAAACAATCATCTCACTTCCAAATGAAGACTCCATAACAAAAGGCTGCTTTTTTTAGCTGCATTTTCTACTCATAACCTTGAGAAACTGTGTCTTTGTATTAAATAATATTTCCTGAAGGGGATTACAGATGTCTCTGAGGGCTCTGCTCATGTGGATAATTTTTCTCGAAGGATGCTGAGCTGCTGTTTCAGGTGTAAGAGAACTGCTGTGTGGAGGAATTCTCAATTCAGAGTCATTTATTCAGGGTGACCTCAAAAGACTGCCTACTGTTTGGTGTGACAGATTATAGTGTATAAGATATGAATAATTGTGTGGCGGGGAGACCGTAAATGATAAATGTTCATTATGTGTCATGTATATTTATAGTACTTGAATAATATGCCCAAGTGAATTTGCTTTAATCGACACCCACCTGTGTATTGCAGTAGGACCAACAGAAGCCGCGTTTTCACCTCTGAGAGAACATAAATAGCAATGTCAATCATTAAATAAGTTCACTTAATAAAAATCAGTACATGCTTAGTTCAGTCTTCTGTGCTTCAGATTTAGCACATTTCACAACTGGTTAAATGAATGATGAGAACAAGACGCAAGTGAAGTGAAGTGATAAAAAAATAAATAAATAAATGTCCATTGATAGTAGCAATTCTGGTTATTATTATTAGTAAAATGAATATTTCCTTTTCTGCTGTATATAGTGAAGTGAATAAGTTGCAGGTTTTTGCATTGAAATACTAGACAGAGAATTGGCATAGCTGAAATGATAAATTTTTTTTTAATAATAATAATAATTACAAAACAATTATTATTATTATTATTATTATTCATAAATGTAAGATTTAATTTCCTGCTGTTATAGTACTGAAAGCACACCAGACTGGACTATAATGTTTATCTGCTTGTTTATACTGCAAATTCATCACATTTAGCACTTACACACAGACAAATACAGCAGTGTAAGGAAGTTAAATTGCAGGACAGTGCTTTTCCAGACATTGCTGACAACTGACCTGTGGGAGTTGTCACTCTCTCCCCTCCATAAACTCACATTTAGCAGTGTGTGCTTGAATAATTCCCTTCAACTTTTCTAGCAACTGCATCTAGCCCTATCAAGAGCTGCTCGGGTGGTTGTTTTTGGCCAGGATTGTACTATTTGGTGTGTGTCTGTGGTCCACTGACCTTCCGCAAACTTGGCGATGGTGCGTGTGAGAGCCTGAACACTGCTGGGCAGGTTCCACGGATCTTGCTTGACGTGAAGCCGCAGTTTCTTGGTGCAGTTGAGCTTGGGCTCCATGTCCTGGTGGAACTCTGCCAAAAACAATCACAGTTTCGTTGGAGTCAAACGTGCGTGATAATACATTGCCAACACTGACAGACAACTACTGTCCGCACTAAACTGAGGAATACACATTTATGCAACACACAAGACTCTGTGGAGTGGGATCAGTAGGGTCTAGTGCTTTGAAAATATATGCCCTTGAAATGGATGGCTCTGGCCGTAAAAGGTGTCAACGCTTGTTACCATGCTGATGATAAAAGGCAATGGTGCATTGACACACTTATGCCATTTCTCACACACACCTATCCGCTTCCTGCTCCATTCGAGGAAAAGGAGGGAGGGTGAAATGGTCTTACATCATTCAAATAATTTCAGTGATTATATAATCATTTCCTTTGAGCTCTCTGTGGTGATGTAAAACATTTTCAGGAATACATCTGACACACAGAGAAAGACAAGATCCACAACTGAGCCCCCAAAAAAATCATGATAACATTTAAATTAAATTAAATGATACACACTGCAGTGTTTTTCACATAATTATATTGAACATATAACCATAAGCAATTTAATATCAGTCATTATTAGTATATATGGGAAAAAAATATCACATTTAAATAATAATGATTATTTTTATTAATAAATAGAAATATGCATATACAGCTAATGTCAAACCAAAATGCATTCAGACACCGTCAACATTTTCTCACATTATCACAGTTTATTCGCTATAGTTTAGAAAATGGTAATACAATATGAGAAGAACTCTTAAGCTTGGAACATACTCTGTAAGAACAAAGAAATTTGTTCCTTTTCTCGAGGTGGCAAGAACAAGAACAAAGTTCGTTCTGGCCAGGACATTCCATACTTCACGAGAAAAGCAGGTGCCGAACATCTCCGTTTCTCTGCATTAACCCCGCTCAATTTAAAATTCTGACCAATCACACAATAGTTCTCGGACACCCACAAGAAAAAAGTTCTGCTCAGACGATGTGTCGAGAACGAGCTGCGAGAACTCCCAAACCAGGGATCCGAGAACAAAATGACGTCATTTTGTTCTCGCAGCCCTGGGAGCGAGAACCTTTTTCTCTGTTCTTGCGGAGTATGTAGCGGCCTTTAGAGTTAAACTGTGTCAGAACAAATTCATCTTGATAATGTTAGATAACTTTGATAGAAAGGTATGTAATGGATTGCAATCAACCAATCAGCTGTCAGCTGTTAAATTTAAGTACACAATTAGATAATACCAATTTAGGTCAACCAATTACCAAGCAATGCATAATTTTGTTCAGTCTGTGGTGTAAAAGGTCGCATTAGCAATGAAATAAAAACACTTAAAGGGTTAGTTCACCCAAAAATGAAAATGATGTCATTAATTACTCACCCTCATGTCGTTCGACACCCGTAAGACGAAAAACTATTGTCGTCGCTTCGTAAAATTAGTGTAGAGCCACTGTAGTGAGATGGACTTTGTAACGACGTTTTTAGTGTCTTTTATGGGTCTTGTGAGTGTGAATGTACTGAATGCCAATGGAGGCCTATCTGAGGCCTTTCTCAGCCATCAGCTTTCAACAGAAATATCTTCATTTGTGTTCCGAAGATGAACGGAGGTCTTACGGGTGTCGAACGACATGAGGGTGAGTAATTAATGACATAATTTTCATTTTTGGGTGAACTAACCCTTTAAGCAAAACGTGGTCAGGTCAAAGTGTCTGAATAATTTTGGTCACAATTTGTTTTTAATCAATTTTACTGAAAGTCCACTGTATAAGCAATTGTTGGGTATAATATGTCACAGTTTACTTTATTTTGCTATCTTCATTTACATTAATGAACTATATAGTGTCCTACACCCACTAGTAAAAAAAATCTGGTGACTGAATAATTTTTGGTTTTACTGTATACTGTATTTAAACATCAAGGTTTCAAATATTTAAAATATTTTTGCATTTGCATATTCACCATTTTCTCTGAATTACCTTTGTAAATACTATTATTATTATTTTTTTAAATCCCCTCTGAGCCACACAGAGAATAATCATTTAGGGGATTTAAAAATGGTTGTCGCTCATTTAGAGTGTTTATGTGGCCAGTCATGTTACTAGCTCAATTTCTAATTCTAAAATACAATTTTCTCACTTGCACACATGTGAGCGCTTTAATAAACACATCACATATACAGGCACACAAGTTCTAATCAACCATTAAATCGTGAGGATTATACAGTAATCTACTCATCTCTTTAACAACAGCAAAGCAGCAACATTATGTGGAGGTATAAAACTAGATTCAGACCACACACACAGATCGGCATTCGCTGACTCATCACTTCATATAAGATATATTTCCCAGGCAAGAGTTCCTCGCTTTCAAATATCACTAAAACAATGCCTTCTCTGTTTATTAACCTATCGAATGACCTTGAGCCACATCCTGTGTGAAACTGTGCCTTTGGGAATAAACTTTATTATCACATAAACCAGCAACTCAGGAGTTACTGCAGGTTGCATTAAAGTTTGTTTCTACTGACAACACACTGAGGGGTTCATACCTGGAGCGCTTTATATCCCATTCAGCTTCGGGCTCTTTAAAATAAACATTTTAATGTTTAAAGAGATTAAATCATACAGGGCATTATGGGTGAAACTCGTTTAAAATTGAGCATCACTACACACTATTCTACTATAGTGCACTTGAAGTGAGAACTCAATGTTAAGCATTATGAAAATGAAAAAATAGTTTCAGATATTGTCTTTTTGTTTTAATCTTTCCATGTGGTGTTTGTTAAAAAATTAAATACAATTATTTGAAAATCAAATAAAATATAATGATTTGAAAATAAAATAAAATAAATAAAATGATTTGAAAATGGTAAATAAATAAATAAATAAATAAAAAACAGATACTGTAATAAAAAAATACATACAATTAAATGTTTATATAAGAGATATATATTTTTCTGATGATTTGGGTATATGAGAGCATTTGTGGTAATTTTTGGATTACACTCTAATTTGGAATTTTGTTTGGAATGACCGTACGAGTAGTGTTCCTTTCAAGGGAGCAAAAATGTCACAAAATCTGAGAGGGAAGTGACTCAGACAATCTCTATGAGTCCAATGTCCTAGTGTCCTCAGATCAGAGAGAGGAAATGTCCTAGACTATCTCTAGCAGTCTGGTGTTCTTTATCTGCCCCAGATAAAATGAATTGTACAGATTTGATTAGGATGATTTGTGGTAAAGGACAAAGCTGAGGTTGGAGCGGTCAATCACTGAGACCCTACACACCGCTCGGAGGAAACCCCCAACTTCAGCCACACTTCCTTTTGTCAACCACCCTGAAATACAGGCCCAGATTTATGTCACTCATTTTTTCCCTCTTCCTTCTCTCTCTTGCACACACATGACTGACTTCACAAGGAGACGTTTCAGAGCGGCAGTTCAAGAAAAAGTTTGAAAATCCATTGTCAGAGATCCCTGGAGATCTTTTTGAAAGCACAATCTCATAAACATGTATCGTTTATGAGTTTCAGCACAGTTAATGCACTTTGAGTAAGTCCGACTTAAGTTATGCAAACCGTAACAAAAAGTGCACTGAGCCATGAAAGTCACTCTAATGAATATTGTCTGTGTGAATAAGCTTGTGCCGACAGGAATAAAACACAATTTAGTTCATTAACATGAGGATCTCTTGATACCTTGAAGTCCTCGTCCCGGAGTGAAACACTTTGTCTGTTCAAAGGCTCGTGTCACGGTTGCCCCTTTCAACAAACTGGTGATGGACTCCACCTGAAAATGAGATCAGTATCAAAACATCATAGGAAATACATTTTTAATTAGATGACTAAGCAAATATGGACAAACTCAAAAGGACTTTCGGGTTTCAGAGCTCAGTCCCATTGGTGTTATTAAACATAAAGCGCCCAAGGAGTCAGTTTGCACAAACAAAACCCCCTTGAACTCCCACCCCGTCAGCCGGAAAACATTTGTGCTGTATGTGACCTGGGAGTGTTGTTCTCCCGGAAACCTGCGTGCTATAAAGCAAACAGCAGGCAAGAAGGACGCAGTGAGCCGCACATTCTCCATTTTACTGGTGATTGAGACATCCTCATTAAAAAGTGTGGAGAGTGAGACAGAACAGATTGATCTCTGGGGGAAAATGACCACAACCTTGAGGCATTATATGAGGGGTTTCAGCCTGTTTTTAGGTGTCAAAGAGGTCAAAGGTGAAGCTAAGTCTTTATAAGAGCAGATGGGATAAAGCAAAATGGAAGTAAAACAACTCTGTGCATTATTTAATAAAACTACATACTTTTATAAAGAATAATTAAATAGCAAACTTTAGTTATTTTTGCTTTATTAAATAAAAATATTACATATTATTAAAATGATTATTAATTAATTTTTATGAAAATAATTAAACGTATTAATGGATTACATGTAAAATTTGCACTGCAATCATGTCACACTGCCAGACCATATAATGGAGATGTACAAAAAAACTCTTTACAACAGGATACAATGAAGAAAATAAAGGTATCAAGAACTTAATTGAATATTCATTTATAAATAAATATAAATTTATATGTGAATACTGTCACGGCCGGCTCGCAAGGCATACTGGGTTCATAATACATTAATGTTAATTTTTACAACTTGAAAAGTTTGAAATGTATTAATATTAGGGCTGTCAAAAGTAACATTTAACGCAAGCAATTTATATTTAACGCAATTAACACGTCATCCTTTGGCTGCGCTACAGTAGGCTATATGATTATAATTATAATGTTGTTATAATTCATTTTATAATATCATTAATTATAATGTAATATTTATCCATTCCAACTGTATAAGACGCAAAAAAAAAAAATCTGTATTGGCACATTGTCTGTGAAGTGGCTCGCTTGAAAGGACAAAGAGTTGTCAGAGTGTGTGTCAGATTCACATCATGTGTGTGGGGGGCTGGGGGGGTTCTTCACCGGTTCTTTGACTAAGGTGCTATATAGCACCTCTGAAGAACCACTGAAGCACCAAAATTGGTGCTATATAGCACTAAAAAAAGGTTCCCCTATGATTACGAACCAAGAACCATTTTTGGTGCCATATAGAACCTTTTTTTTTTTTTTGAGTATTGTTTGGACTTCGTTCCCGTCTCACCATTCTTGTGCTGTCTAATATTGTTAATACATTTCACCCCCCGCTCATTCTGCATCTGGATTCTCACTGACAGCTGCTGTCTGTCATTAATGTTAATCAAAGAACAAAAGACAAACAAAAAAATAATTTACTGCTCTAGAATGAATAACTTTTGCAGCTTTCATAAGGATTAATCTATATTCCATTTATAATGGTATGCAGTGAAGTCTGTGAAGTGTTTGATAACTTTATTATATTTCTGTATATTTAAGGGATGCACCGAATCCAGATTTTAGGGGTTCGGCCGAATACCGAATCCACTGGTTAAGATTCTGCCGAAACCGAATACCGAATCCTACTCCCATTCTCAGTCCATTAATGTCACGAACTGATCCGAGACTCGAAGGTGGATCCAATAGCAGCTTTATTTGAGGGCAATCCAGAGGCGTAATCCAATGTACAGGCAAGAGTCATACACAGGCAGGCAGTCAAAACAAAGAAACAAAACAGGCAGGGACCAGAGGCAAGAGAGTAATCCAGGGAACAGGGCAAGATATCCAAAACCAAACGACAAGAAAACCAGGAGAATGCTCAGAAATGCAGCGTAACACTTTAACAAGACTTTGCGTGAGTGAATGAATGACCATGGTATGTGAATGTGATCAGTGATAAGTGATGATGAGTCCGGGCAGTGAGTTATGGGAAATGTAGTTAGTGAGTGATCATAGTCTTATGTGTGGAGTGCCCTCTGGTGGCTCTCATGGGCACTCCAGCTGGTGACCGTTACAATTAACACAGTAAACACATTAATGAAGTAAACAATGTCTATAGCAGTGTAGGGATGCTCATATTGCAAAATATGCTATGCGGTATTAAAATACAGCAGTATTACAACCTCCTGACTAGTGGAAAGAAAATGAAAGGCGCTTCCCGAGGCTGGGGGACATCAGGTCCATCTGAAGCATTGTTTAAGGCTTTTCATAGTGTGGTTTTGGTCAAGTTTACTAAAGTAAACATTGTCTCGCATGTTCTTCTCCCCGTTGTTTCCTGATGGTTTAAAGAACAATTACCCCGAGTCGCCCTTTGTCGTTTCAAAGAACAGCACAACGGTGAGCACAGAAGGCGCGCGCACACTCAGTCAGCGGAGCCAGACGAACGTAGGTTATAAACCAGGATTGAGAGGGTGTTTCTGCCGCAGGTTTAACTGTTAACAGACTGCGCTCCAGACTAACCCACATCACTTAGACATGTTACTTAAAAAAATAAAAAAAAACCCATACAAGGTGTGGATTGAGGTAGCCCTGCTATTTTTATTTGACAAAAAACTATTCCGGTTCTTCAAAGCTTCAAACGGATTCAGTGTATTTTCGTTTCGTCATCTTAATTTGGTAATTTTTTAAGTGAAAAATATTTAGTGTTGGCCTATTTGTTTTATTATTTTTATTTTATCTGATCTATGCTGCTGTTTGCGTGGTAAAATAAACAAGTGAAAAAGTGTATTTTTAATGGATGACAGACACTCGTCAATCTGCCAATTCGATATTATAATCTTATCAGTTAATGGTTAATAATTAGATAATGAGCAGCGGTTGTCGTTGGGAAAATTAACCGAATGAGCACCCCCTACAGTGTATTTTTAATTTAATTTAATTTAAATGAAGAATAGCAACATTATGCCAGGATGACCGTCCTTCCTACCTGAAGTTGCTGCATTTTGGCTGCTGTCTGTAGATTCCTTCATGCACAACTCGTATTCTTTTGGATGTTTCATACGCAAATGTTTTAACACAGCGGCTGTTGTTTAGGGTCCTTGCCACACGAGACAAATCGGCATTGCAAATTGAACATGTAGCTCGACTTGAATCGCCTTCTTTTGACTAAAAGTACTGCCAAACAACCCGTTTTCTGTTCACAAGTTCCATTTTCACTTTCTCACAGCCGACTGGATTCGAACGGTCCAGCTAGTAAACACTTTCCCATAATCAACGGCTGCGTCATTACATTCGACCAGCGGAGGCACGTAGTGCAGGTTCGGTTCGTTGGGAAAAAATTCTAAGGTTCGGCAGAAACTGAACCCCATCAAAAAGCCCAATATGCGGCCGAATCCGAGCCCGAATCCTGGATTTGGTGCATCCCTAGTATATTTCCTATCTGAAAATCTTAAAGCACTGTTTACAAAGTTACGATGGCCAAAAACAACGAAAAATCTTCTGCATTTTAGCAGGGCAGGTAAAACTCTGAAAAAACCCTTAGCGTTAAGCCCTGAAATATTAAATGCACATCTAAATGTGACATTTATTACAATGGCTTTATGTGATGAATGTTTTAATTGTTCACATAAATGAAATAAAAATGTGTTTATATTTTTTAAAGTCTATTAAATGTTAAAATGAATATCTTTCAAATATACTGTAGTAAAAAGATGCTATTAAACAAATATTTAAATATACTGTCTTAATGTTGTTTCTACATTCTTTTATAGATTTAATGTGAAAGTATTACAACATAAAATATATTTAAAACTTTAATGTTAGGAGTGATTAATCCCAATAATTACAGATTTCGCGCTCGCATCTGAAGCGTGCACTCATATACCTTAATAAAACCGCATCTGACATACAAGTGCAAAAATTATCTTATTAATGGTCAAATACATTCAAAAATGTCTCAATGCCCATCTTTTAACGTAAACACAGTCGTAACCAGCTCACAGGAACAGTGTTTGGATATGCGTGCGTCAGGTCTTAAAGGGACAGAAGTTATTTATTATTCAAACTACAAAAAGACAAACGATAATTTACGAGCACACATATTCTGAATGCCTTCGGCAGAATTCAAATGAGCCATTTTAATCTAGATAAATTTTGGAATTCATCTAGATTAATATAGATTAAAAAAATTAATCTATGCCCACCACTAATATATATATATATATTGCTGGACGTGACAGCAAACACACACCTGGCTGAAGAGATGCTCCAGGAAGCCATGCAGCTTCTTCTGTTTGTCGTGAGATATCCACACACTGGTCGGCATATCGTCACCTGTTTGTGATTGTGTGTGTGGAGAGAGGGTAAAGCGGTAATCATTAGAGGATATACACATTTAACACAGAGCCTCAACACATTAGTTTCATTAGTGCGGTATTGCCATAACAATGCAAACACGTCTCTCCACTCCTCTCAGTCTTTCCTGTCCTTCTCTTTCTCCATCTGTTCAGCAGTTAGCATCAAATGGCCGTCAACTTGGCAGACACTATGTTTTGGCGGGTTCTGTTTGACTAAGTGGAAAATGCGTGCTTGATGTGCAGCGACAAGATAAGAATCAGTCTGAGAGGCATATCCAAGCTCTTGCCAAACTTGATTAGAGTCATGGAGGATGTATCACGGGGGTGAACTAACAATGGTGTTGTGTTGCCAGATGTGTGAAGGGTGATATCTGGTTACGTTACCTGAGTCCATCTCGTCACTGTGCACATAAGAGCTGCAGTGACTGCTGCAGATGCTGGTGAAGGACGCTATGGAGTTCCTGTTGCTGTTACAATCACTGGAAGCAATCAGATGAACATTCATGTGTAACAAATAAATTATGACGTTACAAACAAATTATGACATATGCCCATCTATGGTCTTCATTGGCTGCCCGCGAACGTCTACTTTGCCCCGCCCTCAAACACTGTATTTGTAGCTGATGCCTGGAAGTGTTTAGTTCGTGTTGTCAACATGTCAAGAAGTATTTTTTGCTGCGAAAGCAGATTAACTTTGCAAACACTTCCAAAGGATTAGAACTCAGGCTCCAATTGATACGGTAAAATCAACACCATCATTACTGTTCGTATCACCGTGTATCAAGTTCCGAGGAAGCCTTCGAAGCTGAAATTCAGATATGGTAATGGAGTTATGGTCCCAAAAATGGCAAAGCTGAATTTTCAGCATCATTACCCGGTCTTCAGTGTCACATGATCCTTCAGAAATCATTCTAATATGCTGATTTGGAAACATTTCTTCTTATTATTGAATAGTTGTGCAACTTAATATTTTTGTGGAAACTGCTCCATTTTTAACAACCTTTCATAACAATGTAAAAGTCTTTAATGTCACTTTTGATCTGTTCCATCCTTGCAGAATAAAATTATGAATGTACTTACTGACCTCAAACTTTTGAAAGTTGTGCCTAACAAAGTTCCTTCAGTCATGACTGTATTCATAATAAAGCACTGCCTCTCGTACCTCATTGCTTACATAAATTAATCACAAAACATAAAGCAATACATAACTATTCTGTATACTGTAAGACACCACACCTGTAGGAGTCTCTGTTGCTGATAGTGTCATGACCCGAGTCCTCCTGCTCATCTCCAGTCACATTAAAACACACTTTCTTCCCGTTGCGTTCACTTTTCTCACTCTCATTCTCAGCAGAAATGTAGCTCTCAGTAGGCTTTCCTTCAGACCCGGTTGGATGTGTGATAGAGGAGAGCAAACTGTGGGAAATACAGGGAGAGAGAGAACCAGAGAGAGATAAATCACACATTAATCACACTGCAATCTATGTGCAATAAAAGAGTCAGAATCTACACTTCCAGAAACACTTTCACGAGCGACTCACATAAACAGAGGGAAAGACACATCACTGTGACTCTGTTACAGTGAACCAGTTAACACAATAAATACTATAGCAGTTAAAAACATAGATCAAAATAAGACACAACAAAATAAATTATTGAAAATGAAAATAGTAATTAAATAAAATTATATATATATATATATATATATATATATATATATATATATATATATATATATATATATATATATATATATATATATATATATATATATATATATATATATATATACAGGGAGTGCAGAATTATTAGGCAAGTTGTATTTTTGAGGATTAATTTTACAACATTAATAATTAAACAACAACCATGTTGTCAATGAACACAAAAAACTCATTAATATCAAAGCTGAATATTTTTGGAAGTGGTTTTTAGTTTTAGCTATTTTAGGGGGATATCTGTGTGTGCAGGTGACTATTACTGTGCATAATTATTAGGCAACTTAACAAAAAACAAATTTATACCCATTTCAATTATTTATTTTTACCAGTGAAACCAATATAACATCTCAACATTCACAAATATACATTTCTGACATTCAAAAACCAAACAAAAACAAATCAGTGACCAATATAGCCACCTTTCTTTGCAAGGACACTCAAAAGCCTGCCATCCATGGATTCTGTCAGTGTTTTGATCTGTTCACCATCAACATTGCGTGCAGCAGCAACCACAGCCTCCCAGACACTGTTCAGAGAGGTGTACTGTTTTCCCTCCTTGTAAATCGCACATTTGATGATGGACCACAGGTTCTCAATGGGGTTCAGATCAGGTGAACAAGGAGGCCATATCATTAGATTTTCTTCTTTTATACCCTTTCTTGCCAGCCACGCTGTGGAGTACTTGGACGCGTGTGATGGAGCATTGTCCTGCATGAAAATCATGTTTTTCTTGAAGGATGCAGACTTCTTCCTGTACCACTGCTTGAAGAAGGTGTCTTCCAGAAACTGGCAGTAGGACTGGGAGTTGAGCTTGACTCCATCCTCAACCCGAAAAGGCCCCACAAGCTCATCTTTGATGATACCAGCCCAAACCAGTACTCCACCTCCACCTTGCTGGCGTCTGAGTCGGACTGGAGCTCTCTGCCCTTTACCAATCCAGCCACGGGCCCATCCATCTGGCCCATCAAGACTCACTCTCATTTCATCAGTCCATAAAACCTTAGAAAAATCAGTCTTGAGATATTTCTTGGCCCAGTCTTGACGTTTCAGCTTGTGTGTCTTGTTCAGTGGTGGTCGACTTTCTGCCTTTCTTACCTTGGCCATGTCTCTGAGTATTGCACACCTTGTGCTTTTGGGCACTCCAGTGATGTTGCAGCTCTGAAATATGGCCAAACTGGTGGCAAGTGGCATCTTGGCAGCTGCACGCTTGACTTTTCTCAGTTCACGGGCAGTTATTTTGCGCCTTGGTTTTTCCACACGCTTCTTGCGACCCTGTTGACTATTTTGAATGAAACACTTGATTGTTCGATGATCACGCTTCAGAAGCTTGGCTATTTTAAGACTGCTGCATCCCTCTGCAATATATCTCACTATTTTTGACTTTTCTGAGCCTGTCAAGTCCTTCTTTTGACCCATTTTGCCAAAGGAAAGGAAGTTGCCTAATAATTATGCACACCTGATATAGGGTGTTGATGTCATTAGACCACACCCCTTCTCATTACAGAGATGCACATCACCTAATATGCTTAATTGGTAGTACAGCTTGGAGTAAGACAACATGCATAACGAGGATGATGTGGTCAAAATACTCATTTGCCTAATAATTCTGCACTCCCTGTATATATATATTGTGATGGACTGCAACTGTCCGGGGCAAATAAAAAAATAAAATAAAAAATAAAATTTAAATGTGCTGATCACAGAAATGGACATTACATTAAACATACAGCAACTTGGTAAAACGGAAAAAGCAATTATTTTTATTGACTAGATCTGCTAAAGACACTGGGCCTCATTTATGAAACTGGGCGTATGGCCGTTTTCATGCAAAACTTGGCATTTATCAATGTGGACGTGCAGTGGCTACAATCACATCATGTCTCCGCTCATGTACGCAAGTTTTTGAATTAGCATGAACTTGAGTGTAGTATAGTAAATCTAGTGGAGAATTGCAATTACGAGGTTAATGGGTGTTTTTGGAATAAGATCAATTTCATGAGATACTTCCTCTTCTTGGCCGGGTTATGTTTCTCCATGTCATAAACTCTAGGGGCGAGGCTTCTAAACCGTGAATTTTGAGGGGCGTGAAAAAGACAATTGTTTTGAGCCGGCACATTTATCAACGTATGTGTCACCGTCATGTTCTGTTTTGTCATGAACTTTCAGTGTTTTCTTCCTGTCACATGTTTCCTTGTTCGGTTTTCCCGCCATTCGTCTGTCCCCATGGTAACCCTCATTAGTTAAGTTCCTTCCAGCTGTGTCCTGTTTATTACCTTGTTGCCGTTTGCTATTTAGTTCTCCCCTTTCTCTCAGTCCTTGTCTGATATCTGTTGTGTAAAGTGGTGTGTACCTGTCTTCCTGTTTGCTTTGATTAAAACTTCCAGTTTGCACTAGATTCATCTTACTTCCGACACACACCTGTGACAGAAGATCAGACCTCCCAAGATGGACGATGTGATCAAAATTATCGTCCTGGCTCAGGAGAGCTAAAACCTTTTTTCTTTTATTCAGAGTTTTGTGGGTGTTGCCCTCACTAGTGCACTCGAGGATGAGAAACTAAAGACTCTATTCAATCACCACCACCCCCGTGGACCTCCCAGACCCCACTGGACTGAGCTGGAGAGAAGCGGTAATCCGGTGTTTGGAGAGCCTCGCGCCCCGGTCCAGAACACACTGTCTCCGTCCAGAGTACAGAGTCTTGTCCCGTCGAGACCACCCTTCCAGAGTCTCATCCTGTCGAGACCACTCTTCCAGTGTTTCGTCCTGTCGAAACCGCCCTTCTGAGGCGTGACGTCAAGCTCGCCACGGCAGAGCCCTCGTCTCCGGCCAAGATGGTCGCCACCATGCCAGAACCCTAGTTTCCAACGAAGATGGTCGCCGCCACGCCTGAGCCCTCGACCCCTGCCAAGATGGCTGCCACGCCTGCATCGCCTGTCCTGGTCCACAGTCCTGTACTGTCTCCAGTCTCCAGTCCAGAGTGGACTCTGCCTCCTGTCTCAAGTCCAGAGAGGACTTCTTCCTCAGTCCCCAGTCCAGAGAGGCCTGTCTCCTGTCCCCAGTCCAGAGAAGACTCCGTCTCCTGTCCCCAGTCCAGAGAAACAGTCTGTGTTGCATTGTGGGTTCATTTCCTTTGTATTGTGTATTTTTCTATTGCATTTTCAACTTTTATTTTCATTTTTTTGATCCTGTGCATCCCAGGGTCTCAAACAACTTCCTATTTCCTAGTATGGTTTTAAGTTATATTTCAAACATGTTTTGGGAGAATCGGGCACAGCATGTCAGAGTGTTGAATGTGTGAGGATGACCAGAGCCAAACAAAATTACAACCTGTTTGTGCTTGGCTTCCGGACAACAACTCAAGGAAGTTAGAGGTCCTCTAAATATGAATAACATCAAAACACGCATATACAGCTGTGTCAGCAGTCATAACTCTGTTCCCCTCCAGGAGAATTTTGAAGAAAAGTTTGACGATGCTGGCCAACATATTCGCACACATGGGGACATTTAAGTCATATTTTCAGTCTGGCTTTTGAGGCCCAGTCTCTCCACACATGAACACACTAACATGTCAAGCCTTGTTTGAGTTTCAGACAAACCCCTCAGGGTTCTTTTAATGAGAGCGGACACATAAACATACTTTCGTGGAATATGTTCCCATGTGAGCGCAAACCGTAACTCTAATTCTCATCCTAACAATAAACAAAACCACAAGTCATTTCCAACCCAAACCAATTCTCTGAGTGAGAAACGCAGGAAACTTTCCATCGATGCTTCGCTCGTGAGAGGGCCTGGAGGCGTCTATGCAGTTTAGGGCTGTTCGATTCAGAGTTTTTCAGATACCGACTCCAATTCCTGGTTGTGGAATCGACAGCGTTGATTCCAAGAATCGACTCCTCACTGTTGTTTTCGATTGTTGTCGTCTTCTTTTTTATTATGCCATTTTACAGTCTTGCTTTAGTTTTTGGGGTCTACTAGAATAGGATTTTAGGCTTGAATGTTAAAAAAACATATTCATTTATTTTGCATTGTTGAAGCACCTCTCTTCCCAGTCTGTCACGCTCTGTTTACTTCCTGTCTCTATATGAAAAGTAATAATCGCAAGAGAATATTTGCGAATATTATATTGAGAATATTTGCTTTCCATTTGAATCAGTACATTTAAAAATAGACATTTCAAGCTTTAGATAGTACAGATGTATTTCTCATGTCTGTGAGGAAAGTTTATGCAGAGTTTTTATTTTTGCTGACGGCGATGCTGACCCATCATCTCTGCAGTAGTAGACACACCTATATGCATGTTTCGTATGGATTACATAATCTGAGAATATTTGTTTTCCACTTGAATTGGTTGACAATCGTTTGAAGCTTTCTATAGATGTAGCTCATGTCTGTGAGGCAAGTTTAAATTGAGTTTTGGTTTATTTTTTGACACAAGTTCACAGAAACCAAGACGGCAGAAAGCGTATCCTGTTTGTTTTCTTTATTTTACAAAGGCGCAACATTTTGTTATTGTGAGTTTACGCAAATTAAATGTACAGTTTGGAATGATGTATTACTCTAATCTGTATGACCAAAACTGATGGAGTATTTTAAGTTGTTTCAGCTGTTGCCTCAATGTCATGCAGTAAAGCGCACTACTTCTGCTTCAACACCCCACAAAAATATTTGGATTTTCCTCATGTCTTTGAGGAAAGGTCACACTGAGTTTCGCTTTATTTTTTGAATAGAAAAAAATAAGAAAGACAGACAGAGTTTTTGTCAAAGACTATGCCTGGATCAGAGTAGATCGAGTCCATCAACACCCCCAAAGTTTCACATTCCTATAGCTCCTGGGTCGACATTTCATTCAGTAACTTTAGGCAGTTTTGATTTATATGCTTCTTTTTCGCCTACGTTTTCAGGAGATTTACTCTCTCAGAAGATTTGTAATAGTGCCCCCTACTCGCATAACAGTGAAAACACGGAAAGCTGGAAAATTCCATCAATGGCAGGGAAAGAGTTAACTTAAGTGCCATCCATCCATCCATCTTCTTCCGCTTTATCCGGGGCCGGGTCGCGGGGGCAGCAGTCTAAGCAGAGATGCCCAGACTTCCCTCTCCCTAGACACTTCCTCTAGCTCTTCCGGGGGGACACCGAGGCGTTCCCAGGCCAGCCGGGAGACATAGTCCCTCCAGCGTGTCCTTGGTCTTCCCCGGGGCCTCCTCCCGGTTGGACATGCCCGAAACACCTTCCCGGGAAGGCGTTCAGGAGGTATCCGGAACAGATGCCCGAGCCACCTCAGCTGTCCCCTCTCGATGTGGAGGAGCAGCGGCTCTATTCCGAGTTCCTCCCAAGTGACTGAGCTTCTCACCCTATCTCTAAGGGAGCGCCCAGCCACCCTGCGGAGAAAGCTCATTTCGGCCGCCTGTATCCGGGATCTTGTCCTTTCGGTCATGACCCAAAGCTCATGACCATAGGTGAGAGTAGGAACGTAGATTGACCGGTAAATCGAGAGCTTCGCCTTACGGCTTAGCTCTTTCTTCACCACGACAGACCGGTACATCGACCACATTACTGCAGAAACTGCACCGATCCGTCTGTCAATCTCCCGTTCCATCCTCCCCTCACTCGTGAACAAGACCCCTAGATACTTAAACTCCTCCACTTAACTTAAGTGAATGAAAGGTAATAATCAGCAATGCGTTCACACCAGTGTTAATTTTGACAGCATATTTTGATTTAGTTTTAGTCATAGTCTTTTGACTGTCACTTGAACTGACATTTTGACATCATTTTGTTTCTGACATTAAAAATACACGAAAGAGCTCAATTCCCTTTTTTGTTTGTTTTTAAAAACATATATATAGTTTTTATAACTTTGTATTTCTGTTTTAGTTAGTATATCATGTTAAGATAAAGCTTCAAATAAGTTTGTTTATTTATTTTTAAAATTTCAGTTAACATTTATTTAATTTCAAGTAACAAAGATTTTTTTTAATGGTTTTAGTTAACTATTATAACCCTGATACTTTATTGAATATGTGTCAAATACTGGTCTTTCCTCCTGACTATGAATTAAATGGGAATTAAATTAAATACAGTTTATTGTGTAACCAAAAACGAATATATAATGCGTGACTTTTAATTATAAACCAGCTGGAAATACACCAGGACTCTTATTTTGAAATCTCGCCTTACAGTTGCAGGAGCTCATTCAAGTTCTGATGAGATAAAATATGCATTGTTACAACCGTCTAAAACACATTACTATATAAACATCGTAAAGTTAACATTGTCATTATTCATCAGCACTAGTTCATAAACAATGGTCTGGCATAAATGTGTGTTATTCATTGATTGTGAGCCGCTCTGGAGCGCTGTATTGGGGATGAGCCTGTAGAAGCGCAACAGCGCCGTGTTCTCCAGCGGTTAGATCAGCTCAAATCAAATGTGCGCATCTGATACACACGACATCAGTTCTGACTGGATCTCTTCCCTAATCGACCCTCCCTAACATTTTCGTCTCGTTTTTATTTGTTGACGAAAATGACAGTTGATTTTCGTTATAGTTTTTGTCATCCAACACTAGTTTTTATTTAGTTATCGTCTCGTTTTCGTCAGTGAAAAAAGGTTGTTGACGAAAATTATGACGAAAATTATTCGTCAACGAAATTAACACTGGTTCACACGTATGCCTTTATTTGAATGTTTCAAAAAAGAAATGCGTACTACAACGTACTACAGGTTCCAAAAAGGAGTTTCACAGTGACACTATAGAAAAACCATTTTAGGTTTCCCTAAAGAACCTTTCAATGAAAAGTTCCTAAAAGAACCATTTTTTCTCTTAGTTTGAAGATGTTAATTATCTAAAGAAGCTTTTTCCGCTAGAAGCTTTTGTGCAATGAAGAGTTTCAATAAATGTTAAAGGTTCTTTATGGAATCATCAATGCCAATAAAGGATCATTTTTTTTAAGAGTGTCGTTTTAAAAGTTCTCAATTCCCACCACCTCGGAATAAGGGAATCAATTATTTCTGGAATCGACTTACAATGTTCCCTCCTTGTAAAGCAGACTGGTTGCCACCATCAAGTCCCATTCTGTCGCCATAGAAAAGAGCACCCACTGTTGCTATTGGCTGAAGCTTAATAAGGAAATGAGCGCAGCATGGGGCCTCGAGGGGCACAGAGCATCAAAGTGTGAAGAAATAGAGGAGGGGAACAATGATGAGACTCTGCGGGGGAGATCTTGGTTCGGGTCCACAGGTCTCTCTGCCTACGGTCCTTTATTCATAAGTGCTTTCATGTGACATATGAGGCTCTTTACATTCAGCTAATGTCGTGCAGCTGACTCAGCACTTTCAACTATAATCAGAGTGTGACTTCTGGTCAAATCACACGTTCAAATACTAAAGAGATCACTATCTGAAACATCTGACAAGATAGATCTGAAACATCTGCATTGCACTAAAAAGACAGTATAGAAATAAAACCAAAGCCAGAGCAAAACAGATTGTGATATGGGACTTATGGACATACATTATATGGCTGAAATGTTATTTGATACTTCTGAGAAAAAAATGAAGCTGTCTAAAGAAAAGCTGCCACCACAAAGTCATCAGTAAAACCCCATTTGCAAAGCATTTGGAATAATTAACTGATTCATGATTTTTAATAACGCTAGGAACATGTATTTGTAATGGGCGAGAGCAAAAACCATGCGAAACAAAGGAACAAAACCACAAGGAGAACAGCAACCATTACATTCAACAACTGACAAAGCAACAAGAGAAACACAAGGACTATACATACACAGGGGCTTAACAAGATAATGAGTTAACAAGACACATCTGGGAAGACAATCAAAGGAAAAAACTACAAAGGACTACAACATGGCACTCAGGACAGGAAGTAACATAAAATTCCAGAGACAAACACAGAGCACAGAGTCCCCCCACGACAGAGACAACCATGGCGGAGCTAGCGGAGCAGGAAACCACCACGACTGGTGTAGGTGGAGACCACCATGGTGGAGTGGAGCTGGGTACAATGACAAGGAGTCAGGGACCAGCGCAGAGCAGGGCCAGGGAATACACAAAGTTCGGTGCCAGTTCATAATCGGCCTCTATGGCCATAACAAAGCCTTGGTAGGAGTTTTGTTTGCATCATTGCCCCCTCCCACTGATGTTCAGTCGATGAGCAGCGAGTGGATCTAAAGCAGTTTTTTTATGATAAGATTGTGATAATAACAAGATTGTGGTGTCATGCAGACCTTGTGCTATTCCTGGCTGTGGAAAAACATAATCTTTGCATAAGCTGCCGAAGGATCCCGATGTCAGAGAAAAATGGGTTCAGTTTATTTTTAATGAACATCCTAGTCACGTAAGTGCTGACTTGCGTGTTTGAACCATACATTTTACCAGCGACTGGTTTGAGAACAGTCGCAATATGATGGCTTTTAAAGATCAAGATCAGGTTGTGCCAACTGTTTTGGAACCAGCAAGGACCCTGCAAACTGTAAGTAACGCATTTCGTTTGTAAACTGGTAATGACAGTTTAATTCATAATGAATGATCCTAGTAGTTTTACTTCAAAGAACGCTCTGTTTATAATGGCTGAATCTGTCGTTCACGCAGCGTGAGTTTATCTGGACACTTGTTAAAACTCCTGTTATAGTGATGCTCTTACACTACACAATGAATCTCTTACTGTGAGTGTGAAAAGACCCTGTTGTACGTTGCAATGACCAGATCACTGCATTCACGTGATCAACAGACTGTCTGTCATCCGCTCAGTGCTCATCACTGCAACCTTCCATGTGATGGGAATAGATCTACATATAATATAATCAACGCGTTTCACATAAAAATCATATTAACATTATAAGTGCACCTCGGGTAACATTATAAAATAATTAAAAAGTAAGTGGTTCTAAAACCATTGTACATAATAATATTTAAAGCCCCTTAGCCCTAGTTTTGTTTTAAATTATGTTAAATTACTAAAATTATCAAAATACATTTTCTTCATTTTCTTTAAGCTCCCTATTCTTTTTTACCATTGAATTTATATGACTCTTCCAGTCATTTGTGAATTTAATTTGAAAATTATATTCACAATGTCTACTAAATATGTTTTTTTTTTTTTGAGTTGTAAAACTTGTAAAATGTATATTCATTATAAACATACCTATGATGTTTTAAGATTTTACTAAGATTGTATTAATTTACATGACCTTTCCATGTACGGAAATCATTTTAATCACATTCTAGATGTTCAACTGTTCAACCATATAATGAAAGTCAGTGAGGTCCAAAAAACATTGCTTGCACCCCATTAACTTTCATTTTATGAACAAAAGAGAGAATTTTGCCAATTTTTCAGAATATCTTCTTTTGTGTTTCACAAAAGATGAAGTCTTATGTATTCATACGGGTTTGGAACAACATGAAGGTGATAAAACAATTACAGAGTTAAACTGTTTAGGGTAAACTGTCTCTTTAAAATGGTTAAACAATACCAACAAACACAAGGCAAAAGTCCATCTAAAACCATCCACTTATGATCTCCTCGCTTTCTTAGTCTTTTCTTCATCCCCTCCAACTGTAGAGATCAATGCACTTCTTAATCCACAGTGGAGTCAGAGGCTTCCAGAAGTGGCTCCAATGAGATACTCAGTTTCTATTTGCCCCATTATTGCTGCATGATCGGGATGGCTGTCTGACAAGACAACCACCTCCAGGCAGTCATTACAGCACTCTCTCTTGCCCAGGGCTGTGAGGAAGGTCATTATCTCCCCACCAGATCAAGGACGGCCTTGCCAATAAGCACACTCACAGACCTTCAACCAGCAATCGGCACTGACAAGCATATGGCAGCAGCAGTGAAAGGTGCCATCCTCACTGTAGATCAAGACTGGAAAGCTGGAATTGCCATCATATCCACACTCCACAGAGGATCTGACCATGTGATTTCAACCGAATGATGAAAACTCAAAGGCTGTTAGTGATAATGGATGCTTTTTTATTTAAACTATAGGTGGTAAGACTAGAATTGGAAAGTAGGGAGGGACAGAGAAAGAGGAGTTTCGTAACACGAAACACGAGAGGAGTTCTTGTTAGGCACTTATGCCACTTTGCAAATTACTCAGTGAGTGACATTTACAGTGTACTGCCTGAGTTCAGTGCTCTTGTAACATTTGTTTTATTCTTGCAGATTTCCATTTTGAAATACGGCGGCCAACCTCAGAGTGTCGCATTTCCTTCAAGGTGTTAATGTGATTACAGAAAATGAAACCATCAGCAGCTCAGCTAAGACAGGAAGTATCCCACCCACCCTCTTTCAGCTTAAGTGTGTCCAACACACAGATGCACACACACAACATATGTAGTTGTTGGAGAAAAGAACAATAAGGAACATAATGCAAATTCCAGATGTTGGGTCATGTGAAACGCACAAATATTAAACAGTGGCTGGTATAGTAACATCCCATAGAGACTCTAACAGTCATAAAAATTGTCACATCAGGGAACAACATGCGTAATTTCTGACGTCATTTGATTTGGAATCCAACTAAATAAATCTTGCTAACATCTTATAAATAATAAAGTTAAAAAGCACATTTGAGAAAATATTATAGTCAAGGGAGTGTTGATATCGCTGAAAATAAGTTAACCTTCAAATGTTCAAATATAATTAGTTAGGGATAGTGGGGATAGTTCACCCAAAAATGAAAATTAGCCCATGATTTTCTCACCCTCAAGCCATCCGAGGTGTATATGACATCCTTCTTTTAGACGAATAAAATCTGAGTTATATTAAAAATGTTCTGGCTAATCCAAGCATTATAATAGCAGTAATAGTTGCTCTGTTTTTGAAGTCCATAAAAACTGCATCTGTCCGTCAAATAACGTGCTCCACACGGCTCCGGTGTTAATAAAGGCCTTCTGAAGCGAATCGATGCGTTTGTGTAAGAAAAATATCCATATTTAAAAATGTATTTCATTTTTTTCTATGGCTCCGCATCAGCCGTCCCCGCGCCATCACTTCTGGCGAATAAGGTCAAAATACATGCAAAATACCGGCGTGATCATAGATATATACATAGAATCCTCATTAGTGCCTGCGCGGATCGGTCGAATGAGGCATCTACGTATATACTGTATATCTTTGATCGCGCCAGTATTTTGACCTTATTCGCCAGAAGTTATGGCGCTGGGAATACCAGATGACATTCGTCTGATAGGAGTAAAATAATAACATAAATACTGTTCGGTTTCTCGTAGAAACAATGTGTCACCACGAGCCGCATGGTTTAATATGGATTCGTATGTCTATGTGTTTTTACTCTCATTGCTCTCATACTCTAAAATATCCCCATTGACATGCATTATACGACTATCACACTGCAACGGTTGGAGTTAAAAATCTTCATTTGTGTTCTACTGAAGAAACAAAGGCACCTACCTTGGATGCCCTGGGGGTAAGCAGATAAACATAAAAAAATTATTTTTGGGTGAACTATCCCTTTAACTTTAAACCAAAGCTGTTTTTGTTTCATAATAATAATAATAATAATAATAAATCTTGTTAACATCTGCACATTGGTGGTGGTTGAGGAGATTCCCCCCTTCTAAGTAAAGCGCTTTTAGTGCCTAGAAAAAGCGCTATATAAATGTAACAAATTAATTAATTTAATTAATTAATTTAGTTTAGTTAGCAAGCAAAATATAAAAATGAATAAAACAGAGAAAATTATTATTTTACTATTATTATTATTATTATTAGGAAACACAGTATGTAGAAATAAAAAAATATATATTTTAATAATATTATTAATAATAACAACAGTACTAATAATACTAATAATAATAATCATTTTTATTGTCTTCATCGGGGTGTGTTTACATCATCACTGTATCCCTACGTTGTTGTTTTTTTACCCTCTCAGCAACCCTTAAAATTAAAATGTTTTTAATGATGTCTTTAAGACATGGGTTTTGAACTGGTCCAATTTGGTTGCCGCTGCCCCATCCTTAAATAATGTGACGCTGTTGTCATTGGCAAATTGTCTGCGGTCATCTATCTATGTACATAAGAATTTTAGGTCATTTCAAAAGATCATGAAAATGTAGATTTTTTCACGATATGACCCCTTTTGAGTTGCTAAAGCATTATAACCATTTATACCAGTTAATTTAGAGGAAAAGCCACCAGTGAAAGAATAAAGAAATGCATAAACCACAATGAAAGCTCCTCCAATTAAAGATCTAAAGATCTACTGATCCAGCTCTCTTTGTGTTAAACTGTTGAGTTATAGAGTTCTCTTGAAGCAAAGGGCAATAGCACGCAATTCAGTCACACTGGATAACTAAACTTTTGATTTGATTTAAAAAAAATGAGTTTCAGACCGTTTAGGCCTATTAGTCGGCCTATTGATTTTTATACGGATGTTGTACCAGGCTAAACCAGCACTCCTGATGATGATATATTAGCCTGGTCTCACCAGACTCTCGTACATTTCATTTGTACAAAGAGTCTGGCTGCTCTCTATTGACAAGCGTTTACTTCCTTCCTTCCGTTTACTCTGCTGAAGTTTAAAACTATTGGATCTGCCAAGAGCCACTCTGGATCTGCCATAACCAATCGCTAACGTTTGGTCGTGACGTATGTCATGCGCCGTTCGCCTTTTGTTTCTCACATGGAAGTCCGTAAAAAATAAAAGTGCACCCCACCTCACGCCATAAAACCTAAAACTCGTGCGTTCGGATTGTGATTTATTCACGGTGGAGGGGAGAGTTTTGTGATCGGGAACGTGCTGCTCATGTGGTCCGTAACATGATTGTATGCTGTGAATGAAATGTCACATGCTTGGTATGATAAGAATAAATGCTGCCGTAAATAACGGCCCAATTCAAATGTTTACGTGCTTTTCTTCTTTTTATTTTTTGAGCGGTGATGAAAAATATTGCTCTTGTAAGTACAAGTCTAGAAATGCATCCAAATGACAGCGAAGCGTGCAGTGCTCTGCAATGGTCAAAAGGGATATAAACAGTGAATTTTGAAGTGATATATTCTTGAAAACTCAGAGATGTGGATTCGGACAGCAATTAAATTACCACACGACCTTGGTGTTTGTCAAAAACAGTAGGTAATTCGGCCAGGGATTTTTACGTGGGTGGTGGGAGACGGACGGCAATAAAATCCCCACTGTAAATGATGACAATACCTTACGACCCCACAAGAAACATTTACCGTTTGAATAGGGCTTCAGCCAACTCCTTCACCACTAACGGAGTGAGCTGGAAATCAAACTTTTCCCGGGACACAACATCATGGCCACCAACAAAACTCAGCAAAGATTGTTCTTTCTCCGGCTTTAACTTCTGGATATTCGGCAGCGGTGCCACAACGGAATGAATGGCTTCGTTCGCATCTTTTCTCCGCCGCCATTACTGAACTACAACTCAAACTAGCGCACGACATCAACGTCATCGCTCTCAGCCACTCCCTCTATTCGCTGATTGGACCGGTTAAAATTTGATCGGAGAAAACTTAAGAATATACCAGACGGAGTACTGAAGGAAAATGAAAATTGAGCGGAAGTACGTAGAAGGGCGGAGCCAGGCTTATGATATATCAGATAGGCCTACATATTCATATATCAAACAGATGTTCATGTAACAACAGATATTACCAAATAAAAAGGTTCATACTCATGAATCTGGGCGGCGTAGCACTCCATCTCTTTGACGACAGTGGTGAGTTTGGTCAGAAGTTTGTGATAGGCGTCCAGGATGAGCAGGTCATCCTCTCGTAGCAGGAATCGCAGACCGTGACCTTCAGCTCTGCTCAGACTGTGTCCGGATGGGGCTGCCATGCTGGTGATACTATGCTGGACGTAAACCATGGGGTTCAGCTTACCTGAAAGCACAAACAGAAATAAATCTAATAGACTTGAACTCATTGCTCCCTATAATGGGCAGTCTCTAGTTGTACATCATTTAGGAATATATTTTCACTCACCCTGCTCTGAATTGCGCCCTCCTTTCACCAGAGTATTTTTCCTGTTGTCCAGTTGGACTCCGAAGGCACTTCCAAGGGAAGTAGTGGTCTTGGGATAAGACACCTCCATTACATTGATGTGACAGTTGGTGGGGCAGAAGTCACTGCTGTGTAGAGGGGAAACCTTAGTCTTCGCCTGCTTGAATGTGGGCCAGGCCCGGTTCTTCAAAACTCGTGAAAACTGAGAACAGAGATGGATTAGAATAAGACACAGTTAATATTTTGTGTGAATATGAACAAGAGCTTATTGGTTTTTCTTATCTAAATCATCCAGTACTGCAGTACTAAAAACAACTTAAAAGAACTGTGTTGATTCAACCAGCCTGTCTTCAGGCTAGTCACAGGATATCATTGGATTGAGTCTGATATGCTAAAATGGAATGTACATTATCGCTCAGCACTTTCCCATCAAGCCGTGGTCCAGTTTAATCTTCAGATTTGAAAAGTGTACAAAAGCTCAATCTATACAAAACAGACTATAAATACACCAGTCCATCAATCACCTATTCATCCTGGCAATGGATGATACTAAACTGTGCTGGAAAAAAAGTCATGAGCGAGTAGAAAAATTCATTTTAAAGCTGCAGTCCGTACGTTTTGCCTCTTTGTCGCCATCTCTGTTTGAAACCTGCAATTGCAGTTCTTTACGGAATTATCTTTACGTGGGTTTTGCATCGGCACGGCTCCTCAGCATGAATGAATCTAATGTTTTGAGGAGTATGTGTGGCTGTCCAACGCTATCTCATAACCAATTTGTACGTATTTATGCGTGACTGGGCTGTCAGTCACCGCACCAGTGTAGATACTATACTTCATGAATCAAAGATTCTACATCTTAGAAGTATGACCAAAGTATAACTAATGAATGCAACTTTCACACGCAATTGATAGATAAACGCATGCTCCTTTTTCAGTGTTAAGTTGAGGATATTTTCAGCAAATAGTTTGCTTCATACATTCATTTTAACAGCATTAAAGAGGCAAATGTTATCATTCAACGGAATTGTGTATGCTATATGTATTTAAACTGATTACGTTCTTCTTCCATGCAAGAAAAGCACGTCCCTGAATAAGCACAGTTTTATAGCGTATTTAATTCGACACTTATGTTAATGGTATGACCCATTTCAGGGGTGACCAAAATTACGATTTAAAATCAGTCAGAGCTAGAAATGCATTTTCATATTTACAGGTAAAGCTTCATATTACAGGTAGACTACTTTCTTTGACCCCTCCCAACATCTTATTTTGATGTCCTTTAGGACATTCCCCCTGGTTGTGAATCGGGCTAAGGTAAGGACATAGTTTTGAACACTGGCTGGTTATGTACTTGCTCAAACTGATTTTGGATCATTTATAATCCAAAACATTGTACAGACTGCAGCTTTAAATGCATGAGTAATAAAACATTCAGCAATTAAAACTTCTGAAATTATTACATTTAATTATTTAAAATGATGACATTTAATTAGTTTAATATATTGATACTCCTAGTTTCTGTAAATAAACAAAGATGTTTCAAAATGAGCGGTTTTGTCTTTACAACAGAAGCACCAGAAAAAGTCTTGGGGGGAGCTAAGCCTAGCAAACCACCTTGGGCTAGTTTAAGTTGGGCTATGCAGCACGTCATTCATCAAATGCAAATGCTGTCAGTTTGCACCCTTATTCAGTGTATTGCAGAAGAACGTCCATCGACATCGGCCACACATAATGCACTACTTGTAGAAAATCTATCAATCAGAGGTAATTTATTTACAAAGTACGATTGTTCATTACAACCCTTAAACTTGCATTCAAAGTTATGGTTTCAGGCACAGGACCATGTAACTTAATCATCTGACAAGACCTAAATGCTCCCCTTGAGCAGGGTTTTGAACCTCGCCTTTTTCCAAGAATGACATAACAATTGTATGGTTGTGGTCGAGTATGGCTGCGGTCACGGACTGCACTGGATGGGTTACAGCTGCACTGGACACATAGCCTCCCTTCAGACCGGACTTCCCACATTCCTGGCTAGCTTTGACAAACAAGGAGCTTCCGTGTCCGGGGTCCAGACCCTGCCAGACCTCTCACGGGGCCCTACTGAGAACGCAGCAGAAGGGAAATTATGCAATGGGACGGGATGTTCAGAGCTATTTATAGCCGGTGAAGCAACGGCTAATTAATCCAATGCTGAGTGGGATGATCAGATCACAGGGAAAAACAAGGGAAACTGTCAGATGCTTGCAGACATATTTTCCCTTTCTTGCTCCAAAAAAAAGGAGCTGATGGAAATTAAAAATGACATTTTGCACAAGCCAGTTTCCCTTGGTACTGGTGGACACACATATTTTCATCAATCAAGGCCAGCTGGTGTTAAAAAGGACAGGGTGGGACGATTTCCTGTTCGGTAACCTAAATAGAAGTGCTACAAGTCAAACTAAGTTTTCTTAGCTGCAGTCTTCTAAAGGCCACAACCAAAGAAATGCATCAAAATATTCAAAATACGTTTTCATGTACAAAGTTAGATCCAGTCTGCTTACTGGACCAGAATATAATTGCGTTTTGGATGTGGGTGTGCAGGCGTCACCACTTGGTTTTTGTAGCTAGCAAAACCAGCAAGATTTAGTCAACAAGCCTAAAGAATAACAGCTAAAATTGATAGTTTAACCCAAAAAAAAAAAAAAAAATTATGTCAATATGTCGTATTTGAATATGCACAAATGAAATGTCAAGGATGGAATCGTTAGTTACATCTGCTACTTTTATGGCATTTTTTATTATCTTAAAATAATAAATAATATTTTAAATTTAAATTATTATTGTGCTTTTTTTCTTTCATTATTTTAAAGTCAATTAATATTCATTGCATGAAAAAGAGCAGCATAAACTTTATGCATCTACTGCCTGTTTAAAGGTTCCTTTCATTTGATCTTTTTCTTATTTGATCTTAAATCTATTTACTTCCAGGTTTTGCTTTTTGCATAGTTGTGCTTTACAAATCACTTGACATTAAGCTTTTCCTAGTGAAAACAACGGCTATGCTGGTCCACAGACTAACCAGTCCAGACCCATTTTAAAAATAAGAAGTGTTTCACACAATTTGTGCTGACCTTCCTGTAATTGGTGATTCTTCGATTGATATGCTCCAGCCTCTCGCCGCACATGGCGCTGAATCTGGTCTGCAGGTCCTCTGGGATGAGCTCTGTGCTGGAGCTCAGTCGACTGCAGGTCTGCACCAACTGCTCATCGTTCCTGGCCAAGGCCTCTAAAATCTGACAAACCACACAAAGAAAGACATAGAGCGTGAGTTCTGGCAAAAAAAAAAAATGCTTTGGTCATGTAACAGATGTACGTTCCACCATTCATTTGTTAGTAATGAAAATGAAGTGTGCAAACTTATATAGCAAACACAAATGAGACAAATTAATGAAACACAGCTGAACAGAACAAACTCATAATGATGTGACCATGGTAACAAAGGAAAATCAAACAAAGGAAGACAAAGGAAAAATGTGACTAATGAAAACAAACTGAATGTCCATGAAAACTAAACATAACTGTGACAATTATATTATATTACACCGTTCAGGCATAACATTATGACAGGTGAAGTGAACAACACTGACTATCTCTTCATCATGGCACCTGTTAGTAAGTGGGATATATTAGGCAGTATGTTAAAGGGGTCATGAACTGCGTTTTTTAAATTGTTTTATGATGTTCCCTGGGGTGCACTTATAATGTTAGAATGCTTTTTACATCAAAAATTATCATAATTTATAAATAAAAGGTATTTTTCCTACCCTGATTTTAGCCCTCTCCTCTGAATGCTCCGTTTTAAGGGGCGTGTCCGCTGTGAGTGTAAACACCCACTGCTGTGATTGGCTAAAGTCTTTCCATTTGAAGTATTACTCTCTCTTTCACTTTCTTTATAGAATTGAATCACCATTAAATAACAGATTATTTTCATCATACTAAGAGAAACAACGTAAGTTGATGTTTAGTCACTGGTCTGATTTACTGACACACAGACAAAGAACATCTGACTACATTAATCATCACATTTCAGATCAGGCATTAAAATGAACACAGTTACTTACATACTGCATTACTGTCGAACCGAATCACTGCACAATATTTTGTAATCCTCAACGGCATGTTTATTGCTTTGTAGCTCGAAGGTTTAACACTAGGCCTATGTTGCATGTGCGGATCGGTGGGCGGGGCTAAACATGCAGTGATGAAGTAGGCGTTGATCTTCTTCTGCTGAGGCGGTGTTTCACCACACAATGACGTCAAGGTGTGGCATATTCTGAGATTGATCGTTTGCTGGGCCTGGCGTCTATAAAAGCTTTTCTTTGACTAACAAGGAAGTTTTCAGGTCTGAAGCTTCCAGGATATTCTTATATCACCCTGACCTTTTATATATCAAAAGCTCAAGGGAAAGTTGATTTCTCAATTCATGACCCCTTTAATAGTTTGTCCTCAAAGTTGATGTGTTAGAAGTTGGAAAAATGGGCAAGTGTAAGGATTTGAGCGAGTTTGACAAAAAATTGATGATGGTGGTATTCCCTGGTGGCTGTGGCCTCTTTTAGCAGGATAATCCGCCCTGCCACAAAGCAAACATGGTTCAGGAATGGTTTGAGGAGCACAACCAACGAGTTTGAGGTGTTGACCTGGCCTCCAAATTCCCCAGATCTCAATCCAATCGAGCATCTGTGGGATGTGCTGAAAAAAACAAGTCCAATCCATGGAGGCCCCACCTAGCAACTTACAGGACTTAAAGGATCTGCTGCTAACATCTTGGTATCAGATATCACAGCACACCTTCAGGGGTCTAGTGGAGTCCATGCCTCGACAGGTCAGGGCTGTTATGGCAGCAAAAGCTGGACCAACACAATATTAGGAAGGTGGTCATAATGTTATGCCTGAACTGTGTATATTATATTATATTATATTATAAATTATATTTTCTTAATGAATGTAATTTAATTGGTTTAATTATATTTCAACATTTTATGGATTGTATTAGCTATAACTTTTTGCTTTGTAATATATATACAGTGAGGAAAATAATTATTCTCCCACTTAGAAATCATGGAGGGGTCTGAAATTGTCATCGTAGGTGCATGTCCACTGTGAGAGACATAATCAAAAAAAAAAATCCAGAAATCACAATATATGATTTTTTAACTATTCTATCATACAGCTGCAAATAAGTATTTGAACACCTGTCTATCAGCTAGAATTCTGACCCTCAAAGACCTGTTAGTCTGCCTTTAAAATGTCCACCTCCACTCCATTTATTATCCTAAATTAGATGTACCTGTTTGAGGTCGTTAGCTGCATAAAGACACCTGTCCACCCCATACAATCAGTAAGAATCCAGCTACTAACATGGCCAAGACCAAAGAGCTGTCCAAAGACACTAGAGACAAAGTTGTACACCTCCACAAGGCTGGAAAGGGCTACGGGGAAATTGCCAAGCAGCTTGGTGAAAAAAGGTCCACTGTTGGAGCAACAATCAGGTGTTCAAATACTTATTTGCATCTGTATCATACAAATAAATAGTTAAAAAAAATCATACATTGCGATTTCTGGATTTTTTTTTAGATTATGTCTCTCACAGTGGACATGCACCTATGATGACAATTTCAGACCCCTCCATGATTTCTAAGTGGGAGAACTTGCAAAATAGCAGGGTGTTCAAATACTTATTTTCCTCACTGTGTATATATATATATATATATATATATATATATATATATATATATATATATATATATATATATATATATATATATATATATAAACCCTTGTTTGCTCGCCCTATTTATTCTCAGTCTTGGTTCACTCGTCATTCTGGTATTAGTATTGTTTAAGCTGTTTACTTGTTATTTCTCCTGTTATGTGTAATCTTCTGTTTGTAAATCTAGATACAACTTATTTTTGATTCCTGCCTCTTGCAATTGTTTGAACCTAACAGCTTGAGTAAAATATAACAACCCTGAATTACCACTTTTACCGCTGTGTCTATGCAACAAGGTATAATATTATAGAGCAATAAAAAATAAAACCAAAGTACAGCACCAATCAGAGTGAACATTTACACACACATGGTGGTAGAAGTACTTTCTCATAAGAGAGAGAACGCTCTGCCTGTGAGACTGTGGAGGAGACAAGAAATTTAAGATCACACTGAGACCATAACAATTGCATGTAATGCACGAACAGCACTGAAATATGAAAATTCATTTGAAGAGAGTTTTCTCAGAGGAAGTGCAGACCTACCCAAGCAGATGTTTGTAATAAGGCAGAAATTGCTGGCAGTTAAGGGAATTAAAAACAAAAGGGCCTTAATATGTAGAACATGTCAATACATCAGAGTCCCATTAGGTGCCTTTCTGAGATGTCACTGTCAAGCTGTGATGCCCCCACTGCTGAACGCTGAACAGTCTTGCCTGACAGCTGCAGGTTCATTAACGCAGATTGTAAATCTCAGAAATCAACTTTTAGGGAAAGGAAATATGCTGTTCATTTGTAAACAAGTGTGATATTCAGAACAGCTGACATCACACAGGATGCTGCATGCAATGCTAAACATATTCAAGCAAACATTAATAATCAACAGCAGATTTCACATAACAGTATCTTTCTCTTGCTCTCCCTTGCAAAAACGGATAGATGTGCACACTGCACATGAAACACTTGCAAAACTTAGAGAACGATTGAATACAAAAACATCTAACAGCAACGATCAAGATTTCTGCGATATTAAACTGTGCAATACACAATTGTCATATAGATAAATAAAAAAATTGGCAAATGTGTTTATATAACATCATATTTATACCGTTCAAAAGTTTAGAATCCTGAAAAAAATTTATCACGGTTTCCACAAAAATATTAAGCAGCAATGTTTTCAACATTGACAATAATATGAAATACATTAGCATATTTTAATGATTTTTGAAGGATCATGTGACACTGAAGACTGGAGTATACACAGAAATAAATTACATTTTATTATACAGTTATTTAAATTGTAATAATATGAATATGTATTTTTGACCAAATGAATACAGCATTTATATATATACATATATATATATATATATATATATATATATATATATATATATATATATATATATATATATATATATATATATATATATATATATATATATATATATATATATACATACATACAGTATATATAGTTCAAAAGTTAGTTAAAAAAAAGTTGGTACGATTTTTACAATATTTTTGAAAGTAAATGTAGTTACATTTAACTATTTAAATATTTTAAAAATGTAATTAAAATGTTTAAAATACAGCTATATATGTGATGTAATATTGCACATTACATCGTTTTCCAGCAAATGTGTTCATGAATTTCTAGATATCAGAGCTACATTATAGCATTTTGTAAGTAAATCCCGACATTTTTTTTTATTAATAATTCTGAAAATCATAAACATTGCTGAAAAATAATTATAATTGTGGTGGAGCCAATGAAAAGGCTGGCAAAGGGAGTAAAAATTAGCAGAAATGTTGTTTTGTAAGAACAATAGTTTCTTCCTTAGTCTCCATACAGCGACACTGTGATTTAAAGTGTTTATCCTCTTATTCCGCAGCAGGGGGTCGTAAATACCATTTTTTATTTGTCACACACACTTGGTTTAATATACTCATGCTGTCAGTTTCTATCAGTGGCTGTGTGTTATGTGTGAACTGTGAAGAGGCCCTCACAAATGTACAAGACAATCCCTGTCGTCTCCTCTGCTTCTGTATGAATTAATTTACTGGTGCTCTACAGCAGAGATAATGATTGGTGTGTATCTGTGGGAACTCATGTGACTCTACCTTGGCTGTAAGGCTGAAAAAGCCTTTTGGTTCCACCATTTTCTCTAAGACGTGACACTTCATCCCGGCCGTGCTGTCATACTCATACATGACGCCATACTCCAGATACACGTTATCCACCGTCAGGCTAACGTGATCTTTTTTTCCGTCTATTATGGCGATGGTGTTGAACTTGTCCATGACTTCTGTTGAACACACACACACACACCAGTTGTTTCAATGTTATCAGACTGATCAGATCAAAATAGACTAAAGTTAATAATCCAAGGTCAATCTTTAGATGACTGGAGCTCATCCAGAGGCCATCAATCTATTTCCTGCTTGATAACAAAATACTAAATAGCTCTTCAAATCTTTATTGCTATTTATTGAAACAGAAGACCACCACAACTATACTAATGAATTCCTATTTATATTTTATTAAGTCCCTTAAGGTGAAGAGCAGAACATTACTGACAAAACTGCAAAAATTATCATGAAGTCAAGATGAAAAAAGACATTGTGATAATATGATAATCATGATAGTAATTTTAAATTTTAATATGATGTATATGATGTATAGTTTTACTTGAATTCTGCATGATGCTACTATTATGTATAATTTTACTTACATTTTGTAAGTTTGGTCTGTTAGAGTTGGACACATTTTCATAATTGTATTGTCAACTAAAATGTCAGTTTAAAACCCCAATGTCCATAATTAAATTAATAATAATACAATTAACAAATAAAATACAATAAAAAAAATACATGAGTGCTGTCAAATAAATTAATCGTGATTAATCGCATCCAAAATAAAAGTTCATGTTTACATAATATATGTGTGTGTGTATTGTGTATAATAATTATTATGTATATATAAATACACACACTCATTCATATACACTCACCTAAAGGATTATTAGGAACGCCTGTTCAATTTCTCATTAATGCAATTATCTAATCAACATCCAATCACATGGCAGTTGCTTCAATGCATTTAGGGGTGTGGTCCTGGTCAAGACAATCTCCTGAACTCCAAACTGAACGTCAGAATGGGAAAGAAAGGTGATTTAAGCAATTTTGAGCATGGCATGGTTGTTGGTGCCAGACGGGCCAGTCTGAGTATTTCACAATCTGCTCAGTTACTGGGATTTTCACGCACAACCATTTCTAGGGTTTACAAAGAATGGTGTGAAAAGGGAAAAACATCCAGTATGCGGCAGTCCTGTGGGTGAAAATGCCTTGTTGATGCAAGAGGTCAGAGGAGACTGGGGCGACTGATTCAAGCTGATAGAAGAGCAACTTTGACTGAAATAACCACTCGTTACAACCGAGGTATGCAGCAAAGCATTTGTGAAGCCACAACACTCACAACCTTGAGGCGGATGGGCTACAACAGCAGAAGACCTCATCTGGTACCCCTCATCTCCACTACAAATAGGAAAAAGAGGCTACAATTTGCACAAGCTCACCAAAATTGGACAGTTGAAGACTGGAAAAATGTTGCCTGGTCTGATGAGTCTCGATTTCTGTTGAGACATTCAGATGGTAGAGTCAGAATTTGGCGTAAACAGAATGAGCATCATGCCTTGTTACCACTGTGCAGGCTGGTGGTGGTGTAATGGTGTGGGGGATGTTTTCTTGGCACACTTTAGGCCCCTTAGTGCCAATTGGGCATCGTTTCAATGCCACGGCCTACCTGTGCATTGTTTCTGACCATGTCCATCCCTTTATGACCACCATGTACCCATCCTCTGATGGCTACTTCCAGCAGGATAATGCACCATGTCACAAAGCTTGAATCATTTCAAATTGGTTTCTTGAACATGACAATGAGTTCACTGTACTAAAATGGCCCCCACAGTCACCAGATCTCAACCCAATAGAGCATCATTGGGATGTGGTGGAACGGGAGCTTTGTGCCCTGGATGTGCATCCCACAAATCTCCATCAACTGCAAGATGCTATCCTATCAATATGGGCCAACATTTCTAAAGAATGCTTTCAGCACCTTGTTGAATCAATGCCACGTAGAATTAAGGAAGTTCTGAAGGCAAAAGGGGGTCAAACACAGTTTTATTACGGTGTTCCTAATAATCCTTTAGGTGAGTGTATATATTTTAGAAATATGTGGATATATATACTGTAAATATTTTATTTATATATAAATGCTTTTCTCACTTAGTCTTGTTTCCAGTCCAAATTTCTAAAAGTTCTTAAATCAAGATGCTTTTACTAGATAAGTAAAAAAATTTCTGGGGTGAAATTTTTTATGAAGTGAGTCATAAAAGTCATCGCGAACATCGCGATTAATCACATCCAAAATAAAATAGTTTGTGTTTACATAATATATGTTTGTGTACTGTGTATAATTATTATGTATATGTAAATACACACACATATATTTTTAAGAAAAATGTGTTATACACTGCAAAAATGCTTTTCTTATTTAGTATTTTTATATTGTTTAAATATCTAAACATTCTTAAATCAAGATGCATTTACTAGATAAGTAAAATGGCATAAAATATTTTTTTTATTTTTTTGGAAAATAAAATAAAAAATGAAGTAAATGAAGCTAAAAGTGCATAAAATTTTTCTTAAATATATACATGCATGGTTGTGTATTTATATATACATAATAATTATACACAGTACACACATATATTATGTAAACACAAACTTTTATTTTGGAAGTGATTAATAGCGATTTGGCAGCACTAATTTAAATAAATAAAAAAATGGAATAAAATAATTAGGGCTGTTGATTTAATGATGCTTTTCTCATTTAACACAATAATGACATTAAATTATCTGTTGGGGCCATTTGATGTGCGATTCATTTGCGACTAATTAAATTAATTAATCGGCACATCATGTAATTTATTTCATAAAAAATTGTAATCACTTGACAGCCCTAGAAATATGTTACGGTTCATGAATGCATTGTTTCCTGCTTGTCTCGTGTCGGTGTTATGTGTGTGTGAGTGTGTGTGTGAGTGGGCGGGACTGAGCCGCTTGGGTTGATTAGTGGTCCAGCTGATCTCGTTTCCAGAACCAGCTGCAGCTAATTCCCTGAGCCTTCTTATACCCTACTCGTTTCTCATCTCTTTTGTCAGATCGTTGTTGATGTCTCCTGTTGTGTGCATCTTATCCGGTCCTGTGAGGTGTTCCTGTTCGTGTTTCCTGTTCCTGTTCGGTGTTCTGTGGACTTCTGCTCTGTGTCTGGATTATCATCGTCAGAGAGGCGGCCAGAGTACTCGCGGACTTTCGTCAGGGAGAGAGATCGGTTTCTGAATTTCCCATTGAATTCCGAACCCTAGCGGCGGATTGTCAATGGAACGAGGAGGCGCAGTGAGACATGTTCCTGCATGGGTTGGCTGACCGCGTCCAGAGAGAGATCTATGCCCTGGATCTACCGACATCTCTTAATAGACTTATTGAGTTGGCGTTGAGAGTAGATGGCCGACTATCCGACTATGAGTCGAGCGACATACCCGGACCAATCGCTTCTATGGAGGAGCTGAGGGTGCACGAGTCAGTGGTGGTGACGCGGTCAGCCCCGGCTACGATCCCGAGCCCATGCAGGTGGGGCAAGCTCGGCTTTCCCGGGAGGAGAGGGAGAGGCGGAGATCTCAGGGCCTCTGCCTTTACTGCGGGGGAGCTGGTCATTACGTCTACAACTGTCCGGTAAAAGGGCCAAGCCCGATAGTAAGTATGAGGCTACTATCGGGTGGGATCTCCGCCGAGAAGACCTCATCTACATCTACGCTCCTTCCGGTAAGACCGAGCCGAGATGGTCCATCAACACTCACGACTGTCAGGCACTTCTGGACTCCGGGGCTGAGGGTAACTTCATGGACCATACATTTGTGCACAAACTTCAGATTCCCCTCAAGCCCCTCACTAACAAGATAGCAGTACATGCCTTGAACGGTCACAAACTCCCCACCATTTCATTCACCACCAAAGAGATCACCCTCATCACATCAGACAACCACTCCGAGATCATATCGTTCTATATTCTGGACTCGCCCCTTACATCCATCGTCCTTGGTCACCTCTGGCTCATCCGTCACAACCCTAGAGTGGACTGGCGGCAGAAAGCTATCTTGGCTTGGAGCAATAAATGTCATGAGTCTTGTCTTGTGTCTGCATGTCCGTCTGTTTCTGTCTCTATTTTTCAGGAGGAAGCAGTGGATTTGTCTAACGTGCCCGCGGAGTACCGCGATCTGAAGGAGGTGTTCAGTAAGTCTCGGGCTGCTTCTTTCCCTCTGCATTGTCCCTATGACTGTGCCATAGATTTACTGCCAGGTATGTCTCCGCCTAAAGGCAAATTATATTCACTTTCTGTTCCAGAAAGGGAGGCTATGGAGAAATATATTTCTGATTCACTGGCAACGGGGTTCATCCGCCATTCCTCTTCTCCAGCGGGGGCGGGGTTCTTTTTTGTGGGGAAGAAGGACGGATCTCTGCGACTTTGTATTGATTACTGGGTGCTGAACAACATCACGGTAAAGAATACTTATCCTTTGCCATTGTCTTCAGCTTTCGAGAGGTTGCAGAGAGCGTCAATCTTCACGAAATTGGATTTACGTAATGCTTATCATTTGGTCCGCATTAAGGAGGGGGATGAATGGAAGACCGCTTTGAACACCCCCAGGGGGCACTTTGAATATTTGGTCATGCCGTTCGGGTTGTCCAACTTCCCAGCGGTCTTCCAGGCACTCGTCAACGACGTGTTGCGAGATATGGGCTATCAGTTCATATATGTCTACCTGGATGACATATTGATTTTTTTCTTCTTCTCTCCAGGAACACGTGCAGCACATACGACGAGTGCTTCAGAGGTTGCTAGTGAATGGGCTTTTTGTCAAGGCGGAGAAATGCGCTTTTCATGCACAGTCTGTTCCTTTCCTGGGGTACATCGTGTCGACTGAGGGAATGCGTATGGATCCTGAAAAGGTTAAGGCTGTGGTGGATTGGCCAAGTCCAGATTCCCGTAAGGCCCTACAGAGGTTTTTGGGATTCGCCAATTTCTACCGGTGTTTTATTCACAACTTCAGCCAACTAGCCGCGCCTCTGACCGCCTTGACCTCTCCCAGAACTACGTTCAGGTGGTCAGACACAGCTGAGGCTGTGTTTGCCAAACTTAAAGGTTGCTTTGTTTCAGCCCCCATCTTAATCGCTCCTGATCCGTCATGTCAGTTCGTGGTGGAGGTCGACGCGTCAGAGGTGGGGGTAGGCGCAGTGTTATCCCAACGTTCTTCCAAAGACGACAAGATGCACCCTTGCACTTTTTTTTCCCGTCGTTTGTCCCCTGCCGAATGTAATTATGACATTGGTAACAGAGAGTTGTTGGCAGTCAAGTTAGCATTGGAGGAATGGCGCCACTGATTAGAAGGTTCGGGGATACCTTTTATCGTCTGGACGGATCACAAGAACCTGGAATTCATTAGAACCGCTAAAAGATTGAACTTCAGGCAGGCTCGGTGGGCTTTTTTTTTTCCCGGTCGTTTTGATTTTACTCTCTCGTACCGCCCCGGGTTCTAAGAACATAAACCCGATTCTTTATCGCACATTTTTGACCGTTCTGAATGCCCGTCTACTCTCAAATGTGCATTTTACCCTAGACCCTAGTTGTCTCCACACTCACATGGGAGGTCGAATCGAAGGTCAAGACGGCCTTAGAAGGGGTAACGCCTCCGCCCGTTTGCCCACCGAATCGGTTATTTGTGCCGGAGGGATTACGGTCCGACGTCATTCAGTGGGGGCATTATTCCAATGTGGCTTGTCATCCAGGAGTTAATCGCACTCGAGACGTTCACAGTTTTGTTTTGGCTTGTTCAGTTTGTGCCACTGGTAAGACTTCCAATCGACCCCCTGATGGGTTACTTCAACCGCTGCCTGTCCCTTCGAGACCCTGGTCCCATATTTCGCTAGATTTTATCACCGCCTTCCCGCCCTCTCAGGGGTTCACGGTAGTTTTGACCGTGGTGGACCGGTTCTTGAAGGCGGCTCATTTCATTCCCTTGCCCAAATTACCGTCAGCCAAGAGGATAGCGTTGATAGTCGTAAATCACGTCTTTCGGTTACATGACCTCCCGATGGACGTGGTTTCCGACAGAGGACCCCAATATGTGTCCAAATTTTGGCAAGAATTTTGTAAGTTTCTGGGAGCGACTGTCAGTCTGTCCTCAGGGTTTCACCCCCAGAGCAATGGCCCAACTGAGAGAGCCAACCAAGATTTGGAGAGCGTTGCGATGTTTGGTCTCTAAGAATCCTTCCTCGTGGAGCCAGCAACTGTCTATGGTGGAGTACGCCCACAATATGTTACAAGTGTCATCCACGGGCCTATCTCCGTTTGAGTGTAGTGTAGGATACCAGCCCCCAATTTTTCCCAGTCTGGAATCCAAGGTCGCGGTCCCCTCCGCTCACACCTTTGTCCAGAGGTGTCACCGCACTTGGACTAGAGCCCGTGAGACTTTACTCCAGGTGAGGGAGCGCACCAAGGCCAAAGCCGATCGCCACCGGTCTAGGCCTCCCGTATACGTCGCTGGTCAAAAAGTGTGGCTTTCTACCAAGAACATTCCTCTCCGCTCCGTTTCTAATAAACTTGCTCCCAAATTTATTGGTCAGTTTACTGTCACCAAGATCATTAGTCCGGTGGCAGTCCGCCTCAAACTCCCTCCAGCATACAGGAGGGTTTCATTCTCATATTAATTCGCCAGTCCCGGTTCCTCCCCCGCCGCGACTCGTAGATGGGGAACCCACTTATTCTGTTAATCACATTCTGGATTCCAGGCGGAGGGGACACGGGTTCCAGTACTTGGTGGACTGGGAAGGTTACGGTCCGGAGGAGAGAAGTTGGGTACCTGCTAGAGACATCCTGGATCACTCCCTTATCGATGATTACAATCGACAGGTAAGGGAGTCTGGGAACACCAGGAGGCGTTCCTAGGAGGAGGGGTACTGTCACGGTTCATGAATGCATTGTTTCCTGCTTGTCTCGTGTCGGTGTTATGTGTGTGTGAGTGAGCGGGACTGAGCCGCTTGGGTTGATTAGCGGTCCAGCTGATCTCGTTTCCATCACCAGCTGCAGCTAATTCCCTGAGCCTTCTTATACTCACTCGTTTCTCATCTCCTTTGTCAGATCGTTGTTGATGTCTCCTGTTGCGTGCGTCTTGTGAGGTGATTTTTACTGTGAGGTGTTCCAGTTCGTGTTTCCTGTTCCTGTTCGGTGTTCAGTGGACTTCTGCTATGTGTATGGATTATCATCGTCACCTCTCACCTGCACATCTCGACTCACCATCTCATCTGACCATCTCAGTCACCAGTCTTCGTCTGTGTTGACTTCTGTTCATTTATATAATAAACTAGTTACTTGCATTTGCTTCCTGTATTCAGTCATGACAGTAACAAAATATTGGCTACATTTTGGTCAAAAGACAAAAAAAAGTGTAAAAATCAATGCTGTCAGTAAACCATGAGACATGAGTTGTTTCCATGTCCTATGAATTCTGCATGAGGCTACTAAAGTGAGACTTGTAAAGTTAATGTCTCAGAGGACAAAGAAAAAGACAAGGCTAGTGTGGGAGGATGTGTGTACTTGTGTGTGTAAAGCACCTTCAACTTTACAGTCAAACACATCTCCGTTCTCCCCGGCGGCGGGCTTCTGATTGGTTCTCTGGTGGTCTTCCTGTGCGCTCTCGCTGTTGTTATACACCCATTTAATGGAGTCTTGCTGCAATAAGGAACAACAAAACAACCTTTTCAGACGTGCTTTCAGAACAAGGATTGCAAGTTGATTACACACTCCCACAGGACACACAAACTTTTTTTCCTAGATATCGACCAGGCTCGATGTAAAGCAAATGGCGAAGATCCCCCAGAAAAAAACCCTGGTAATCTACCATGTTTCTCCTGCAGTTTCACAAGAGATTGTCTCAAACATATGATACCAATATACTAAAGTCTGCAATCAAATATCAGAGATTTAAAAAAATTTCAGCAAACAAATGATCTGAGCAATGCTATCTAGATTTTATAGCTCTATACACTTACTTTTGTCAAAAAATAGCCTACTATTTTTATTTCTCCAAAGGAATTTTAGGAGAGAAAAAGATGTATACTTGAATAAAATATAACTGAGAACAAAGTTATGACAAATCAACCTCTGAGCAAGTAATTGTCTCTAATGCAAAGTTCACACAATTTTAGCCCTGATTTTCACTCGCCGACAGGTTTTGCGAAATTGCAGCAAAATGCCGAAATGAGTCGCCGACACATATTTGGCAAGCTAAATATTTGGCCCTTTCTGCAATTCAAAATCCTGCTGTGTGAAATGTGTTATGACTGAAAATTACATCGGCGATGACCTACAGCCAATGAGAGAGTAAGATACAGGGCAGCGGGAAGTTCGGGGAGGAGTTATAGACCACAATATCAGTATTTTATTCTACAAAATATTGTTACAAACATTAACTTGACCAGCCGCAACAGCATGACATTGTAAAATTATTTATTTACTGTACCTCCAACTTGCAGAACACACAATCCTTGCTCCCCGTGTCTCCCCAAACATTTCCTCCTACATAATCTTTTTTTTCTTTTTCTCCTTTTTGCTGCAAATCAGCGCACAAACAATTGGGATCGAAAGCTTCTTGCGGGCTATCATTTTTAATAACAGTGTCAGTCTTGCGCGAAAACTCCTGTCTCACGCACGCGTGATCTCGCGTCGTTCTCGCGTGTGTTTGGTTGTGAAACATAGTTTGCGGACCAGACAGAGTTGTCTGCGATTCTTCCTATTGTAAAGTCATGCATTGTGAAACCCCTGACACCGATCCATTGTGCAATGTGCACACAGCAGCAACTGAATGCTACCCCGTATAGCCTAGATAGTTTTTTTTAGATGGTGGTAGCACCATCTTAACTTTGGTAGCACTATCATGCTCTAACTGAAGGCCTCAAGTTAGTTATTTCACTGAATGTGAACATGGCTTCCTGTTAAGGCCGATATATTTAGAGTGAAACTGGTGTCACATAATGTTTAAAAAAAATCAGGCCAAAATGAAACAAGTTCGAAACACCCTGCCAAAGCAAACTTTCAGGTTCACTGCGGCTGAAAAACACCTTTGAACTACCATGAAAACTATCCTCGACCTACTCTGCATTCTTTAACATATTTTCTTCAAATTTCCTCATTTCTTCCATTGAGAACAGACATGAGTAAAAACATGAACACTGTAAAGCTGCTTTAGTGGAAACAAAAGATATCATTCTAATTTCTAAGTTGACAGCAACACTGACACTGTTTTTTCATGTTTAATATTGTAAAGCTGTCGACTTTAAAGCAATCTATTGTATAAAGTGCTATATGAATAAATTAGACTTGACTTTACTGGAGCTCCGAATTGCAGAACATGTGCAAACATATCCATGTCAATATGATCAGATGCTTTGTTAACTGCGGTTTCCTCATAAAAAACGTGTTTATTTTGTTATTGAGATGAAAGCGAGCAGCACATGTTCATCACATATGTTCATCTAAACACTGTTCCCAGCAGCATGTGGGATGCATCAAGAAGTTCGCTAAAGGTGCAGTCAAATTTATTGTTGTTCTACAAATTTTGCAGGCGAAATCCAGTCATTTCAACGGGAATTCCACGATTTCCCAACACAGATTTTGGGGTTTAAATTGGGCATGCAAATTTACAGCATTGACCAACAGAAAGCTGACTGTGGGCTGTGCTACATTGCTACACTATTGACAATAGACTATGGACCTTTTTTGTCAGCAAAATTTCACCAAAATGTCACTAACGTGACTTCGGGCCCTATTTTAATGGTCTGCGCGCATGCCGCAGGTACACTTAGGGCGTGTCCGAATCCACTTTTGCTAGCTTAACGATGAAAAAAAACGGACGGCCTACCAGGCGCATGGTCCAAAAGGGTTGTACCTAGTCTCTTAATGTGTCATAGGTGTGTTTTGGGTGTAATGTGCAATAAACCAATCAGAGTGTCATCTCCCATCTCCCATTCCCTTTAAAAGCCAGTTGCGCTTGCACCATGGCGGATTCACTATTTACATGGCGAAATTTGCGAGGTGAATGACTGAAAGCTTCTCCAGAGAGGAATCATTTTATGTTTAATATTTAAAAATGTTTGTGTGCTGCTGCGCGTCCCTGTGTTTGTAATAAGCAGAGTGTACACGCGTTGTGCACTCGCGTATAGTCGCATATTACTAACGCGCCCTTTAAATTAAAAATACTGCGCTATTGACTTTAGACCAGGTTTTTGTTGGTCAGTGGCATAATCGTTTTCAGTTGTCTCAAAATAGTAATGCGTCAACAATGCACCTTAACACACCTCATTTCACACCAGCCTGCCCATGGGCAAACAGATTGCTATTTATACAACGTGGCGCTGGACGAGAAAATGATAACTGCGTCGGACTGAAACAAGCACAAAGACACTCGCATCACGCTTGGCATGGCATTGCACCGGGTGTATGATAGGGCCCACCATCTTAAAAGTATACCGCTGCTCATATTTTGAACTTCTTTTTATCCTTAAGCGAAGAATGAAAAAGAACTTTGCTGTAAGTATATACCAGCCTTTATTAATTTAACAGACTAAAGCACATCCACCCCACATCCTCTTCTGTCAATGTCTCTCACATTTCCCTCCGCTGTTTTAACCAACTGAGTTACAAGACTTCTCTTGACCGCAAATCCCTGCTCAGTAGGAGGGTGTGCACCCCCTCGCTTTCTTTTTCCATGCCTGATGGAAACCAGAGTCCAGCCAGTGTGCCAAGCACACCCCCTGTGCCAAGCCTGTCCTTTATTACCCTCCAACACAGGCCTGTTTGGCGCATTCCTCAACTCATATCCTTCACACCCCCATCCAGCTTCCTGGCCTTCTTCTATCCCGTGAAAGGAGCCATAACTGCTGTTATTGTAGGATAATGACCCAGACAAGATCACAAAGAGCTCTGCTTTGCACTTATAGATAAAGATTTACTATTCAGAAAGGTCAGGAACAGAACACTTACAGAGAGGCTGAAGGATGCTTGCACTCTCACCTGTGTGGGCCGCCGGTACTTCCTGCAGGCCGTGACGTGGGCGATGACACTGGCATGGCTCTCTTTGCTCACATTGATACCATTCACTTTAATGATGCACTGGCCTGGGTGAAGGCCGGCAACTGCCGCAACGGTGCCTTTTGAGAAACAGGAAGAGAGGTAACAGCTGTTTGAAAAAGTGGACAACTTGTCTGCTAATCTAATTTGGTAAAATTCTACAAATAGAATAGCATTATACCAAAAAAATTATTCTGCTAACGAGACTATAGTGCCGTTAGCTTAGCAACATGCTAATTACTGATATCCTCTGCAGAGTGCTATTTGTTGACTATTTTACTTAATATCTGTGCGTGCTACGTATTATAATAACTACAGTATCATGCCATTAGTTTAACAACATGCAACATGTAGGCTAATCTATATTGATTGTGCAATGTGCTATTTGTGTACTAATTTATTTAATATTTGTCTGTGTAATATGCTATGTTAACTAGAGCATCAAGCTAGCAAAATGCTAACTTAACAACATGTATTGATTCTCCTTTGCGGAGTACTATTTGTGTGACATTCAGTTGTTGCCCATGTAAAGCATCCCAAATTGGTCACTTAAATGTAAGGTTGTATGTTTTGGAACAGAGCCATGTTTTTGAGTGTGCATACACAAATGAGTAAGGGAGAAACACAAATCATCACAAATCTCCTAAATACACAATCTCATTTTTAAAAACAGACCCATCAGCCACTAAATCCATGTATAAGCAGAGCATGAATAATGGCGAAGATATTCTCTGTGACTGCTCTTCTTTTAAAGTTCACATCCGAATGCTAGTTAAGCAAATCACATAAACAGTTTGACCCCAAGGTTAGGATCCACACAGATAGATCCACTTGGCAAGGGCACCACTTTCTGCATTACGGCAGGTGGTACTGTAAACTGAAATGAATTTGACTTTAGTTCGTTTTCAGAAAAGCAAAACACATCAATAAAATCCCTGATCCCTGAAGCTGTTTATCTGTAGATGATGTGTGGTTCCTATAAAAGATATCTGAAGGCCAGGCCGACATTTAAAGTTTCACGGGAGAGACTAAATATTCATAGATTGTTTGCATAATCTCCTAAACAAACACAGAGCTTATACTGAATATCTCTTTCTGTATTAAAAGTGCATGCCTCTGTAAAAGGCTCCTGTTTCTCTAATCACATTCCATGGTCTGAAGTCTTTACGCTGTTTTTTTCCCCCTGAGTAAACGCTCTCTCACTTCTGCAGACAGTGAAACTCAGGCAAAAGCAATTTTTAAGAACAAGCAAGCACATTAGGCAGGGTAATAATTATCCTAACTCCCCACTGAGCTTATGAACAGCAATCACTTGAAGGAGCAGCTGACCTTCTAAATGTGGGAGGAGAAACTTGTACTATGGTACTACCCTGCTGAAAAAAATAGCTTAGGCTAGCATAAATGTCCATAGCTTTTACGCTTTATTTTAGGTAGTGCTGGTTTGATTGCTGGCAAAATCTAGCTAAAGCTGGTTGACAAATCAGCATAGTCTTGTTAACAAAAATGGTAGACCAAAGTCCCCCTGTAGTCAATAATTTTATCCTAAATCTCATCTTTGATCACCAAAATGACATATTTAAATTTTTGTCCTGTGAAAAGTTTTTTATTCGTGCCTTAAAATAGCTTGAATGTAACTACACTCTTGCTTCATTCACTCCCACAAGCTCAGAAATACAAATGGGCAACTTACTGAGGTAAACGCTGCAAAATGGTGCTCTTTACAATGGCGGGCACATATTTTTGAATGCCGAATGCCGAATTTTTGAATGCCGAATTTAGGCTTCAAAATGCTCTTCAGAAACCTACATGGACCCTACATCTATATATATTTTTACAGTCTATGGTTAAAACTTGTGGTCAACCGATATAGGTTGTTTTGATGCTGGATGCTGATATCTAAGAGAGCATGGTGGTCAGTGGCTAATATAAAGCCAATTTGATGTCACACTATATTTATATTTATATTTAAAGAGAATAAATTACACATGCATAATTTCTGTCAATAAATATATATTATTTTTTGTATTCATATTTACTCAAATAATAAAAAAAATTATAAATTTGAAAAAAATATTTGAACTTGATTTTAAAAAATCTGAAAAATAAACATTTATAGTTTAGATAGGAACTTCTTAGTTCTGTCATTTAATTATAGATAAAAATTTAAAAAAGTTAAAATACAAATAAAAAGAAAGTAAACAATCATATTTTTTTCGAATACAGAACAGGTTCTCAGCACCATGTCAAAAGAAATGCCCTGCATCTGAGCAGCAAATGCCGATAATCAAAAATGATACATATCGGCTGAAATAATAAGAGAATTTTGCCTTCTTGCTAACTTCCACCAGAATTAGTCAGACTTCAAACCCTTCAAGTAAATGGTCTCTCACAACTAAAACAATCAAATTGGATTAATTCAGAATTTGGATTTGCACTAATCCTGACACATTCAGCTTCTGTTTAGTGTGAAGCGAACATTGTTCTTCTATCTTTTGTTCTCTGGCAGTGTAAGCTGGATGTGTTTTCTTTTTTCATTCATCTCTCACCATGTTTGAAAAAAAAGCACCTCAGACACACAGTAGGAAGTGAGAGTTGTGCCGGTCTTTTTATTTATATATAGATAGGCTCAATCTGGCTCAAGTCCGGTCCTGTTCCTACAGCTCCAGCTGTGATCCAGCTGAGGTTCAAAAACACAGTAGGATAAAGGGCATAAGTAACTTCCTATAGCCCAGCCCAGTTTTTCTCTCTTCCTTTCTCTCTGTTCGCTCTTACCTCTGCCAACCGCATGCACTACAGATGGGCCGAACCCTCGGATCTGAAAGCCCAATCCGTCTGCGGAATCTGGGATCTTCACAGTCCTGTGTAGCAGATTGACACACAGACATCAATTTGGCCAACATTTTCCAGCCACTGCTCCAAGTGTTTTGTGTATTCGTAGTTGGAGTAAATATCAAGCTGATACTAATCAATAAAAGGATGTTTATCTGGCAGGGTTCTTTTTTTTAAATTGATATCAGGCTTTATAGCCTGTATGGCAACATAGTTCAGGTGTTATGAAATCATAGGATCATAGGAGTCTAGAGGTTTTCCACTCACTCTCTGGGTTTGGTGCTGACCAGTACTCTGAGAGGACCTTTGCTGTGGAAGCACTGCTTTAGGAAGTTTTCCACCTCCTGGAAAGGTCTCAAGAAGACCAGGTCCCCATTAATGGCAAAGATCTTTTTCCCCACTTCCAGACCAGCCATCTGCACAAGAGACACACAGGAATATCAAATAAGCTCTCAACGTCATGTTTAGTTCTAGGTCTTGTTTAGTTTTAGTCTTAGTTTTCATTATCCATGTCATTGCCTGAATTATAGTCATTCATTTGCTGTCATACCCTTGATCCCTGTGCCTTCTTCTTTGTATTTAAGTCCTCTGTTCCTCAGTTTAGTGTCTATTGTTAATGTTATGTTGGTTCGTATGTGGTATTATTGCTCTTCGTGTTCATTAAAAGTCTATATTGTTTGTTCATCCTGCATCACGCATCATCCTTTGGATCTAATACAAGCAACCTGTGACACTGGCATTAGCATGTTGCTAAGCTAACAGCACAATAACTCCAAATACTGTGTAAAATAATAAATTTTAATTGCACCAAACTACATTTAAAAGATATCTTTCAGTATTACATGAAATATACTAAGGTTTAAAAGTTTGGGTCAGTCCGATTTTATTTTTAATTAATACGTTTATTCAGCAAAGACACATAAAAGTGACAACGTCACAGGCTGCTGAAAATTCAGCTTTGCCATCACATTTACATTTACATTTATGCATTTAGCAGACGCTTTTATCCAAAGCGACTTACAACTTGGGGGTACATGAAGCGATAGGTCATGAAGAGTCGAGAAGCTCAATAAGAGCCTGAAATCCTGAGACCGTGTACATAGCTCAGTGTAGCACAGGCTAGAGTAGGGAGGGAAGAAGAAAGAGAAAGAGGAGAGGAAAAGTGTTTTTTTTTTTGTTTTTTTTATGAGGTTAAGTGTTCACGGAAGAGCTGAGTTTTAAGTTGACTTTTGAATGATGTCAATGATTCTGCATTGCGGACGGTGTTGGGAAGATCGTTCCACCAGCTGGGAACGTTGAAAGAAAATGTTCTGGAAAAAGATTTTTTCCCCCTCTGTGATGGGACCACAAGCCGTCGTTCCTTTCCTGAGCGAAGGCTTCTGGTGGGGGTGTGGATTTGTAGAATGGGGTCAAAGTAAGCAGGAGCTAAGCGCGTGGTGGCTCTGTATGCAAGCGTCAGCGCCTTAAACTTGATACGAGCAGCGAGTGGTAGCCAGTGCAGGGAGATGTACAAGAATATTCACATAGAAAACAGTCATTTAAACTCTAATAATAAAAAATATTAATCAGACCAAACCCAAACTTTAAAACAGTAGTGTATACAGTAACAACATTTCTTTTTGTTTCACTACGTATCACTTTGGATGAAGTTGATGTGATGAACCTGTGTATACATCCAATAAGTTATTTAAGGTGAAAAAAGAGACTTTTGTTCAGAGAAATCAGAAAAATACTGTTTCTGAGCATAATTTCTATGTATCTAATTAAATATTCATACATTTTATGTGTGATTTTTCTTTTTAGGTTTCAGGCTTCTGTATTCATTTTCACAGGTGTACGGTTCAACCCTTTCATCCATATGCGCAACTTCCTACTCTGAGCTCTCAAGTGGATGTAATTCATTCACTCTGTGCTTTACTCAATGGATTGGACACGTCTCTTGCCTGCTATAAATATAGCCTAACCATTCTTCTCCAACAATAAAATGCACAGTTTCCGGATCATGTTGTTCCTCTGCATTGAGAAAAATGGTTGGGCAGCTTTTCTTATTTGCTGCTGCTTTCTCCTTCCTTTTTTTCATTCACTTTCCTCTATTATACCTCTTTCCTTTATCCACCCTCGCTCTCTCGGCCACAGTCTTTCTCTCAGTTACAAACCTTTTTTGCTATTTTTACGAGACAGTTCCTCATCTATGTAAGTGCACAGCTGGATTTTATTGCCTATTTCTTTTATTTCACTATGCTCTACATTAGAAACACACAGAGCAGATCCACATGCAATGCAGCATGGAGCTTGTACTGTGACGCACAAATTACTTCAGATCTGGGTAGCATTACTCTCTCTGCATCAGAACCGAGCAGTGCACTTCACCACATTTACCAGAGTTTGATCTAACAGATCAAACATATTAAAGCACTAAAAGGAAACCTCGATTTGATGTCTATTTCTGTTATAAGCCTACATAGGCACACATCAAAATGCTAATTACAACAAAGTAAGTTCAAAGTAGTGAGTGTTAATTGTGAAGTTTTAGGGATTTAATTGATGTTTAAATGCCTAATTTGTCAGATTGAGCAACACCTACACTGTTAAAAATAAGGGTTCTTTATTGGCATTGATGGTTCAATGATGAACCTTTAACATTCATGGACTCTTTCCACTGCACAAAAGCTTCTTTATAGTTGAAAAACGTTCTTTAGATGGCCCCCAGAATATTCTGTTGTATGAATATCTGAACATGCAATATATCAAGAGAAAGAACAGAAAAGAACAGATTTTATTCTAGCTTCATGCATTATTTTTTAACAACACTTGAATGTGGATAAGTTTCATAAAAAAGCAACATTTTGAGCAAAAAGCTGAGAAAATAGCAAGACTATGTTTGGATCAGATTTAGCACAATGAGCAAAACACAGATGGAGTAGATCGAGTTCATCAACACCCCCAAAGCTGCACAGTCCTAACCACTTCTTGGGTCGACATTTCACTCGGTAACATTAGGCCGTTTGGATTTATATGCTGATCATATTGTTGCTGATTGCATTATTTTTCATATGCATCTGCTTATATATAAGATTACTTGTTTCTGCTTCTTTTTCCTGTGTTTTGATGGAAATACTATACTCGTTTGGGAGATGTGTAATAGTGCCCCCTTAGCATATTACAGTGAAAACCTGGAAAGCCGTAAAAACTCGTCAGTGGCAGGGAAGCTTTTTCTCATGAATGACGAGTCAACTAGTCAAGGGCAGTGAAAGAGTGAACCAATTGACACGGTTAGATTTTTGGCCCTTACCTCGATTTTACCTGGCATGTATAACCAGCATTCTGTCGGCTTATTGAAGCGTGTATGTGTGATAGGTAAGCACACTTAGTGCGTATTTAAATGCATCCAAACTAAAACTAAACTCTGCAGGACAATGTCCCTCCAGGACAAAGTTTTGACACCCCTGGTGTGTCGGATTGTGTATGTAAACCTTATGACCCATGCCTGTTTTTTAAAACCACCCACACAAAGGTAACACACACACCTCAGCATGGGAACCTTTCTCCACTGATTTGACGATGGGTACTCTGTTTCGATCTTCTAGCGTGAAGCCATAACCTCCTTCACTTGGCTTTATCTGAAATCAGAGTACACGGTTATCAAGACTGTTAGATTTTGTTGTGTCATGCAGCGATATTTTATTACGATTCATGCTTTAGAGGCGCTCCTAGAATGTGAATTTCTGTCTCTCACGGGCATAGACTGTCAAACCAGTTGACTTCATGTTTAAGTGTAATGAGAGGCTGGTTTAGGAACAGTCAAGCATAATTACTGTTTAAGACTCTAGAATCAGAGCTGGCCTGAGTTCAGACCCCCCGTACGTGCCGAAGCAGAAAAGCCCCATGCGAGTGGATTGAAACCACATGGGCTCAAGCCAACGTGCACTATTGTAAGTGCCATCAGCTGTAGGCCATTACAGATGACATCTCTCACCAGCAGCAACTTGGCGATGACATTCTCCACTATTTTTAGGTCATGTTTTATGGGCTTGTGTTTGGTGTTGGAACCTTCCATCTCCTCGTCGGCGAAGAAGCGGAACAGAAGAGGTTCATCCTTAAATTCACTTTTTTCCAAAACTGCGAAAAGACAAAAGCAAGGTGTTTTAGAACACATAATACCTGATGCTCATTCAGTAGTGCTAAATGTAACATGCATAGCTAACATAAAATTACATTATATTATTAATTATATTATTATAAACGTACATATTTAATTTACCGTTATTTTACAACTACTCGTTTTCATTTCATTTCAGCATCTTTTTTAAAGTCGTCCTATAACTGACACAGCAACAAGCAACATTATAAAAACTTCTTTGTTGTTATGAGGATCAAATTGATGTGTAAATTGAATTTATGTACCACACAGAAGAAAGCGACACATAATGTACTGGAATGACAAGAGCTGTACAGAGTGTTTCAGGGAGGAAGCCTTTTCTATGGAAAGTGGGTCCTGTGAAAAGGAACAGGCCAGGATTTCAATCTGTCACCAGGGCAACATGGGCTCTAAACAATCCCTTTACTTTTGTAGTAAAAATACCCCCAACAAGAAAAAGAGGTCCAGTGTTCTCCACACTTCTATGCGCAAGATTAGATAACGCTGAATTAGCTTTAATGGTCACATAACCAAGAGAACCAGCTTCAATGGATGAATGCCATAATCACATTCAAGACCAAAAAATGAAAGCGCCAGTCTAGTTATTACGTTCCATAAATTTGTTGGTTGTTAACCACGTATGAAACTGAATTGCAGGCTGTAAGGAACAGCCCATGTTAGACTATAAATGAGTCACACGAGCATGATGTGGACTTTGGCATCAAGTGCCCTGAAAATGAGACCCGAATCCTGCAAACAAACAGTTGCCATGACAACAAGCCAGTCAAACTTGGATTGTGGAGAAGGTCAAGGCTGTTGTCAAGAGAGAGAATGTGCAGAATCCAGTTAGAGGAAAAGTTTTGCAATGCAAATTTAGCTCATATACTTCAAAAAATAATTTTCTTCATCTAAATGTGTCGTTATGTTTTACATTAAATAAAGAAGGAAAACCATGTAAGATGTTATTTTATAGCAGTGTTTAGTGAAGAAATCGTTCTCGTTCATCACTTGCTTTTTCAGTTGGAAAGATTGCTATTTTTAATGAATGAACTAATGTTAATGTCTCACTTAAAACACACAAAAAGACACTTGTCACCACCACCTAAAGCCACTGAATGAATCAGAAAATGAATCAGTGAACAAATCAATGAATGAATCCATGAACAAATCAGTAAATTAATCTGAACACATATTTTGGTGAACAAATCCTTTTCGTTCACTTCAGTGCTGTCTTATATTCCTTTGTGTAATCGCTTTTTTGAGTAAAGAATGCCTGTTATTTTTTTTATTTTATTTTTTATGAATCGTCGAGTTAATGATTCAATGTCTCACTTATAACACACAAAAAGACACTTGTCATCACCCAAAGCCAATAAACAAACCAGGGAATGAATCAGTGGGCAAATCAGTGAATAAATACAAATGAGAAAAAGAATATGAACCTCTTTTTGGTAACTTTATTTTACAGTGTCAATGTTACATATGATACAGTAAATTATGCATAATTGCATGCAACTAACCCTAAACCAAACTCTAATCCTACCCTAACCCTATAGTAAGTACATGTAGTTCATTCATATTACTCAGTAGTTCAATATATAATTACACTGTAACAATGCACCTTAAAATAAAGTGTAACCCTCTTTTGGAGTTTGGAAAAGTGAGATGAATCAAAATTTTACTAGTATAATGAGTACTTCATTTTTCTTATCCCATTTGCAAATTGTATTTTGTCGTTGCTGTTGTTTTAAAGTATAAACTCACTATAATTGATTTGATTTATGCTTCAAACATCCTGGTTGACACTTGGGATGAGTTCAAAAAAAGACAACACAGTGTCAAAGAAACAAAAAGAAAAGGTATAATCAGACAGAAAAAGAAACAAAGAGGGGGGGAAAGAGAGACAATGAAACAGACAGCTATCATACCATGATGCATGAATCCATTGTCACACAGCTCCACCCCCAAGATCAGCGCTTCCTCTCTGCTTCGGCAGTCACCCTGCAGAGGAGAAAAAGACAAGTGCCACTCTCTTTATCTGCTTACAAGCGGTCAAAATGTCACACACACCCTAACTTGAGCTCCAAGAAAACCATATTTAATTCACACAAACACTACTACGGTCCAGTCATTACAGTTCAAAGTCTGAAGGGTCACTTCCCAGCTAACAGGGAATGTTCTCAGAATTTTAGCTAAAGTTATAGCAAGGTTCTCCAGTCCTTCCAGAAAAATGCTGCTTTTTTTTGTGATTGTTGCGGGCAAAAATCCTTGATTATGCGGCACGTTTTCTTAAAAAATGCGATGGAAAATGCGGGATATTTATGCAATTTTATGCGATAAAACTTGCAAAAACTGCGGTTTGATGAAAAAGAGAAAAAAAGCTAATATTTTTAATTTAATATTTAAGTTCTCATCTTGTTTTATTGAAGACCTTAATAAACACATGGCTCAATTTGGACTGATTTCAAAACAATGCATCATGAAGCTTCGAAGCGTTATGAATCAGTGAGTCGATTCATGATTCGGATCGCGTGTTTAACTGCTGAAATACGTGACTTTGGCGATCCGAACCGCTGAATCGACTCACTGATTCATAACGCTTCGAAGCTTCATGATGCTGTTTTTTGAAATCGGTCAGCACACCGGGAAACTGCTTTGGGCGGTCTTTTGCTGTTATTTTTGTTGGCAAATGGGAATTTGCGTGCTTCATCATGGTTTCACCGATATTTATGGTTTCACCAATATTTATGGTTTCAACAGCTTTTTTCAAGCAGGGTTTGCATCTTTTCGATGACGTTCACGTCGGGTAGTTACGTCACTTCAAAACGTTCCCATGCCAATAGGGGGAAATGGCGGCTCTTGTGTGAAGTAAACAAACATTTTTCAACTTTCTGCTAATATATATGACTTTTTTGCAACGAAAATGCGGGGATTATGAAATCATGCTAGCCCCGCATATTTTGCACGTGGAAATAGGCAATTTGCGGCGTATTTGAAAAAATGCGGTCCCCGCATAAATATGCGGACTTTGGCTGATTATGCATTAAATCATGCGATCGCATAATCACGTTTTTCTGGAGGGACTGGTTCTCTCACAGTTATGAACAAATGTTCTTCCAGTAACATTAATGAAACATTTGTTCAAAGTTATCTGATCTTTAATAATGTTCTCAAAAAGTCATCACAACAACATCCTTTATAGATTGATCATGGAACGTTTTTACCTTAAACCTTTAGTGTTTTAAATGTTACTTGTTTCGGAACGTACCCATTTTGTTTGAAAAATGATAAAAGTGTAATTTTCCCTCAACTCTTTTAAAACATAAAAAAAACTGGACATTTGAGAGAACATTCAAAAATAATGTTTTTATAACCTAATGGGAACGTTAGCAAAACGTTCCTAGAATATATCTTTGTGAGCTGGGTTGACCACATGGTAATAATACAAAAATTAAAAAAACTAAACTAATCTTATTGAACACTGGTGTGCATGATGTGAAAGTTGCCTCTAAATATCTGAACCACATTTCAAATTTAATCCAAATCTGCAGTCTCACAGTGATTCGCCTTTTTTTAAGTGGACAGAACTAGACTATGTGGCTAGGTGAAGGTTTATTGTTACAGTTCACTTCCACCTCTGTATATTTGAGATTATCCGGCCTGATTATCCAGCTACTACTTCTGCTGAATTTGCTCCATTCTTTCTTCCTGTCTCATTTCCTATGGAGGTCACTGTGTTTCCAGTCGGTCTATAAAACAGTATCAAGTATTACCTGTGCTATCAGCCAGTCGATCAGCTTGTTGGCCATTACCACCGATTTATACGTTCGTAGATGATAATCCTTATCCCTGTGTGGAAAACAAGTAACGTTTGACTTGACCAGTTCAAAAATGTCTCCTTTTTACAGCCTCAAGAGACACACATTTCAAGTTGACTGTTAACCTTTGCCTTGACTTGAATCCGCTTGAAAAGCTCTTGAGAGAGCTGTTCTGGACTTTCACATCCCAACAACCCTTTCTCCTCATTTTTTCAAAGCCAAAACAAGTGATTTACCTTGTATTTATTTCAGGGTTGCACAGGGGTCACAATGTTTGACCGAATAAGGAACCTCCACACATAGTCTGCTCTTGCTGACCACACTAAGTTACACAAAGTTGATCTGAGTGAATTTAGAGTTACACTTTATTTTGATGGTCCACTCTGTTGCACCTACATGTCAACTAACTCTATAAACAACTATAGTCAACTTATAGTTAACTTATAGTCAACAGAATGTCTAAAGGGGACCATCAAAATATTCCAAAATCAAAATGACTGATTTTAGATATTATGGTACAGAAGTTTTAAAGGGTTAGTTCACCAAAAAATTAAAATTCTGTCATTAATTACTCATCCTCATGTAGTTCCAAACCCCTAACAACTTCGTTCATCTTCATCATTCTCCTACACTGTTAACGTAGTAAACACAGTGAAGTGCTTCCGGGTACGACTTCAGAATGCCGGTTTTGTATTGGCCGACACTGATGCTGACGCAGGAGATGGCCAATAATGAGGTGGCATTCTGCCGTCGAACCCGTAAGCACTGCACTGTGTTTACTACGTTAACAGCATAGGAGTCTGATACAGATGAGAAGAAGTGGTTGAATAAAGTCTTTATTTTTGTTTGTTTTTTTGCACACAAAAAGTATTCTCTTCGCTTTATAACATTAAGGTTGAACCAATGGAGTCACGTGGACTATTTTAACAATGTCTTTACTACCTTTTGAAAGTTACCTCCAGAAAGCGTAATTTCATCAAAAATATCATAATTTGTGTTCCGAAGATGAATGAAGGTTTTACGGGTTTGGAACGACATGAGGTTGAGTAATGCAGGCTGAATTTATGACAAAATTTTCATTTTGGGGTGAACTAAATTGAATCATGAATGACTTATTTTTATTGAATCATTGAGTTAATGGTTCATTGTTTCAGTCAAAACACAAAAAAGACACGTGTCGCCACCTAAAGCCATTAAACGAATCAGTTAACTAATCAGTGAACAAAGCAGTGAATGAATCCTATATTAATCTGAATATATATATATATTTTTTCAGTTGTAAACAGCTGTTATTTTTAATCAATCGTTGAGTTAATGATTCAGTGTCCCACTCAAAACACAAAAAAGCACTTGCCACCACCAAAAGCCATTGAACGAATCAGTGAACAAATCAGTAAAGGAAAACATGAACAAATCAGTAAATTAATGACCAATTTTTTTGTTGTTGAACAGAATATTTTGGTTGTCACTTCTGGGATGCGTGAAGATATGACCGAAGGAAAAATGTTGACCATGGTTGGATCAGCAAGCTGTAAATTCAAGATGTAAATTCAAGTTCAGGCTCTTTAAAGGACACTGCTAAAGCCAGAAACATTTAGACAGGCATATTGGCCACTGTGTGCAGCTCACACTGTTTCTTGAGTGCCCTATAACTAGTGTTTCATTTTTAAGATGATGTGTCAAGATAAAAATAGTAAAATTTTACAAGACGCCTATAATCTCGACATACAACGTGTTTCTCTGCTCCAGTAGAGGTCAGCAGGTGTCCCTCAGCCCACTTCAGTACAGCTCCTGGACCTGGAGTGGGCCAAATTGATGCGTTGTGGCTGCTTCCAGACCACAGGAAATGAAATGGAGCAATGATTTTCCCATGAAGCCAGGGGTCTCTCGGGGGACACTCACTGCGCTAGGTCAGAGGGCTAGACTAGGGCCCACACCCTACATCTCACACACACTCAACGCCAAACTTAGCTGTTTGCAGTTCTGAGAATTACATCCCCATTCTATTTTTACACAAGCAAACACCTCCAGATGACAGGAAATGTGCCTTTTCTCTCAAAGGAATCCCACTGTAACTCTCTCAATGTGCACCTCACGTGTCTGTGATGAGTTCTGATTATATAAGGATTTGTTTTAATCACAGTCCAGAAGTGTGAGGCCGGACAGGCTTTGCCATGATTTAACCGCTACAGACATGGAGCCAGCCCGTTCCTCTGTAGCTGTACCCAGTACTGTCACCATGACAAATGAGGGTAAACAGTGTTACCACAGGCAGTCATATGCCTGGCACAAGAGCACTCCAATCTGCAGGACAAGTGTATGCAAAGTCAACCAAACCGTTTAAATCCTCTTGGGTCTCAAGATCTTAGTCATTTGGTCATTTTTTTAAACTCTTCAACATTTACTTTCTTTTTGTTCTACTTCTCTAATTATGTCAGCAATGTTACTCATCCTGGATTTCAGGGTGCAGAAGACCGTTTTTTTTTTTTAATGGGTAAGGCGGGGGCGTGAAGGCCCCCCAGAACCCCTCCAACCAGCAGGAAATACCAGATAATTAAACTAGAGCTGGATACTCCAATTATAGCTCCACAAGGAAGAGATTCTCAGTACAGAGTAGAGAAATGTGGGCACATAGGCATTCTTAAGCCCTATTCGGACAGTAATTGATTCTCATGGGGACGTCTGTAAAAATCAATTTGCATGGCACATCAGTGATAAAACTCATGCATTTGGACGTTGATTTATTTATGGTGGAGGAACAAGTTCTGTGATCCTATGTATCTTGCTCATGCGCTTGCTCACGTTGTCAGTCACATGATTGTCAGCTGTAAACTAAATTTGTGTTATTACTTGGAAAATGAATCAATCCATATTTAATTAAATAATGGAAAAGTAATTTCCTGTTTATTATTTGATTATTTAAAGCTGCAGTCCGTAAGTTTGCCTCTTTGTCGCCATCTCTGTTTTAAATCTGCAATTGCAGTTATATGCGGAATTATCATCTTTTCGTGGGTTGTGCATCGGCATGGCTCCTCAGCGCGGATGAATCTAATGTTTTGAGGAGTATGTGTGGCTGTCATTCATTCACCGCACCGGTGTGGATACTGTACTTCAGAATCACAGATTCTACGTCTTGGAAGTATGACCCTTTTGTGCTGACCAACTGAGAAAAAAAAAAGCATTACAATACTGTAGCCTACCCAGGACTCCTTCTTTATGTATACAGACATGACATAATGACAGTACCACTCAAATTATCAAACATATTATTACAAGCTTACCGTCGTGAATCAGGCTAAGGTAAGGGGGTAGTTTTGAACACTGGCTGGTTATGTACTTGCTCAATAATTGATTTTGGATCATTTTTAACCAAAAAAAGTTGCGGACTGCAGCTTTAAGTATCCTATTTAAAAATAGGACAACTAATATCTATATGGCATATATTCAGCCTTACAGACAACATTTAACAATGCAAATGCACAGGTGCACACACAAAGTAAACATTGAAATGTTGTATTGAGAGCTGTTTAATGTATTTTACCTTCCAGAAAAAGGCTTGCAACTCTTACGAATACATTTGTAGGAGTGCACATTTGCAGTACAACCCAACAATCCTTTCAACAACCATGGCAGAATTTAGCGGAAAATTGGAAAATGGATTAATCCGATCACCCGAACAAGAAAACGTGCCCTCGGAGTCCATTGGCTTTGTGTTGGCATACAAACTGTAATGTCCTTGGGCCTGTCAGCTGCCAAAACCTCAAATTGTTTTACATTTAGGGCTTCCACTCATTTGTAGTGCAGTTCAGACATGGATTACACATGTAGGAGTACGACACAACAGTGTGCCCAATTAAGACAATAGTTACAAAATGATGGTGTTATGTGCCCAAACATACATAAAAGAATCAATAACTGATCTAATTCTGGATAAGACCTCTAGTATAGTTATTTCTTATCACTTATCAGCCTTTTTTCCTGTAGGTGCTATCTTTAGAGCGGATGTAGAAACGGCAGGGGTGCGAAAGCACCTGGCAGAACTGGCGTGACTAGAGACAGCTGTAATGAGGTGGAACTAAGATACTGGCTCCTTACCTGATCACTGGTGTGAATAAACTATGGAGTCGGCAGAACAGCCTCACACCCTGAGGGGAGAAGGACATCGTTATTGTATGTCGAACTTTTCCAAGGGGCAGAAAGAGACAGAGTGAAACCGGCCATTTAGCAGAGCACAGCCCGTTGAGTTACCTTGGAGATGACATCCTGCATGTCACTGCGAGGGTGGTATGTGCCGTCATCATAACGGAACCTATAGAGCACCGGCTCCGGTTTAAACTGGTGCTTGTCTGTAACTGGAATGAGTTTAAGAGGGTGGAGATTTAATCAAAACTACAACAAAATGCAAAATCCAAATAATACATTTCCATACATAAATGTATGTTTGCCCTACCATTCAAAAGTCTGGTGTCAGTGCAATTTTTGAAAGAAATTAATAATTTTATTCAGCCAAATATGCATTAAATTTGTTTAAAAAAAAATTGACAGTAAAGACATACAATGTTAAAAAAAATTTAACTTTCAAATGCATCATGGTTTATACAAAAATATTAAGCAAACAACGGTTTTAATATTGATATTAATAAGAAATGTTTCTTGAGCACCAAATCAGTATTTTATTTTGAAGGATCATGCGACAATGAAAATTCAGCTTTGCTGTCGCAGGAATGAATTGAGATTTGAATGAATTTGAACGTTTGTTTTAAATAACTCATTTAAATACCTTTTAATTCTATTTGACAATATTACTATTTTTATTAAATAAATACAGCCTTTTTGAGCATACATTAAAAAAATCATGTACATAAATAAATGCAAATATTACCAACTATAATAGCAATAATACTAATAAAGTTAATTTACAAGCCGTCCCACAAAATAATTGGTAATAGTAGAAGAGGAAAGTTTTGACAAAAGATTTTTTAAACCTTTTTAAAACTCTTTTTTTGTATATGAGAAATACAATTGATCATTTTCTATTCAAATAAGTTGTGGAATTAATTAAAGGCGTAAGCATCAAAAGTATCTAATAACAGTGGTGCTATGAGAAGCATTCGACTGGTCATATGCTCTCAAATGGTATATTTGGTGACCCACCCTATGAAGATTAAAGACTGGACACATTTTGTGATTTTAAACATATTTGCCAAAGGCAAAAGTATTGAAAACTTTGTACACTTTGCATTGTTCATTAGCACTTATTTTTCAAATAAATACATCAAACACTGCAATATAAAGGTTTAAAACATATAGATTATACTCTATTTTGATTAAAACATGGCAATAGAAATACTATTTACAACAAGGCTAATTGAATATCTTTGTTAGTATTAAAAAGTTGTACAACAATGACACAAAAGGCTACAAAAACTCTTAAGGACCTTCATAATCTGTTCAATGGAATTTAGAGGCTTTCAGCTCCATGTAAGCACAAATGCAAGTAACACCAACATGCTTATGAAAAGTAATCCTGCTCTTTCTGCCAAATGAATTCATCCTTCTCAGGGAACAGTAAAGGCTTAAAGATCTTTCTCACCAAAGCCGCAAATGCGAGCGAGTGGACAGAGAGCCCTAATTCTTGAATTTATTTCTCCCTGTTAGGAAGCGGTGAAGTGAAAAGTGATTTAGCATGAAGTCCTGGCTCAAAGCCAGTCAGTCTCCTTTAAAGAAAAAAAGAAAAAAAAAACAGTCCATACTGTGAGCCTGCATTAAGCAGATCTGGACCCCACCGGCCAAAAGAAATGACAAAAGAAATAGTAAGCAGAAGACCAGCCATTTCCCTCAGTATTAAACAAACAGCAGTGTGTGAAGCGATTAATATTTGTAACACTTCACATAAACAAAGTTATAAAAAGCCATCTGCTCTTGGATGCTCCCATAGTTCCACGGGGCCTGAGAACAATGATGTCAGTGCTCTTAAAATATTAAGAGGGCTATTTGTCCAATCAGCCATCTGCATTAACAAATGAATTAAGTACAAATGGTGATGATGAAACTCATCAACTGACTAATTGAGCTAAGCAGATTATGAAATAATAGTCATTATTTCATAACATTAATGCTGACTGGTTATGACTGAAAAATAAATCTCCAACTGCCTTTAGTTCAATATGCTGTACTGCATTTTTATGTTATCTATTGTTATATGACTCTCAACTATCCCTCTAATTTTTACAGTGTTTTTATAACTAAGGGACACAACACAAAAGAAGATATTTTGATGAATGTTGACCTAAAACCTTCTTTGACCTAAAATATTTACTTTATAAATATTATTATATATATTATATTATATATTTACCACTTAAACTCTGCGGACCCTGTACAGGAATGACATCATCAAGTATATACTTTAAATTTTAAATGTCTGTGGAGGAGCTCTGACCTCATATGTGGTACCATTTGAAAGCGAGTCTCTACTTTCTGGAGACATGCATCCCTTTGGAATTTTTTTACACAAAGTAACTTATTTACACTAAATTACTCTGGGACCATTTCCCCCTATTTTCTGGAATCTAGGGGAAACAGACCAAACTGTCTGCAGGGTACTAGAGCACACAGGGCCACTTTCAAATAAAAAAGCACCTCTTTTTTGGTTATTACAGCTCAGACAACATATGTTCAAAACAGTTGTTATGTGTTAGTTGTTTGAAAGTTGTTATGATGCTACTTTCGTTGCGGTCGTTCGCTCAGCAGCGACTAGGAACATGGTAAAACATGGAAAACAAGATTTAATAATAAGACTAACTGTGTTGAGCTATATAACAATGATTCGTTTTCTGTCTATAAATGTATCAAAAAGTTGCTCACCTGTCTAATAAAACACATAATATATTAAAGCATCTTTGGTGTTTCAATGTTTTCTACAAACTAAATTGGAAACCGAAAAATTGAGGGTAAGGCGGGTTTGATGTCATTGATAGGCGAGGCACGGACACGGTCCATGTCCTGGTTAAAATAGCTTATTTCTCTGGATTTAAACCTTATTGGAAACATTTGGGATAATGTAAGTACACAAGTCAACAAAATATATAACATTGTTCTAGTGGTTTTTGAATATTTTAATCCAAAAATCTGACATATTGTGCCTTAAAGGGTTAGTTCACCCAAAAATGAAAATTATGTCATTAATTACCCTCATGTCGTTCGACACCCGTAAGACCTCCGTTCATCTTCGGAACACAAATGAAGATATTTCTGTTGAAAGCTGATGGCTGAGAAAGGCCTCAGATAGGCCTCCATTGGCATTCAGTACATTCACACTCACAAGACCCATAAAAGACACTAAAACCGTAGTTACAAAGTCCACGTTACGTGAACTCACGAAGCACTACAACGCATGCGCAAGAATATTACACAGATCCGGCGTTCGGACACATGACCCAGAAGCGAGGAGAAGATTTGTTTAGCAGAGGAAGACACACCGTATCTAAGCTGTTGAATTCTACATTGATCGTGCTTTAGGTCTCGGCGTAGTGCTCAAAATGGGACTAAAGTGTGCATTTCATGGATTCCCGAACGCCGGATCTGCGCAATATTCTCGCGCATGCGTCGTGGTGCTTCGTGAGTTCACGGCAGAGGCCAAAACGGAAAACAAGGATGTGTGGAATAAAGTTGTTATTTTGTTTTTTTTTTGTGCACAAAAACTATTGTCGTCGCTTCGTAAAATTAGTGAGAGCCACTGTAGTGAGATGGACTTTGTAACGACGTTTTTAGTGTCTTTTATGGGTCTTGTGAGTGTGAATGTACTGAATGCCAATGGAGGCCTATCTGAGGGTGAGGGTCTTACGGGTGTCGAACGACATGAGGGTGAGTAATTAATGACATAATTTTCATTTTTGGGTGAACTAACCCTTTAATATCTAAATATTAAATACGCCCTTAAATTTTAAGTTTATATTTGAATAATTTAACAATAAATTTGCATGTTAATGGTCACACATGATATGCAGGTAAACAGGTAAAATGCAGATATGCAGGTAAAATGCAGGATATGCACATGGTATGCAGTTTTAGTAAATGTTATTTTATTATAAAAATGTCAGTTCCTCTCGAATCCCAGTTTTTTGGTATACAGCATAGTTACTGTAAAACGTTTCAGCTAGTAGTGGCATGTTGAAAGTCAGAATATGTAATCAAATATATAACACAACGGCATATAGTGTAAATGGAACTAACCGTGGTGGATGATGCCATTTTCCAGGAGGGCTTGACCCAAATGAACCCCCTCCTCAGGGTTATTGGTCTCTCCGATATCCATCAGCCACGACACAAACTCACTAAGAAAAGACAGATAGAGTACAGTAAAATAATGAGAAGAAAAACAAAGAAGGACCCATAAATTATATGAATGACAAAATCATTAAAACTGAGTGATCGCACCACAGAGATGAGCTCAATAATATCTATCTATCTATCTATCTATCTATCTATCTATCTATCTATCTATCTATCTATCTATCTATCTATCTATCTATCTATCTATCTATCTATCTATCTATCTATCTATCTATCTATCTATCTATCTATCTATCTATCTATCTATCTATCTATCTATCTATCTATCTATCTATCTATCTATCTATCTATCTATCTATCTATCCTATCTATCTATCTATCTATCTATCTATCTATCTATCTATCTATCTATCACAAAGATCTTCAAACTACAGTAGTATTCAAGTATTCAAACTACAGTACATAAGGCTTAAATATTCCTCAAAGTTCAAACCTTTTAGAACTTTTCTATTTCTCCCCTGTTCTTTTTCAATCTGTCTCTGGTCTTTTTCTCCTGGTGAAGTTAAACTGACTGCCCTGTATAATTTAGTAGTTTTGCTGGGTAAAGCCACTGTCTCAGTGGAGGATATCTGATTCTACTCCCACCACTCCCTCCCCGGCACTCCTTCCCATCCTCCCCTCCGCAAAACCAAAACGAACATGCCAAGCTCCACCAGTGTAATCCTGCGGCTCTTCCCAGAGTTTATGGAACCCATGGTGATACAGCATGAGAAACATCTCAGACTCCAGCAGACCTCTGAGGTTTTAGGTGATTGAATGAATGATGGATATGGAGAACTATCCAAAAAAAAAAAAAAGCAAAAATGACAGTGAACAAAATGACTAAATAAAATAGGCAGATTTCAAATTGAAAGAGAAATGATTTAAACGATTGAAAGAGAAAGATTGCAAAGACAGGACATAATGCAGGGTTTGTCAGCCTGGTGTCACTTTGGTAATTGATTTCAAGTTGTTACATGCATTTCTGCACAATCGAACTGTACATCACTCCACTGTCCTTCTGACTACATTACTTAGATTAATTCCTCCGGCTCTGGATCACAAAGATTGCAAGTTTTTAATCAAGAAACTCAGATGTTCCTATAGCTTAAGATTTCACTTTTTTTAACTTTAGTTAGTGTCTAATGTTGCTGTTTAGGCATTAACAACATCTGCAAAGTTACGATCCTCAACATTCAAAGCAAAGGGAGGTATTTTCTTTTATAGAAATCGCTTTTTAAGGACTACAACAAACGGCTGGTACACTCTAAAAAAATGGTGCTATATAACACTAAAAGTGGTTATTTGGCTGGTAATCATAGGGGAACCGCACCAAATCTTGGTGCTTCGGTGGTTCTTCAGCGGTTCTTTAAATGACTGAGGTGATATAGCTATATATACGCCACCACACAGAATCTATATAGCACCAAAAGTGGTTCCCCTATGATTACAAGCCAATGACTACTTTTAGTGCCATATATAGCACCGTTTTTTTAGAGTGTAGGGACTACAACAGGCTTCTTCACAGGTTAGTGACATCACTAAACCTAAAATGTACATAAACCCTGCCCCCGGTAACACACAACAAAGGCCATGTTGAGAAGAGGAAGAGTTGTTGTAGTAGACCATTTAGAAGTCTGCTCAAGCTGTCGCATCCGTCTTTTCACATTTATTGCGATACAGTATGTAACACAAATGCAATAGCATATCATAAAAGCAAGATGACAACATAAGTTATAACCGTAAATAAACTAAACTATACCTGTTCTATCTTCATGCAGCATATATTCTCTGGCTCTGTGTATCTTACAACAGTTCCCACATGAGCGATTTATAGATTATCATGACAGAATATGCTTATCAATGACTTGAAGATAGTTAACTCCACATCAGCTACATAAATTCATCAACTAACCATTCAGAAACGTCCTGTTGAATTCTACTTGTTGTCACTTCTTCTTGAGTCTCTCCATCATTGTCTGACTTGGTTTTGAACATAAAAGGCTGAACAGTTTCAGACATTTTCATTGCGTGTCTGCGTGAGGTAATCGGAGCTGCTAACACGAGCTCTTGAAGCTTCGCCCTCTTCCTGAAAGGGGGCCGGGAACAGCAGCTCATTTGCATTTAAAGGGACACACACAAATACGATGCGTTTTTACTCACCCTCAAAAAGTGACAATTTTAACATGCTATAAATATTATTTGTGGGGTATTTTGATAGACTGGGTAAACCCAGCCTGATCTGCCGGCGATTTGATTTCGCCCCGCAACTCAGTCTGGAAAACTGTACATTCATTTCTACAGCTTCTGTTACACTTTTGTGGGAACCAATCACAGACTGGCTTATCCACCTGGCGCACTATTGGCGGGTTTAACACGATGACGGATAGAGAAGCGATGGGTCGTTGCCCGTTGATCATGCCTCTTGTGGTCTGATTGGTTGAAGGACTATCCAATTGCATACAGAGTCATTTGAATAAAGCTCGTTTATCACGCCTCTTGTGCAGTAGAAAATACAGAGCAGACTCCCCAGACCAATGTTCAATCTTAAATTGAGCTTGGTATTTTGAACTAAAACTTCACATACACACTCTGGAGACATCTTGTAAAAAGGGGCATTATAGGACCCCTTTAAGTGGCACAACTTGATGTTGTTATTAAGGTCATGTGACTGAATACACAAAATTGCTGGTCAATAACATATTATCAAAAAACTAAAATAAATCTTACACTGATGAGCCAAAACTGAGCAGTCACAGGTGAAGCGAATATCGTTAATTATCTCCTATCAAGGCAATATATTATGGTCTGGGCAGATTAGATGTTAAGCAACCAATCAGTTCTCGTAATAAATGTGTTGGATGCAGAAGAAATACACAGGAATAAAGATCTGAACGACTTTGACCAGGGACAAATTGTTATGGCAAGGCAACCCGGTCAGAGTATCTGTGAAATGGCAAGGCTTGTGGCTTTCTCCCTGTCAGCAGTGTTGATAATTTACCAACAGTGGTCAGAGGAGGGACAAACCGCAAACCGGTGACAGGGAGTTGGGCGCCCAAGGCTCATCGATGCACAAGGGCAACGAAGGCTATCCAGTCTGGTCCAAGCCAACAGAAGGTTTACTGTGGCACAAGTCACAAGCATTTTTAGTGATGGTTATGGGAGAAATGTATCACAACAGACATATTGAACGTCGTAGCCGCAGACCAATCAGAGTCCCTATGATGAGCCCTGTCCACCATCAAAAACGCCTACAATGGACACGTGAGCATTGGATCTGGAACTTGGAGCAGTCAAAGAATGTCGCCTGGTCCGATGGGTCCCATTTTCTTTTACATCACGTGGACGGCTGTATACATGTGCACCTTTTACCTAGGGTAGTGATGGCACCAGGATACACTGAGGGACGACGACATGCCGGTGGAGGGAATGTGATGCATCTGAGTCTGTTTAGCTTTAAAACACGTGCCCTGTTACATTCTCTGTTGAACTCTGTATTATTCTGTCATTCTGTCTGTTTCTGAAGAGCACGAGCCCTCACGCGTCACACTGTGTGATTTACAGACTGAGCGCAACGTCAAAACATCCCACCGCTGTATGGCAAACTACGTTTCCAGCTGGATAAAGCAAACCAGCATCCCGCTAGTAAAGTTTTGATGGATGCGGATTGTAATAAAGGTAAAGACGATTGCGTGACGTACAGGAGTTGTACAGTAAAGTCTGTTATTATTGAATCGCAAACAAAACATGTGCGCTCTCAACGCACTGACCGCACATTGTATTTATGCACAGAAACATTTAAGTATATTCAGTACATTGTTTCCACACACATTCTGAATAAAGTTTTTATCTGGCGTTGGTTTAGGTTTTTTTTTTTTTTTCATATCCATGTGGTTCTGCTCAGTATTGCATCTTGACATGTCTAAAATGTAAACAAGCTCTAAAAAGCTCTAAACAAGTTATTTGTTGTTGTACTTTACGCATACCACTGAATTCTAAAAAGTTTTGTCTGTAATGATTTTTTCATTCATGCTTTGGTGTGCATAATTTTTGAATTGGTAAATAGACTGCATTTATATAGCACTTTCAACAGACCCATGGCCATCCAAAACGCTGCACATCTTGCCTCACATTCACCCATTCATACACCGACGGCGGTGTCAGCCCTGCAAGGCGCCATCCAGCTCTTCGGGAGCAGCTGGGGTTAGGTGTCTTGCTCATGGACACCTCGAAATTTGTTCAGGTGGAACCACCGGAACCACTTGGTAGGTGGGATTGAACCACCAACCTTCCAGTTTATAGACAACCTACATGAACCACTGAGCCACTGCCGCCAATATAATATTAATTATATGGGCTCTTTATATAATTAGGTTATTTGGTGTCCTTTTGGAGCCTTCAAGTGTCCTTTTTTGAAAAGGTTTTTGTAAATAGAGAAAATAGAGAATCATCCTTTAATCTGATAGTTTACTTTGCTGGATATAGCAAATGACTACAAATGTATTTGCTGGATATAGCAAATAACTACAAATGAGCGTATTAAACAAGATAAATGATATATGCTTATAATTTCACGATAAGCATGTGATTAATTGCGATTAATCGCACAAAAGGGTTTGATTAATCATTATTAAAAATTACATATGTGCTAAAAGTGAGGGGGTAAATGTTTTAATGAGAAAAAACAAATCCTCATTATAATAAGAGTGGGATTTATGGGATTACGGTTGGATAGTCCATAAAAGCTGCTGAATCTGGTTAGAGGTTTTAATGATTAGTTGGGTAACACACTAGAGAGTTTGTGTGTGGTCTCAAACTGAGTATTCTTGTTTACTACAAATATTACAAATATAAACAAGAATCATATTACATACATACATATTATGCACATTTATTAATTTAGCTCTGACGAGCACAAAATAAATTACATAATAAATGTGGAAACGAGAGACCATATTTAAATAATAAAAATTACCTCATAAATATCCAATATGTACTAATACTATAATAAATCAATCACCAATATCAGCCAATAACCAATGTGGTCATGATAAATAATGCATCCAACACATACAGTATATTGATAAATGTGAATGCATTGTAAGTCGCTTTGAATAAATTCATAAATGTAAATGAAACATATCGTATGCTAGTCCTGAGACAAAACAAAAACTACAAACATTGTTTTGAGTAGCTTGTTCTAAAAAAAAAAAAAAGGGTTTAACTAAGCAAGTGTTTTAATAATTGATTGTTATTTAAGAGCTAATATTTGCTGCAAATTTACAACTCAGAGTCAAATTTAGCCCAAAGAGACAGACGCTTATTGCAAAGGGAGAACTATATGAAAGCAGAGCAGATTGAAATGATATTAAAAGTGAGGACATAGAGAGATATGAAGCAAACAGAGATAATACTACTAAATCAAAAATACTACTGGCTGTGATTCACACATTAAATTAGTAACACAAACTGGTGGCCCGATCACCGCAGCGTTTCAGCAAGCTCACCCAGACAGAGATATATTTTCACAGGTTCTGCTGTCATATGTTTCTTCAGTCCATCTGGCTTTCTGAGATGCACAAACCACCCACTCATGAAAATTATTTGCTGTCTGTGATCTCTATCCTAAATGAATCCATTCCCGCTCCAGACCTCTCTGTCTGTGTGTTGTCTGAAAACGCTAGGGGAAACAAAAAAATGCCCCTAAATTAATTTACAATATAATCTAGCCACAAGTATGAGCCGTTGTTCTTTGAGGAGGTTTTTTCCTTTTGAACTGACAAATCCCAACCAAGAATGGCATTCTAAAGAGTGAAAGTCTTGCTTGTGGTTGAGTTTTGACTTGAGTGTCTTATTTTAGCATACGGTGAGGTTGTCGTATTGACATCTCAGAGGGTTTAAATTATGAATGCCAGCTGCAGAGACTTCTGGATTGCCAGGCGAGCTCAGTTAATCGGAGTTCAGCCTGAGGATTTCCCAACCACACTTAAAACAAAAGAGATCAGAGCATGAAAAATCCAACACATCTTGGAACAATCGCCTTTATAGTTTCTGGTCTGGGTGCTGCAGCATAACGCAGACTGCAGATGTTCACACTAACAACTTCAAAGGTAGGCGTCAACATTTCTATCAGATCAAACTTACTGAAACGACGATAACTTGTGTAGAAAACCACCTTCTAAGTTGTTAAAGTGTTAAGAAGTATTCTAAACCTTAGGTTAACATAATCCTGGGTTATCTTGTTTTGTGTTTCCATGGTTTAGTCCGTAATCCTGGGTGGTTAGCTCTCGAGGTTTTATATAAGGACTCTGGGTTTGCATTCTTATTTGCATATTTATGCAAATAATACTTATTTGCAGAAATATCTGCTCTGGTTTAAGTCTCAGCTTTGCTACTGTTTCCTTAAAATGCTGAAATTAAACACATGGCATGAATATTTAATGAAGCAAGCACTGAGGCAGTTTATGATTGGTTGGTTCATGTTAAATAACTTGCTGTTACATTCTAGCACCGCATCGTTTCACACTGCATACCTCTGCACTGCAATTAGAGGTTAACAATGCAAAAGTGGCCCATGGTTTCATAACCCAGGCTTAAAAAGGGGGCCAATCTGTCTACTACGGTAATACTTTATTATACAGTGTCCTTGTTACACATGATGCATGTAGTTACTATATTAATAACTATAAAATATGCATAATTACATGCAACTAATCCTAAACCCAAACCCTAACCCTGTTGTAAGTTTAACTAATATTACTCAGTACTTAAACGTGCAGTAAGTGATTTCTGAGAAACAGTAGATATATGAAATCAACCCAAACAAACACACCCCTATCAGCTGTCAACAACACTGTAAAACTGTAATACTCTCCGTTCCCATCAACTTGTGACCATTTTAGTTAATTCCTCAAAATTTTTCTTAAATCAATCCATAAAAAAAGTCTGCAGGTCTGCAAGTAGTAACAGTAGTTACTACTACAGTAGTACTGCAGTAGTTTTGTGTTCAAGATTTACAAAAATTATGTAATGAGAATGTATAACATTAATACATTGTCCAAACTGTGTTTTTGTCTTACCCTGAATCATTATGGTACACTTATAATAAGTGTTTATATTGGGACTATTTCAGACCGGACTGGTAGGAACCGCTGCGGAGGAGCACAGTCCCTGCGTGACTCGCCATAGACATAAACAGAGAGAAGTAGCTCCACTTGCAATGTTCTTCCGCAAGACGCATGCAGTTCTGTTTATGAACCGCTAGAGTAGGGATGAAACGATTACCGGTTTCACGATAAACCACGATAAAATTTAGTGACGGTTAGTAATATCGTATAAAATTTTATTATCATTAAAACCGCGTGTGATTATCACGGTTGTGAAAACTCGCGGTAAATCTTGTCCAGTCAGCGTCAGTCTGGCGCACCGCTGTTTTCTGAATGAGGAGAAATGGCAGAAAGCAGTGACAGCACTCGGGGGATTGTTCTGCCTTCTAAAAGGACCAAATATGAGGCGTGGTCATATTTTGGCTTTTGCAAAAGTCCTGAGGGAAACTTAATCTAAGATGGTCACCCTGTCTGCAAACATGCCAGAAGAAAGTCACTGTAATGGGGAAAACACTTCAAAACTACGAACGCAAGGCAAGTGGACTTTGACCTCAATACCAAACCTACGTCTGGGAAATAATAACGTGAAGCGAACGAACAAATTCAGACAAGACTAGGGTGACATTTAAGGGATAATAATCAGGGTTTGACATTAACAACCGCCATTTGCGGGTGTAAGGTTATTTCGGCTGCACACTAGCCACTCTGGCTGTTGAACTTATAATAGTCTTCTCCAAAGCCATTTGTTATAATCGCGTTGCGCATTATAAGCACTTACACGTGCTTCTATTGAGTTTATGAATGCAATATCTCATAATCAGAGGCGTTCAGATTAGCGGAGTTTTGTTCAGAGCGCGCGCCGCTCTCACACGCTGAAATCTGCACTCGAAGCAGAGATAAACGTGCGATGCACGCAGGAGATTCACTCATCATACAGTGGTTGACTGTTTTTTGTTCTATTTCAGCAGCGAAAATGGTTTAAAAAAAACACAGCAGAACCACAGCGCATCTGATATGACTGGCATAACGCAGGCGAATTTAGGGACCGTCTGTAAAGTTACATACAACATTGGTAACGTTATACACGTTTCAAACTTCAATAGCATTTGAAGAGAATGACAGTCATAAAAAGACTGTAAAGTGTTCATTTAGGTGTCAGGTATGATGCGCACATTTTGATATTTAATAAAATAAACTGTCAAATCATATGGAAATATGGATATGCATTATTTCACTAGGATACTGTTTGGGCTCTAACACAAAATATGCTAGATTTAAATGTGTCTGATAGAACACTGATGAGAATATTGCTTGGGAATATATTTACAGTGATAATATTAGAGATTATATTTACGACAAATGATTATTATTTATGCGTTGCTATTGACGACGGCCATTAAGGAAGGAAATCCCACAGAATCTAGCTTAAAAAAGTGCTTAGAGCTGCTTTAGTTATTTGTTGTTTGTTGAATTTCAAATATAAAACTTGTTGAAATGTTTTAAGTGTGTGCATCTGTTCTTTTTGAACACTTTCATTTCGTTTGAACAAAACCGTGATAATATTGATAACCGTGATAATTTGGGTCACTATAATCGTGATGTTAAATTTCCATACCGTTTCATCCCTACGCTAGAGCGCAAAAAGTTACGGACTGCAGCTTTAAAAGAAGTCACAACCAAAAAAAGATGAGATTTCTTCAACACATAAGTCAAGATAGGAAGGAAAAAAAAGAGAAAAAAAAGAGACAGATGGATTCTACAGGAAAGGACAGTTTTAAAACCACAGAAATGGACGATTTCTGTGCTTTTATTATTTGAGATCCATTCGTCATGTACAATAGACTGAGATCTGTTCACCTGAATGCTGTCCACCCGTAGTTCCATTACACTGCACTGCTCTGTTATTTATGAGTGACCAAAGGTGCTCAAAATGAAATGTTATGTGCTCCCGTCACTACAGTCACTCCTACAGCTACACACTCTCATTCTCGGTGTCACTCACTCTCGCATGATACTACAGGCCATGACCCCTATTGTAATCTCTCCTGGAGTGTATTACAGCCATTATCTGCACAGACAGAGCCCAGGAAGATGGCTCTCGCTGACCTACCTTCCAAGGAAGCACTTTGGGAAGGTGGTGAGTTTCCGCTTGCGGTCCTTAACGAGATGGCCTTGTTTACTCATGAGGTTATAAAGCTTCTCGCCTTTCTCAGATATCATCACCCAGGTGTCCTGCTCCATGCCCAGTCTCAATGCTGGAAAAGCAAATACAAGAGGAAAGAATTCACTTTTTGAACCCAGAATTACACAGATTGTTCATGTGTTGTATGCGGTGTATGTATATAACATGATGCAGGGCAAAAACTCACTGCGTGATGTAGCCTATAGAATGCCGTTAGAGTGTCCCTAAGATTCAAGATATCAGAGCAAAAATGCCCCTGTATGAGTTGTCGTCTCAAATTTATATTATATGATAATGCAATATCGCACGAGTAAAAACTGCAATATCACACAAGTGCTGTTTTTGTCACAAATAGCACAAGCGCAAATGTGATTTTGATTTTTTTTATGCAATCCAATTAATAAGAAGCTAATATTGAGTTATTTTAGACATCATATTGCCTGTTTTTGCTCAATTTTGCCAACAATAAAATTCCCTGTAAGGCCAGAACACAACTGTGCGCCTCCGAAAAACACACAGTGGTGTTTCAATCCACGTTTTGAATCAAAATATAATCAAATATAATATTTCTTTCTAAAGCTACATTTTGTAATATCTATTTGAGGCTTTTCTCATTTAACAATAATGATTTTAAAGTATCTTTTGGGGATGATTTCCCAGCCGAATTTGATGTGCAATTAAATTGCAATTAATTAGATAAATTAATAGGCACATAAATTAAATTAATGTTTTTTATGTTAAATGGATATATTTACAAATTTTATCCTTTGAAATTGAAAAAAAAAAAAAAAAACGTAATTATCAGTATCAGTATTGGTACATAATTGGTACATAATACTTACCTTAAAGGTACACGCTGACTTTTTGGGACTTTGGCTTATTCAACGTATCCCCCAGAGTTAGATAAGTCCATAACTCTGTCTGACGCACCCACCGCTAGCATAGCTTAGCACAAAGACTGGAGGTATATGGCTCCAGCTAGCCTACTGCTCAATAAGTGACAAAATAACGCCAACATTTTCCTATTTATATGTTGTGATGTGTATAGCCACAGCATGTACAAATAGCAAGGTTACATGAGACACAGCCATTTTATAAATGTATACATACTGGGGACTATATTCTCAGAAGGCGCAGCACTGCTCTACTTCTGCGGAGTGATTTGCTCGCAGAACCTGAGCCGCCCCGCAGTGAGGAGCAGAGAGTTCGCTCAGAGTTGGAGTAATAGAGTCAGCATTCAATTACTAGATAGTTTACAATCATGGGTGTTCGCTGTATTGTAAAGAACTGAGACAATAAACAGGGGAGGAAAGGTAATACCATGATATTTCATAGAATTCCAATACAAAACGTTGACCTGATGAATCTATGGCTGCTTGCTCTAGATATAGATCCAAACACACCTGTAGTCATCATCAAGTACCATCGCGTTTGCTCAGGACGATTATTTTGAAAAAATGGAATTTGCCACACGGAATACCGCCATCCCATCGGTAGTACAGACAGGAGAAAGCGGATCACCTGCGGCTGCGGTAAGTGTTTTTTGTTTTTAGATGATTAGCCTCCTGTAACAGTGCCATTAGCTAGATCTAATGTAACGTTAGTGACACTATTACATGAATAGGGTGGTCACTACTGTATTGCAGTTGTTCCCGTGCTCCATGTATCCCCTGTAATGTTAGTATTGTGCTGTCACGAACGCGCTCTGTAACAGTAATAAATGAGCGGTGCCAGAGGTAATTCGGCGTCTTGTCTATCAGCTTCCAAAGTTTGTAACTCCTTCTCTGTGTATTCTGGCTCAAAACGATATGGTTCTGGATTTTGATTTGATACCAAGTAAAAATCCTCTGACAATTCCTCAAAGTCAGCCATGATCAACAGTCACGTTCGTTACTAGCTACCTAGTCACGTTGGTTTTGTTGACGGAAGTAACAACGGGGCTTCTCAGGTGCTGTGAGCAAATCACTCTGCAAATCACTGCGCCTTCTGAGAATATAGTCCCCAGTATGTATACATTTATAAGATGACTGTGTCTCATGTAACCTTGTTATTTGTACATTTGTACATGCTGTGACTATACACATCACAACATGTAAATTCATCAGGGACAGTTATTTTGTAGACAGGGGGCCATTTTATATTTTCTTTTAATTCCTATTATAACTGTTATACTATGTATATTTTTAATTTTATTTTATTCACTTATGAATATTTTAACTTCATTTCTGTAAAGCACTTTGAATTGCCCCTGTGTATGAAATGTGCTATACAAATAAACTTGCCTTGCCTTGCCACTTATTGAGTAGGCTAGATGGAGCCATTTACCTCCAGTCTTTGTGCTAAGCTAGGCTAGCGGTGAGTGCATCAGACAGAGTTATAGCACGCATGGAGATGAGAATGGTAAGTATGGACTTATCTAACTCTGGGGGATATGGTGAATAAGCTAAAGTGCCAAAAAGTTGGCGTGTTCCTTTAATACATAGTAAAAAAGAAAAAAGGAAAAAATATGCCATTACACTAATATTATATGTTGATTAGAGAATCAATGTATCAATCTATTTATATTAATTTGTCTATATTTAATTAGTTGTTTTAAAATAATATAACATGATATAATATAACATAATATAATATAATAATAAAAAAATAATGCTGTCAAAATTAGCGCATTAACAGATATAAGGCCACAGGTAAATATGACATTTATTATAATGAGTTTGTTTTAAGTTAACTTAAATTAAATTTGTTATTTTATTAAAGCCTAATACATGTTAAAATTGATGGCTTTCAATTATACTGTAATGTTGAATATCTATCATTAATGTTTAAAAAAAATATATTTCATAGAGACATCAGTAGCGGTATCACTTATTGTCATACTAATTGATATACTTATTATCAGTGATACTGGCCTTCATTTATAAAAAGATGCCATTAAACAAATATTTAAAATATATTCAAGTTGTTTCTACATTAATTTGGAGAGTAACTGTGAAATTATTACAATATAAAAATATTAAAAACTCCACTGTTTTTAATCATGATTATCACAATTAATTACAGAAAAATGTGCTCTTAATTAGTTATTTTTTCATTGACTGACAGCACTTAAAATACATAAAAATACATTACATGGTTATACTTCACAGCAAAATATGACCATTAAATCTTAAATTAAGACTTGTTAAGAATTGTTAACTAATAGTACACTCAATGAGCCCTAATGTAATGCTTTTGTGCCTCTGCAGGTATAATCACATCACTACTCACTTTTTCGTCTTTCTCTCTCTTTTAAAATGGCCTCTAACCATTCCTGCTTCTCCTCCGGCGTCTTCGCCATGCAGACGAACCACTTGTTCTTCGCTGTGTTGTGAATCTTCCAGCCGTTGTTCACGATGTTCCCGCTGCTGTGGTAATCCGCTGAGGAAAAACACCGACAAGTAATCAATGTCTGTCTGTCAGAGATGCCTTTTATAGCTCTCTCAGGCCACTTCCTTGGATTTTCCAAAACACATTTTCCTTTTGTCTTTGTGGCCCGTTTGTCTACATGTGGCACAACCAGCGATGTTCTCCGTTTCGCATTCTTGCGTTCCCTCCACATTTGTATGCCAGGCTATCTATCAAAGCGGCCCAGATGACAAAATGGATGTTCTTGGCCATAAACAAAGCAGTGTGAGTAGCCCATGAGAGCAGTAAAGTTCAGAGCAAATGAAACATTCCCACATGAAACAAGCAACAAACAAAACAGCCCATGAATGAAATGGATCACAGGCTGACGACGAATCAATTGCTCTAATTACAAGGCCGTGAAGAAATCGACATGCTATTTGAACAGTCCTGAAGAACAGGCAGGAATTAAAACCCATCTTGAAGCACTGATTGCATCAATGTCTCAGAGGAACAAAATCCTTTCAAACTTTTTTTGCAACTTTCAAACAATACTGTGTATGGTGGTTTCTTGATTATTTTCATGCATTGTTTTGGGATAAGTTTTTCTCTACATTCTTCAAAATGTAACTCTATGCAAGCAAGTTGGGTTGTAATGATCATAAATTTGGTGTTGATGATTAATTATAAATAAAGCAATTATTAAAGTAATATAATTTATTATAATGATAATGATAGAAAGATGCCAGAATACACAGTGCATCGCAGATTGTTGCGTGTGGGGCTGCATAGCCGCAGACCAGTCAGGGTGCCCATGCTGACCCCTGTCCACCACTGAAAGCCCCACCAGTGGGCACGTGAGCATCAGAACTGGACCACAGAGCAATGGAAGAAGGTGGCCTGATCTGATGAATCACGTTTTCTTTTACATCACATGGATGGCCGGGTGCTCGTGCGTCACTTACCTGGGGAACACCAGGATGCACTATGGGAAGAAGGCAAGCCGGCGGAGGCAGTGTGATGCTTTGGGCAATGTTCTGCAGGGAAACCTTGGGTGTCCTGCCATCCATGTGGATGTTACTTTGACACGTACCACCTACCTAAGCACTGTTGCACACCATGTACACCCTTTCATCAAAACGGTATTCCCTGGTGGCTGTGGCCTCTTTCAGAAGGATAATGCGCCCTGCCACAAAGCAAAAATGGTTCAGGAATGGTTTGAGGAGGACAACAACGAGTTTGAGGTGTTGACTTGGCCTCCAAATTCCCCAGATCTCAATCCAATCAAGCATCTGTGGGATGTGCTGAACAAACAAGTCCGATCCATGGTCGCCAGTGATGCGCGGGTCAATGTATAAACAACCCGCACCCGACCAACTTTTTCAACTAACCCGCCCGCACCTCGGACCGCAAAAAAAAGAAAAGAAAATATTGTACCCGACCCGCTTCCTGACCCGCATTTTTTAAAAGTAGTAAATGCTCATCGTAGCCTCATTGGGCCATAGACGTAGGAAATAGAGGTGCGGGGGTGTGGCCGCCCCTGACGTGGTGCGCTCAGACTGCAGCGGCGAGAGCAGGCAGTTCTTGAGGCGGCCCATCATTTTCCATTTCAGCTGTCTAGATGCATATTATTGATGAATGCGATGTTTATGTTTTATGCTTGAAGAATTCATCAGCAGGTCAACTGAGAGAAGGCCCACTTTTGGAAAAGTGTGAAAGCCCTTAGGAGCGCAAACTGTTCTTTTTCTGAATGCTGTATGATATATCGTAGTGTTATGTAATAAAGGCTTGATTTATTAATTTATTTTGTTTCATTTTCTTAACAATTAAGATGTTGCATGTGTTTATCCAGTCTAATCAAAATGTGCGTCTCTCCCCCGGCTTTCCCAACAAAAATCCCGCCCCCTCTCAGAAAACGCATAAAACTGACATTACTGACCTATATGCGTTTAAAAGTAGCCTATTAAAATTAAACATTGCTCAGTTCAACGTGTTGGGAAATTAGGCATTTTGTCCCGCGTCAGCAATTATTCAAAAGTTTATAACGCTGAACATTCAAAAGGTAAATAAGGATTTATTGATGACCTGACCGACCGCAACCCGAATATCATTAAAAATATTTTTGGATGACTCGTAACCGCAGGTGACCGCAGGCACCTGCTCATTTTGGATCAACCCGCGCATCACTGATGGACGCCCCACCTCGCAACTTACAGGACTTAAAGGATCTGCTGCTAACATCTTGGTACCAGATACCACAGCACACCTTCAGGGGTCTAGTGGAGTCCATGCCTCGACGGGTCAGGGCTGTTTTGGCAGCAAAAGGGGGACCAACATAATATTAGTCATAATGTTATGCCTGACCGGTGTGTATATATATATATATACAGTGAGGAAAATAAGTATTTGAACACCCTGCTATTTTGCAAGTTCTCCAACTTATAAATCATGGAGGGGTCTGAAATTGTCATCGTAGGTGCATGTCCACTGTGAGAGACATAATCTAAATTTTAAAAAAATCCAGAAATCCCAATGTATGATTTTTTAACTATTTATTTGTATGATACAGCTGAAAATAAGTATTTGAACACCTGAGAAAATCAATGTTAATATTTGGTACAGTAGCCTTTGTTTGCAATTATAGCGGTCAAACGTTTCCTGTAGTTTTTCACCAGGTTTGCACACACTGCAGGAGGGATTTTGGCCCACTCCTCCACACAGATCTTCTCTAGATCAGTCAGGTTTCTGGCCTGTCGCTGAGAAACACAGAGTTTGAGCTCCCTCCAAAGATTCTCTATTGGGTTTAGGTCTGGAGACTGGCTAGGCCACGCCAGAACCTTGATATGCTTCTTACAGAGCCACTCCTTGGTTATCCTGGCTGTGTGCTTTGGGTCATTATCATGTTGGAAGACCCAGCCTCGACCCATCTTCAATGCTCTAACTTAGGGAAGGAGGTTGTTCCCCAAAATCTCGCAATACATGGCCCCGGTCATCCTCTCCTTAATACAGTGCAGTCGCCCTGTCCCATGTGCAGAAAAACACCCCCAAAGCATGATGCTTCCACCCCCATGCTTCACAGTAGGGATGGTGTTCTTGGGATGGTACTCATCATTCTTCTTCCTCCAAACACGTTTAGTGGAATTATGACCAAAAAGTTCTATTTTGGTCTCATCTGATCCCATGACTTTCTCCCATGACTCCTCTGAATCATCCAAATGGTCATTGGCAAACTCAAGACGGGCCTTGACATGTGCTGGTTTAAGCAGGGGAACCTTCCGTGCCATGCATGATTTCAAACCATGACTTCTTAGTGTATTACCAACAGTAACCTTGGAAACGGTGGTCCCAGCTCTTTTCAGGTCATTGAGCAGCTCCTCCCGTGTAGTTCTGGGCTGATTTCTCACCTTTCTTAGGATCATTGAGACCCCACGAGGTGAGATCTTGCATGGAGCCCCAGTCCGAGGGAGATTGACAATCATGTTTAGCTTCTTCCATTTTCTAATGATTGCGCCAACAGTGGACCTTTTTTCACCAAGCTGCTTGGCAATTTCCCCGTAGCCCTTTCCAGCCTTGTGGAGGTGTACAATTTTGTCTCTAGTGTCTTTGGACAGCTCTTTGGTCTTGGCCATGTTAGTAGTTGGATTCTTACTGATTGTATGGGGTGGACAGGTGTCTTTATGCAGCTAACGACCTCAAACAGGTGCATCTAATTTAGGATAATAAATGGAGTGGAGGTGGACATTTTAAAGGCAGACTAACAGGTCTTTGAGGGTCAGAATTCTAGCTGATAGACAGGTGTTCAAATACTTATTTGCAGCTGTAACATACAAATAAACAGTTAAAAAATCATATATTGTGATTTCTGGATTTTTTTTTAGAAAACCTACGATGACAATTTCAGACCCCTCCATGATTTCCAAGTGGGAGAACTTCCAAAACAGCAGGGTGTTCAAATACTTATTTTCCTCACTGTATATTATTATTATTATTATTATTATTATTATTATTATGGCTGTTAGTGTTGTTGTTTTGAACATAAATATGACACAATTCTCCAATTATATGCATGATTAAAGTGGTCCGACCTGAAATGCACAAATTATTTGCTGCTATTAATGCATAATATCTGCAGTTTTGCTAGGAATGAAATAATACACATTAAAATGTTAAACGAGTGAATTCGTTTAAGTGCACAAACACACTGCTGCTTCACAAAGTGCATGTCATGACATTTTGTTTCTATATTTGCCTAAAATTCCCTTATTTGAATGATGATTATGCAGTAATCATGACAGCGCTACAAGCAAGGTCTAACAGAGTATAACTCTGAAAACATATGCGAATAAACACCTCAGCAAAAAAAATAAAAAAATAAGGTGAGATGTATTCATCGGTTTCTATTCTCATGCATTAGAAATGGGCCGTTCTTTCTCACCATAATCAGTCAATACGTGCCTATGTTTCCTTCCCCTATGAATAGCTTGTGTGTTTCAATGATTACGCCTCTCATTTCTGCACAGGAACTGGACAAATTACAGGCATCCATCTGTACGACCACTGGTGGTTTAACGCCCCCACAGGCTGCATCTTCCTTTGATTCAACTGAATCAATTTCCAAATTGCTCTCAACTTTCATTTGAAGTCCCATCCATTTAAAACCGCTTCATTAGCCCTTGCAGTTTTTTTCATTCATAATATAATGCTACAAGCTTTTACCTGACTGTTCTTTTACATTGAATTTAAACAATTAAAAAAAAAAACGAATCAAAGAGAAACACTCCATCTATGCACTTTTACAGTGCACTCCATCAGCCTAACAGCTTTCATTACAGGCGAATAATAGTGTATGTCTGGATTTTACACAGAGCCATTGGGGAGAATGGGAAAACACCCACAAGCAAATGCAGTGGTGTTGGCTTTGTTTAGATTCCGTGGACTGAAACCCATCCATCTCCAGAGCAGCCAGATATTAGGTCCGCCAGGGAGCAAATGATTGCTTCTACAAATATAACTGATAATCAGGGCTTCTCCTTCGCCAAGACATACTCCGCTCAAGAGTTCATCCAGTCACTGGGCTCCAATTGCTTGTCATCCAGCCCAGAAAATGCCATTTTTCTAACCTTTAGCTGTTAAAGTAGTTAAACGCTTACCCCACACACTTTGAAACAGCATATCTGTAGAAGTTAAAGCTATATGGTTTATTAGTTTCCCCATGAAAGGGTGCAAAGATTAATTAGTTAAAGATTTTATTTAATCTAAAAAATTAAAGGTTATTATGTATGTCACACGTCTTATTTGAGCTACTTCTGTAACTTTTGGAGCATTATATCCACTTTCCCAATTCACTTTCATTATATGGAAAAGAGCAGTCAGGACATTCTGCTAAAACCCTTCTTTTGTGTTTTAAGTCATTATTATAGTTAAATAAAACTAAAACTAAAACCATAAAAATATTTTTGTTACTTGAATTCATTAACCATTAACTGAAATAAAATAAAATATAAAAAATATTAGTTGCTAGTTGCTAAGGCACCATTTCCCCATTTAAATATACATATATATAAAAAAAAGAAAATGCTAAAAAACACTAAATTACTAAACCTTTAAGGTGCACTATGTAACTTTTCCGTCCACTAAAGGACACCTATTCAAAACAAAGGTGTCGTTTGATGACGCCACGTTTGAGCGCAGAATCTTGGGACATGTGGTCTTCACCTTCAGCCGGTGGGATAGGACTCAGGCAGAAATCATGTTCATGGATGTGATTATTAACGTTAATATAGTATGAAGCAGAGCAGGACCGAGTGTTGTGGAGCTGAGCAAGGCCGCTGGAGCGATTGTTAATGAGAAGAGCGGCAGGACTTTTATTCTGACGTCTCCGGCGGGACTTTTATTATGACACAGTCGCTGGCGGCACTTCTGGTTTTCTGGTCATGAGCACCGACGGCGCCAGGGGGGGGTTCCTCCTAAAAAATGCCTTGACCCCCCATTTGACCCCCCCCCACCCTCTTCCTGATTAAAAAATATATATACCCGGGATAAAGATTTTAAAATGTTTCTCTTCAAACTATGCAGAACAATAATAATTAATAATTTATTCAACATGTATTATATATATATATATTTAAACATAGGCTAACTATGAAACTAAATAGGCTACGTTTTTCTTTAACCCTCTGTCCGACGAATGTGCCAACGCATTTTTGCCTTTATGACAGCGGAAACAACTCACACTCCGTCCTTTTTAGCCATACAGATAAGTTCAAGACGTAATAATTATAAACTATAAACTGTCTACTTTTATTTGTGTAAACTCACAATGCCAACAAAGGCCGTGGATTCAGGAAACAGATTATTTTGCATGCGCTCCACTCCAAACGCTGTCTTCATTTCAATATTAATTTGGTTTATTGTTTATTAAACTTATTAAACTTTTGTTTATATCAAAAGCATTTCTAAATTCAGTTCCTATTTCCAACAAACAAAATTACAAGCCAAAATAACGAAATGGTAACAAAAAAACCTTTGAGTTACCACCATGCAATTCAAACATTTCGCCCTTCTCTCCCTAAGCGATGACTACAACCCGACAGGAGAACGGCATTTAACTAAATGTTCTAAATACATATGCACATATAGCCTAATAATAATGATAAACAAATACACAACTTATAATAAAAAAAAACTAAAATATGCTAGGCCTTCAACACGACTTTGCCTAACAGACTTTCCTTTACTAAAATATTGCTATTTATGATTAATATTCACTCTAGGAAGAGGAGCAGAGAAGAGGACAGGGGTAAACTGGACAGAAGTAGGGCAATCAAAAGGTGGTGAGAGTATGAGAATCAGTGTTGGGCACGTTACTTTAAAAAAGTAATTTGTTATAGTTACTAGTTACTTCTTACAAATAGTAACTGAGTTAGTAACTGAGTTAAATCATTATAAAAGTAACTAATTACCAGGGAAAGTAACTACTGTGTTACTTTTTTTTTTTCTTCAAATGTTCAAATATGTCAAATAACTTGGATGCCCCCAATATTAAATATGTTAAATTAAGGAATTGGACACTAAATAGAAAAATTATTATTATAAAGCATTGTACATTAATGTACACTATTGTAATGTTGCTGCGGGACAATGTGAGAGACACCTATCAAATTCAATACATTATTGTAAATATTATCAGTAGGCCTACTATAGAGTAATATTGTGTAAATATTATCAGTACCCCTTTGGTAGTGGAGCTCACGTTATCACCTGGGTTTTTAGCCACTAATTTTGTGGCGGCTTGTGATGATGTGAGGCGCTTCATTAGATTAGAATTATTTGCCACCGACGTGGAGAGACTCTTTCTTCCTGGGCATAAGTTGCACGTTGCATAAACATTCTTACCTTTCACCTCATCGAGGGAAAAGTAGCACTTATACTTCCAGTTTGCAAAAGCTACCTTTGAAATCGTTGGACTTGCCATCGCTGACTGTGCATATGCGTCATATGTGTGAACTCAACCTATCAACCTCAACCTTGTCTCCCACCCACCAATCATCATCAGTTATGTGTACTACCCAACCCACCCCCCAACACGCTTGGCTGGCGCGCGCGCACACGCACACACACACACGCACGTTGCAGGTCCGACTGACAGAGAGCCTGTTCGGATGAAAACCGCTTCAGTGAGCTCAATTATAGTAACGCCGCATTTTTATTCTCAGTAACGCTAACGGCGGTGTAACGGAAGAAACAGTCATTCGTTTGATTACTCGTTACTGAAAAAAATAATTCCGTTAGTAGCGCCATTTATCTATAACGCCGTTATTCCCAACACTGATGAGAATAGATACTATTTGCTTTCTGTCATGGGTGTGGCTATGGCAATTAAAGTTTGAGCATATTGTTTGCAAACTGCAATTGATTAATTAATTCAAAACAAAGTAGTTGATATGCTGTGTTGTTTTTGTTGTTTAGTAGCAGCAATATGCAGTTGTTAGCCGTGTCCACTGTATTTTTTGTTGGTTTTCATGAGACCCCCCTTGAAATGACCAGGACCCCCCATTGCCCCCCCAATCAAAATTGTCTGGAGCCACCACTGGTCATGAGTATGAGGTAATGCAGCTCTATTTATCATTTTAGACACATCTGAGTGTGTTGAAAATGATGCTATGACGTTACTCTGTGCATTAGCTCGGCGGCTGCTATGACACTTGTTGCACACTGCAGTGAGAGTAAAGCGTTTCTGCAGAATAAAACCGGAAACTGAGGGTAACGCAGATATGACACAATCGACAGGGGACTCCCTCACACGTCCTGGTTCCTTGGGTAAAATAGCAAATTCTCCATGACCTGGAAACATTTGGGATATTGTAAGTACTCAACTGAACAAAATATATAACACTGGCCTAGTGTTTTTTTGATATTTTACTCAAAATATTTTACAAAGTGCACCTTTAACTAAAATTCAAATGGAAAATATACAAATAAAACCTAATTAAAATAATAATAATAAGAAAAACTATAATAGTATCTCAGTTATACTAAAATAACACTGAATTCGGAATGACATGAGAGCGAGTAAATTATGGATGGCTTTTATTTTAAAGGGGGGGTTAAATACTAATTTTCAGTCAATCTCATGTCAATCTTGAGTACCTATAGAGTAGTATTGCATATTTCATATCTCCGAAAAGTCTTTAGTTTTATTATATTTATAAAAGAAAGATACGCTGTACCGAGTCTTTTCGAAATAAGCCGAGCGGCTGGGGGCGTATCGTTCGGGCGGAGCTAAAGAATGATGAGCGCGCGCAGCTATTGCATTCAGCTATGCATGTTTACATTGAAAAACAATGGAATCGATAGCTAACAAATCAAAGACATTTGAAGCATTTTTACTCACTGCCTGCTACCAGCACACGACCATGAACCTTAATCGCTGGGATTGCTCCATCTTTCAGCATTAGGCGAGTTACAAATCCGGAGTTGAACTGTACCTTGTTTATAAACCATCGTTGCCGAAATTCTAAATTCAGGGAACAAACAAACACTTGCACAACTCCGTTGCTGCTCCGGAACGGACCAAAACAACCAAAAACAACCAAAAACACACTTCTTTGGTGACATTGTTGATTTCGTGAAGTCCTGTGACTGCAGCTTAGCCGGCTTCCCTAAAGCGTTTGCTCTCTCACTCTAGTCGCGCGCACGTGCCCTTCCGGTAGAAGCCCGTACAAGGACATTCCGCCCCATCTGACGTCACATATACCCATAATCGAAAAAAAAACTTTCAGAAACTTATGAGAAACCGGAAGGATTATTTTTGGCACAGAAATACTCCATCAAACATCCAACTTTTTTTTAAAACTTTGTCCAAGTTTAGGATGAGAATCCAAGTCTTTAACAGTGTAAAAAGCTCAGTATGCATGAAACAGCATTTCACCCCCCCTTTAAGCTGAATTATTTCCTTAAACTATATGTATTAGTGATGCAATGAAAAATTGGCGGTGATGGAATTGGGAAGAGTTATTTGGCAGAATAACACACACCTGTTCCATCATCCACATTCTCCACCTCCATGACCTCAGTGTTGATTCTGCCTCGGAAGAGGTAACGAGGACCCTCAGTGGCCGCCTTGCTGTTCTTCAAACGCCTGTAACAGAGCGCAGCACAGAACCATTACTTTGAGCTTCCCTTACCCAACACAGCTGGCAGGCATAATAATTGCCTAATATTAACTCTACTTTGGTGCTGCAATGATATTGCCACGATAAACAACCTTCTCATGTGAGCTGCTTCAGCGGACTAACAGCGCTCGTCAATGTCAAAATGTTTGAGATGACCAATCAAATCAAAGTAGGTGGGCTTTATGTTCACAGAAGCTTCACGACACACTTCAGTTAACGGTCATAAAGTGTGAGAAAAGATGTAAGTAGTAAAACTAAACAGCTATTTTATGACAGAAGTTTTAAATGACCGACAGATGTAATCAGTTTGCAAAGACTGAAGAGATATATGGGAAGAGGGAAGAGATATATGTCAAGACTGAGAGAAGGTGATGGAGATGAGAGAAAAAGAGCAGGTATTGCATATGTGCCCAGGATGAGATTAACACTATTACAATGCAGTCCTATTCAACACAGAAACTATAAACTCATTTTAACAACACAAGGACCTATTAAATATATTGTCATAATGGTATTATTGTATTATAAATATATATATATATATTTATTTGTATATCTGGTCCTTGAATGTCTTTTAATATTTCACCAGTATCAGCACTGGGACGTTTGTATCACTCTGCTTGTCTGTGTTTGCCAAGCGGCAACCTCCCCCAGTTTCTCTTGAAGCCAATAAGGAAGTGACTTAAACTCTAATTCGTCGACTGGCTGCTAGAGACAGGCTCCAAGAGAGAGCAGAATCTCATTGAGCCCCATGTTAAAATGCCCAACTTTACAGCAGAAAACATGCTGGTACAAATTGAGGTTTTGGTCTATATAGCTAAATTTGCCCTTCATGACAACTGTGAGCTCAGGGGGGTTCTGCATAATTAAGGGCGTGGCTACTTTGAGTGACAGGTGAATTGCCGCTTGTCTGCTGTCTGTAGCCATCACGTCACCTCAGCAAAAACGCTCTTCAGAAACCTACGGGTGACGTCACAGACACAACTTAATCATTAAGCCAATAGGTGGCGACAAGTGACTGTCTTTATGAGTGAGCAATTGAACCATTAAATGAACTGATTGATCCAAAAACAGGAAAGAAACAAGTTGCTGAAACTGATCTTTTGATGCTTATTCAAACTGCTCATATATGCCTCTGGACACAGAAGGATTACATTGGTGTTTGATTGTAATGTAACATCTATGCAAAATAATCCTTGAAACATTTCTCATGTAAGGCCATTCCTGTTTGGAATATATGATTGTGTATTATCAACAATAAGCATAAACATTCTGCATTTCCATTTTGTAGTGTGGATCATTCATTGCAACATTTAACCTGATTCTCATGTTTTCATGTTTCTCATTTGCGCTACTGCCCACTTACATGCTTTTAAAGCTATTGTTATCAAATTTTTTGGGCCTTCAAACTCCTTAATGCATGTGTTGATCAGGAAAATAAAAACTAATTTTGGGGGGTTGAGACCCCAAAACCCCCTTGCAAGATCACTTAGGGACCTTGGTATTTATAAAATCCTGCGTACGGCCCTGCTAGCTGAAATGTTTGACAGGTGATAGTGAAAGCTCACCTGTTCTTCTTCTTACAGTACACCAGCAAGTTGTCGAAGAGGAAGAAGATGCGTTCCTGGATGTTCCCCGCAGAGATCTTCAGCAGAACTCCCTGCATGAGCATCTCTGTACAGCTGTCGGTGATGTTGGAGCCCTGAGTGAAAAAAACAGAGCAAACAAAGTTAAACATTATATCATAAAAAAAAAAACTATTAAAAACTAAATTTGATTTTAATTTGATTTTTATGTCAGAAATACATTTTGATAGCATTTTATTTAATAAAATAAAATAAAATAAAAATATTAATCTCAGTCCCGCTGTCTATGATGTTAGAGTCAGTATTATTTTAGTATCATTGATATGCTTTTATAATTTTTATTCATATTTTTAATTCGATTTTATTTTATTTTATATTTCACTTTTATTTCACAAGTTTTAGTCATTTTGTTGTTTGTTTTTGCCATTTTATTCGTTTTTATTTTATTTTATTTTTTTTAAATATGTCTGTATAGTTTTTAATTCATTTTTATTTATTAGTTTTAGTTTATTTAGTTTTAGTTATTTTAGTACTTGAAGTTAAACCAAACAAAAAGGATAAATGTTGCTCTGGCAATTTATTATTATTATTTTTTTTCAGATAACGTTGATTTTGTTTCAAAAGCGTTTTTTTATGGTTTAGTTAACCCAGGTTAGAGTCCTGAGTAAGGAAAATAGAGTGGGAAAAAATATATATATAAAAAATTATTGTTATGTTTTGTACCAGTAATCTCTTTTCAGCTTTCTGTAATGTTGGAGCCCTGATTAAAGACAATAGAGCATACAAGTAAAGAAGAAAAAAAGAAACATATTCTTTATTTTTTTTGTTGCTATAATGCAATAGCTGAAAATTATTATGCGTCCATAACTATCACTAGTAATGTCTACAAATTTACATTTGGCAGACGCTTTTATCCAAAGCGACTTACATTGCATTCAAGGTACACATTTTACATTTTGTCAGTTCTTGCTTTCCCTGAGAATCGAACTCATGATCTTGGCGTTGCTAGCGCCATGCTCTACTGCTTGAGCTACAGGAAAGCTAATTTCCTCGAGCTGCCATTCCTCTCCCATTCATTTGCCTACAAGTGGTCCATCTCCTCCCCCTTATACTTGGTTTCCCAGAGTGCCCCTGGTCAGTACAGTCTCATGAACACTGAATCATCACAGCTTCACAAGACCTGCTGTGAAGGACACACAGCTGCATGCACAGGAGGTCAACAATAACGAGCACTCGGCCACTTCTGGACACTACTGTGGAAAAAGCACCCTCTTATCCCATCTCCACCCACAGCCTGTGAGAACAGACAACCTCTTCCTCTCCCTCCAATTCCAGAACACACATTAATGCAATGATGTATTTAACATTTAATTGGAGGTGAAGTTCACGCTTACGAAGCAAATCTTCAATTCTTTGCTTTCTTTGTGCGGGTGCGTCCCGTCAAAGGCTTCGTTTTCTGGATATGATGTAACAGGAAGGCAAAAGGTCAGTAATGAAGCACAGAAAGCTAAAACAGATTTGGGAACTGCTTCCAAAAGGTCATCGTGTACTTCATAAAAGCGGTTTTGGAAGAGTCACTGCACTCAGAACAGTATGTACCACTAAACGGTGCACAGAAATTTCCCCGTAATATTCATTGCCATCCTCTGTGAAACTTATGGTGACATCTCTGGCCACACAGACCAAATGTATGTAATTTCTCGCCTACCAGAAGGGTGTAACTGCTCAGATACGTGTTGCAGACAGAAGCAATCTTGCAGAGAAATTGTAGATCTTAAAATTCAGTCAACATACGTTTCAAAACCCATGTCTGTCTTTTTAAAACATTCCACTATATTTCCCTCATAAAAATCTGACCGCCTGTTTTTCATTCTGCGGTATGTTTTTACAATGGTTGATGTGGACAGAGAAACCTGGCTAGGATCATTTCAACATGCACCCTGAATGCTAAAACAACATGGCCTTTGTTTTGCAAAATTTCTTCTTAAAACACAAGGACATATGCAAGGCTGGCCGGGATCAAATGCAAAAGTCCACTTACTCATTTAAAAATAGTTGCGGTCCTTGCGGTTTAATCTCTAAACTGTGAAACTCAAACGTATTACGATTGCTTACAAATACATTACATGCATTCTTGAATACGTGTTGGCTCAGTGACTCATGGAGCAGATGGGTAAACAGATTCAAAGGATGTAAGCATAAACGGCGTCTTCTGAATCGCCATCTGCAAAATATGCTCAAAAATAGATCTAAAACATGTTGTGAACTATTCATACTGAATCCCAGTGATACAGGAAGTCGTACGTGAGACCGTTCAACTCAACACTCAGCAGAGATCGTGGTTAACACACTAACCACAACCGTTAACTCAGTCTAGTGCCACTGTGACAAAATGACTCACATCTACCGCAGAATCACATCAACACCAAAATGTTATTAGCAGCACCACCCACACTCACAAAATCCAGACTTTTAGACTCTGTTGAAGTTTTAAAAGTAAATAAATAAATAAGGGACAGTTCACCCAAAAATTCAATGCCACCCTTTACTCTACCTAAATGACTTTCTTCTTGTGGAACACAAAAATATAAAGTAAAAATCATGTATTTAAGTCTATTATAAAATGCAGCAATTTTAAAATCATATTCAAATATGTCATATTTGCATATGATGCCACATGCAAAATGTTTTCATGCGTCTTGTAACTGATTCTACACAATATATTTAAATATGTGCATATGCAAAACGACTAATGAACTTCAAAATAAAAGTTTTGGATGGTAAGATATGTTACTGTTTTTGGAAGAGATCTCTTACGCTCACTAAGGATACATATATTTGATCAAAAATGAGGTACAAACAGTAATATTGTGAAATCGTATTACAATTTAAAATAACCATTTTGTATTTTAACTTTCAAGGTGCTGTATGTAAGTTTTTGACTGTACTAAAGCATAAAAATGCCATGTTTGCAGATATTTAGGAAACATGCTGAGTTCACATTTCTAACATTTCTGAGTTCTAATTTCTTTGAAAACCAATGCTTCACTTATTCTACTTCGTGCGCTCCATGTAAGAATGCCTGTTTTTGTTTTGGTCTGTGCGCCAATTTACCCAATAGTTTTTCGACAATACAGGTTGCCAGTTGGCGGAAAACACAGCGTATTGCAGCCTTGGAAGCCAGCGGTCAGGGATCGCATATTTTAATCGACCTAAAAAGCCTCGACATCCATCTAAAAATCTCTATGAACGAGAGCATATTAAAACGTGATATCAACTCATCATAAATCAATAAAGTCTCCTCGCCTTCCTTTGTCAATTGCACTCATTCCTGTTGTGTGCATAGACTGTACAAAAATATGGACGTAGTGTCCGTGACGTCACCCGTAGGTTTCTGAAGAGCGTTTCTGAAGCCTAGTCACTTCCGGGAAACAGAAAATGGGCAAAGAGGCGGGATGTGGGCAGGACGCGGGTGGAGCTGAGGCGGAGGCGGAGCTGAGGTGCGCTAGCTCACGTGTGAAGGTCGGGTGGAATATATTGGCGGTTGATTTTGAATTCCTATTACTATTCCTTTTTTTTTTTTTTTTTTTACAGTCGATGAAATTAGCTGAGGTAACGTGACGGCTAACAGAGATCAGACGGCTAATCATTAATAATGACAGCAGCGGGAATCAACCTGTCACTCAAAGTGACCACGCCCTTAATTATGCAGAACTTTAAGGCTCAATATAATGTAAACGAATGAGTTATAAAAAAATTCACCCCCCTCACAGTTGTCATGAAGGGCAAAATGAGCCGTATAGACCAAAACCACAATTTGTACCAGGCTGTAAACATGTTTTATTCTGCTCTAAAGTTGGCCATTTTAACATGGGGCTCAATGAGATTCTGCTCCCTTCTGGATCCTGTCCCTAGCGGCCAGTCGGTGAATTGCAGTTTGAGGCACTTCCGTATTGGCTTCAAGAGAAACTGCGGGAGGTTGCCGCTTGGTTGTGTCGTTAAACTGGCAACCCGCGTGAGCATTGAGTCTGAGGAGGAGAGGGGGCGAGGCAAACAATATTTTGAATTTGGACTGCAGTACCCATTTCAACCACTAGCTGTCAATCCTACATCCTTTAAGGTGCATTTTGTTCCTGTGATGGAAAGTTGAATTTTCAGCAGCCATTACTCTAGTCTTTAGTGTCACAAGATCCTTTAGAAACAGGGCTGCATTAACAATAGTGCTAGGCCCAAGCTAGGAGTGGGCCTGTGATTGGCTTTAGAGTAGATTGACTGGCCATCCGAATCACCTGAACTTTTCCCTGTGAGCCAATCTCCAAAACCCCACCACACCCCCACATATTAAGTCCTGTTACTTAGTGGAGCACCTCAAAAAACAAAGACCAAAAGCCAAGCGAAGAAACGGCGCTACCTGATTAAACTGCAGCAGAATCCAGCAATCTCAGCTTGACCGTCAATCGCAAAGCACCAACGAACTTGCTTGAATTTTGTGCCACTCTATTGATAAACCAGTGCAAGTCGCTTGACTAATTTGAATTTGTCACAAGCACAATATGATATGTGAACATTAAAGGATCTGTGGTAAACCTAGCTGAAACCAGATCGAATAGCTCCATTAAACTGTAGTGTCAAAGTAAACTGTACACAATGCTAATTACAAGCTTTTCAATACACACATCATGCAATTACTAAAGCTGTAGAAATATGACATTATGTCAAGTCAAGACAAGTCAACTTTATTTATATAGTGCTTTTTACAATGCAGATTGTTTCAAGGTAGCTTCACAGTGTTAAACAGGATAATATTTATTTGGCCGTGACAGTGAAAATGTGGTCCCATCAGTATTTTAGTTTAAATAGGTAATTTAGTTTACTAATTAGATTAATTTGAATATTTAGTTGAAAATTGAGTGTCCCCAACTGAGCAAGCCAAGCCAAAGGCGACGGTGGCAAGGATCCAAAACTCCATCAGGTGACATAATGGAGAAAAATAAACCTTGGGAGAAACCAGGCTCAGTCGGGGTGCCAGTTCTCCTCTGGCCAATTAACAAACAGTGTTTGATTATTATTCTGGCAACTTTACAGGTCAGGGGTCATATTAGATTGGAATATTCGAAAGATGGAGACGGGTTTATTGAGGATGCCGTGTCTGTGAGGCAATTTCATGGGGAGTCTTATGATATTTATTGTTAATGTTACTATTATTAACCCTTACATTAGCTATTGGTTAATCCGCCATTTTTGTCCGACAAAGCAATCAAGAGTGTTCGTAGATTAACGTTAGGTGGACTTGAACTTGAAAAACGGTGTGTACTGACGTCTTTCCGTGGTTGAAACAACATTTCTTCTGAAGTTCATTCAGACTTTGTTTCATATTAAAAGTAACCTGCTCTGTCCTGCCTGTCAGTGTCCTCTTTGCTCTGCGATGTATTTTTCACTGCGTGAGAACACGTGTGTGGTGTGAGAGCATGGCTTGTCGGACAGTAACAACAGTAACTAAAGGGAGCTTTGTTCGGTTAGTAGCCGTCGGCAGCACTGTCATTTTGTTTTTTGACCACAAAATCAACAATACAACTCAACAAGTGAGCAGCTCAAGGAGACAAGATGTTGGGTCTGGGAACACACCATTGGCAGGGCTCAATCTGAGTGGCGGGATAAACGGTTGTCTTTCAAATTCAGCTCGCAAGAGCTACAACCAACCAGAGCACTATCAGTGGTGAGATAACAACCACAAGCAGGTTGTGGCTGAGTCCCATGCGTTTTCTTTTTTAAGAATGACTTCAGTGTCATTCTTTGTTAGCAGGTAAGTAGCAGGGAATTCACACGGAACCACCACAACTCTGCCGTCATTATGTAAAGCCCGCCCATCGACTCTATATACGATGTGATTGGCCTGACTAGAGTTTGGTTTTGCAAAGGGGTGCAAAGGGGTCTCGCGCTCTCAAAGCGCATGACTACCATAATATGGCTTCATTTTTGCTGCGCGTACCCAAGCGCAAGTGCGGACGCGGCAAGTATAAACCAAGCTTAACCGCTCGTGAGGCAGATACCTCTCGGTAGTGAGTGCTGAAAGTGAAGGGCTGTTTAGTAGGGATGTGCGCAATGACTAGCCTAACCCCGGTAGTATAACAAGCCTAAGCAAGATTAATTGTTATACTAGTTTGACATGACATGGAAGAAAATGGAAAAGTTTTGTGCAAGCTTTCAAAATCCTCCTTCACCCGAGTGGAGATTTATCTGAAGCCTCCGCGAGCGCCAGAGAAAACCAACGCATGCAAAACATGAGGTAAAATTAAATGATTTTGTTTTGCTGCAGATATACACTTTTCTAAATAATATATTAATTTCAAGATATAACATTAACACGACAGTAATTTAAACATAGCCTTTGTAAAAAAAAAAAAAAAAAAAAAAAAAAAAAAAAAAAAATATATATATATATATATATATATATATATATATATATATATATATATATATATATATATATATATATATATATATATTTAAAGCTAAACCTTAAATGTGCCAAAAAAAATTAAACGACTAACGTTAGTATTTTACAAGTCGTCTTGCAACACTAACGTTTAATCGACTAGTCTCGCACATCTCTGAGTTAGCTCAGTGTCACACATTGTAGATGAAAACAGAAACAGGCTCATAGCTGATAATGCAGAGAAGCTTCTTTTCATCAAAAAGAACCTGCCTCTCACTTTTCCGAAAAGGGCTGTATGGCTTTGATAACATAATTTAATTCAGTTGTTCTGCTACTATGTTGAGTGGTGCTGGAATCCACTGAATGTTACAGGTTACATTTATGTGAAATGGGCAGCAGTGCCATGTTTGTTTAGGAAAACACCAAATGTTAAAATGTCAGCAACAACATCAATTTGTGTATTTACTTTGTTACAGTCAGAAAGTGAAAAACATCTGATGAAAATAAAACATTGTTATAAGAACTGTAATGGTATTATTAAGTACTCGTATCAGTACTCGGTATCGGCAAGTACCCAAATGTAAGTACTTGTACTTGTGCTTGGTCTGAAAAAAAGTGGTATCGGTGCATCCCTAACAAACACCATAGTTTATTATTAGTAATATTATTATTGTTGTTATATAGAAACCATAAAACCTTTTTTTTTTTTGCCTATGTCATGATCTTACTGTTAAACTCTGCATTCTATGCAAGAACTATGGTCACTTTTCATTAGGGCAACTACAAAGGAGAATTTAAAAGCTTTACTGCCTGAATGAATTAAGGATGAAGTGTAGATATGTTCAGTTCTAATAAACTTTAACAGCAAAATATTAATTCAATAGAGCCTAAATATTATTTATAATATATAAATAATATATATTATTATTTGTTTCAGTCCTGTATTTATTAATTAATTAATTCCATTCCATTTACTCATTCATTATACTTTTAATGTGTTGTAATCTGAATTGTTTTTATATAGAGATACAATACATTGTATCTGTGTGTGCTAAAGGTCCCATGGCATGGCATTTTTCTATTATTTTATAATGTTTCCTGTGGTGTACTTATATTGTTAGTATGATTTTTACATCAAAAAATGTCATAATTTAGAAATAAAAGGCTATACTGTTCTATACTGTTATTACCCCTCTTGCTGAATGCCCTGTTTCAAGGGGCACTGTGAGACTTCAGTGAAAACGCCCACTGTTGTGATTGGCTGACATCTTTGCATTTGAAATGAGTGTTAGATTATGTCGCGGAGGGGGCGTGGTTTAGCGAGGCACTGCACACAGCATGCATGAGAGAGAGAGGCTGAGCACTCATGAACGACGGAGAGCTGGAGGAAGTTTTATTGTACTGAGTTGTTGAGAGCGCTGTGCTGTTAGCGCAAGCTTATTTGTATCTGAGAGTTCTGAATAAACAGTCCCAGTCACATCGACTCTTGTCTTCTTCCACCTTATTCTACGAACTTTGTAACACTGTAATGTACCATTACAGCCGTTGCGATGAACGAATCGTCAAAGTGTGGTTATAGCATTATTTTATTATCTATTCCTATCACATGAAAGGCTGCAGTGATGAGCATTGAGTACACATGCAGTCTGTTGATTTCGTCATTGCAACGCGTTTTCTCTCACAAAATGCTTTCACCACAACTAATAGCAAACACCACATCGACATGAATACAGTAAGAGCTTCGCTGTGCTGCATAACAGCATCATTCATTATAATGGCAGTTTGGACGAGTGTGCAGATACACTCGCGACGTGTGATTGACAGCTCCGGACATTATAAAGAGTGTTCTTTGATCGCTCTCTGTAGTTTAATCACTTAAAAAACGGATTTGTTTCATGCTACTAACAGAAACGACCGTTTTAGTCACTGGCTTGATTCACTGATGCACTACGCTTAGGGCATCAAGACGGCGATCATTAAATGATCCAGAAAGAAAGTCTGAGTGAACTTGAATGATTAGCTACACATCAGAAATCACTGATCACAGATCAGGCATTAATGAACACTGTTCCTCACTGTTTGTCATGGTGCTGTCGAATCCATATTGTAAAGTCTGTTTGTAAAACCTGTGCTGACATAAACTGAATCCATTTTCTCCGAGTGCTCTGGGCGGGCAAAACAGAGGAAGGGGAGGTAACCTTTCCTGGTATGACGTCATAACAGGAAAATTCAAGATCAGCTCGTCTGAGCTGTCATTTTCTCAAAGGCAGAGAAAGACAGCCAGAACTCGGTTTACACCGATCAAAATTTCTATCCACTTGGGGACCATATACAGGCTAGGGTTAACTCATATTAATGTTAAAACTCATAAAATGAAATTTTCATGCCATGGGACCTTTAAATATATGATTTTAAAAAAACGAATTATTCCTGTGGTAGAAAACGTTGTGTTGCCAAGATGAAGGGGGCCCTTGAGTTTGCTAGAAACCTTAATAAATTTTTTTCAGGATTCTTTGATTTAAAAAAAAGATGAAATAACTACCTTTATTTGAAATATAAACCTTTTATAGCAATGTAAAAGTCTTTACTTTTAAGTCACTTTTTAATCCATTTCTTGCATCCTTTCTGAATAAAAGTACTATTTAAAAAAAAATGCTTGTGTATATTTAACAATACAAACTATCAACGTAAACATTCTGCTAAACGTCTCATTTTCTCAGGTGTATTCATGATGACAGAAGTTTCTATCCCTATTATCCCTGTAGTCACTCTATTGTCTGAGCTAATCCATGTCCTCATCAACTTATACATCCTAATGAGTGTGAGTTCACTATGTCCGTGTCTTTTATTTCACCCTTTCTAACTCTCTCCAAAAACACCAAGCACCCCGTTCACAATAAACCTCACTGGATGGGTCTGTTACATAAACCCCAAGCATAGAACCCACACTGCCCACACAATCACTGCCATTGTTACCCTTGGCCGGCAGCCGCATGCCCAGTCACACGTTATTAAGGGGGAAGTCTGGAGGATAAATGAGTTTTGAACTCCAGTCGACGATACCTGCTGGTTATTTGATGGCTCACGTGTTGCATGCAAAATTATGTGATGGGGGAAGAGCAAGTCTGCATGTTAGATGTAGTTTGTGGTCAGTTTATAGAGCACTTGTGAAAGTATTTCTGCTCTAATCAGCCATCTGAATATGAATAATGGCAGAGTTAATCTCGTGCTATGGTCAAGCGGCCGCTACCGTACAAAATGGGTCTAATTAAAGGCATTGATGCAATGAGCAGACAGTGCTGGCGTAGTCTAAAGAGCACTCATCTGAGCTGGTGGGTGGAGGGAGAGGTTGTACAGAGGCTGAAAGAAAAGGCGAACAAAAGCATGAAGTTCAATTAGGACTTAAGATTTAAGGGTTTCAATTGTTTACATCAAATACACTGACAAGAATGGAGTTTTGGGGGTTAGTGATGGCGCCTCTTACTGTATCTTTTGGCGTCAAACTACAGAAGTAGTTCAAAAGTTTACAGAGCAAGTCAATGGGATTTTTGCACATTGTAGTGTCCATCAAGGGAAATCAGAAGTCTGAAAAGTAAAAGAACTCCTTGTCTCCTCAACAAGCCACATGTATAAAGGTATATTTCTTGTCAGTAACTCAAACTTTGAAGGATGTTACATGCCAAACCCTAATACTTTAGGATTAAGAAACCCTAAGTTTGTCTTAGTAAGCACCAATAGAGTTCAAAGGGAGATCATGACCAAATGTCCCCATAAGTATAGTAACACCAGTATATTTTGACCTTGTGGGGACATTTGTTTGGTCCATATGAGGAAACAAGCTTATAAAAAAAAGAAAACAAAATCTAAAAATCTAAAATAACAGAATGTTTTCTGTGATGGGTAGGTTAAGGGGGTATAATATACAGTTTGTACAGTATAAAACCATTATGTCTATGGAATGTCTCCATAAAATATGGAAACCCAACATGCGTGTGTGTGTGTGTGTGTGTGTGTGTGTGTGTGCGTGCGTGCGTGCGTGCGTGCGTGCGTGCGTGCGTGCGTGCGTGCGTGCGTGCGTGTGTGTGTTGTCTAGGTAAACCCTATGTTATGGTGACAAAATGTCCCCATAAAGATGGCATTATCTGAAATACTTGTCCGTGTGGGGAGATTTTTTGATCCCCATGAGGAAAACAGCTTATAAAGCAAACTAAATTATATTTAATAAATCAGACTAAATTATGTTTTTGGAAAATGTAAAAATGCAGAACGTTTACTGTGATGGGAAGGTTTAGGGTTAGGGCATAGAATATACAGTTTGTACAGTATCAAATCATTATGTCTATGGAAAGTCCCCATAAAACATAAAAACACGTGTGTGTGTGTGTGTGTGTGTGTGTGTGTGTGTGTGTGTGTGTGTGTGTGTGTGTGTGTGTGTGTGTGTGTGTGTGTGTGTGTGTGTGTGTGTGTGTGTGTGTGTGTGTGTGTGTGTGCATGTGTGTGCATGTGTGTGCATGTGTGTACCTCCCAGCCCTCAATATGAGACTGCCACTCTTCCAACACCTCCAGTTTCTCCATCTGCCTTTTGGCCTCATTGATACTGGAGCAAACGGCTTTCATCACCTGCAGAGACTCCTGCACCATCAAGTAGTCATTGTGTTTCTTTGGGGTTCTTTTCAGCAGCTCCTAACCATCCACAGAAAACACAAACATTAAGCATTATATAAAAGTAAAGGGGTATAATTACAATAAAACACGACCGAAACATTATGAAGTTAACTTATTTTTCAAACAAAGCTTGACACTGATGGAATTATCAAAGTGAGTGGCTATGTTTTCTGAAGAATTATGGCTAAAATTGTGTTTGTAGTATGTTCAATAATGTTGCTACTGCAAGACAGAATCTGCTGCTAATCTCTAAACCAAGTCTAAACACAAGGGTTCTTTAATTCTGTCGTTCACATTTACATGTCTAAAATATCTGAGCAACCACAGATGCCTATCGCTGGTATTTAGCGAGAGAGGCCGCGGTGACTCTGACTGTGAGAAGCTCAGTGAAGAAATTATGCTAGAAATGATGGTCTTATTATGTGAACTAGGGCTTGTGAGTGTTTACAGTAAACCATTTAAATTTCAGTGTTTTGGGTTCAAGAACAGCCACGAAACATTAGCAATGGGTCTGGCAAAGGAAGAAACTCAGAGTCTAAATAATGTGTGCCCACAAACAACGTCTACTTTGACCCACTCTCAGACACTAGTTGTAGCTGAGGACTGGACGAGTTTGGTTTATGTAGTCGACATTTCGGGAAGACACTATGAAAGCGAATCCACTTTGCATGCACTTCAAAAGGATGAGGAATCAGGCTCGAATTGATACGGTAAAACCGACACCATCGTTACTGTTCATATCACTGCTTATGGAAGTGCTGAGGAAGCTTCCAGAGCTGAAATTCAGATTAGGTATTGGGCATTTTGTTTCCAACACACGCTGTAAGCAGTAGACCAATCACAACAGACTCGGCCATCTGACCAATCAGAGCACAGTAGGCTCTCGGAAAGGAGGGACTGAATCCTTTATCGAACTGTTTCAGACACTGTGAGAAAAGATGATGCTGCAATGTATATTAGGGTTTGTTTGGGGGTTTTTTTTACCTTGGCTGCATGTACTGTAAATATATTGTCCAATACAAAATAGAATTTGCTATTTCTAGAATGCTATTTAAAATAGCATAATAAGAGCACAACTGGGGATGCACAGAATCCAGGATTCGGGTTCGGATTCGGCCGAATATTGGGCTTTTTGACGGGGTTCAGTTTCTGCCGAACCTCAGAATTTTTTTCCACCGAACCCAAACCCTAGGCTTGCACTATACGCGGGGCGCTGGTCTAACGTAATGATGCCGCCGTTGAAAGTGAATATGGAACTCATGAACAGAAAATGCTACTTTAAGTCAAAAGAAGGCGATTCAAGGCGAGCTACATGTTCAATTTGCAATGCCGATTTGTCTCGTGATGACAAGGACCCTAAACAACAGCCGCTGTTAAAACATTTGCGTATGAAACATCCGAGAGAATACGAGTTGTGCATGAAGGAATCTACAGACAGCAGCCAAAATGTATTTTATTTTACAGTGCAAATAGCCGCATATAGATCAGATAAAATATAAATAAAAAGAATAAAATACATAGGCCTACACTAAATATTTTTCACTTAAATAATTACCAAATTAAGATGACAAAACAAAAATACACTGAATCTGTAAGCTTTGAAGAACCGGAATCGTTTTTTTTTTTTTTTTTTTTCAAATAAAAATAGAAGGCCTAGGCTTCCTCAATCCACACCTTGTATGTTTTTTGTTTGTTTGTTTGTTTGTTTTTTAAGAAAACATGTCAAAGTGATGTTGGTTAGTCTGGAGCGCAGCCTGTTAACAGTTAAACCCGCGGCAGAAAACACCCTCAATCCTTCTGTCTGTGCAGCGTGTGATCCTCGGCTGACAGCGCGAGCGCGCGCCTGTTGCGCTCTCCGTTGTGTTCTTCTTTTAAACGACAGACAGGGTTCCCACTCTTTCATGAACACCAGATTCAAGGACTTTCAAGGACTTTTTAAAGCACCTTTTATTTTAAATCAAGCACAATAAATACGATAAAGGTGGGTGTGTTACTGCCAATTTATCAAATACATACTGTACCTGTGTCTATCATTAATGCAGTAACGCTAAGGCATATACTGACAACTAAAATACAATTTCTAATGAGGAAAACTGTCCAATTTTACAAAATCCAGTGAGGAAAGAGGCTGGTGTACAAGAGCGAGCGCGTTTTAATGAGAGATGCAGCTCTCTTATTCCTGCTTTTAACATTTTTTTCACTCTAGTTTTTGTTTTCTTTTTTTATAAATCATTACTTAATTAAAACATCAAAATATAGAGATAATAATGTATACATGAATTTTCCAAGTAAATGAAAAGATATGGACAAGTTAATTGTTAGGCATAAAAAACGTGCAAAATTATTTATTAAATCACCTGTACATGTACCTTTTTAAAAATCAATTTGAAGGCTTTTAAGACCTGCACATATTTTATATTAAACATATATAATAACAGCCCATTTCAAATGTTAACGTGCTTTTCTTCTTTTTATTTTTTGAGCGGTGATGAAATATTGCTCTTGTAAATACTTGCCAGCATTTCAGTAATGAAAGTCTAGATCTTTAAAATGCATCAAAATTACAGCAAAGCGCAACCGTACGGTGCTCTGCAGGGGTCAAAAAGGATATAAACAGTGAATTTTGAAGTGATCTCATCTTGAAAACTCAGAGATGTGGATTCGGACGGCAATGAAATGACCACCCGACCTTGGTGTTTGTCTAAAACAGTGGGTAATTCGGCCGGGGATTTTTACGCGGGTGATGGGAGAAAAACACTGACATTCTGGATTCGGACGGCAATAAAATCCCAGACTAGCCCCTGACAATGATGAAAATACCTCACGACCCCACGAGAAACAATTACCATCCGAATAGGGCTTTTGACAGTAGATGGTGCTTATGGAACAGCAGAAATATATTGAAATAGCTTCCTCCCATAATGCTGTTTTGTTCTGGCTTTGGCAGCGCACGAAGGCCAATTTTTGTAATAGCACCATGCTACTCTAACAAAATGCAGTTCATGCTTAATTCAAGCACTTTCAATGACCTATGTTTGTTTTCAAGTACTTTCCAGGCCTTGAATCCATGTGTCTGAAATTCAAGAACTTTCAAGTACTTTCAAGAAGCGTGGGAACCCTGGACAGAGGACAACTCTGGTAATTTTTCTATAAACCACCAGGAAACAGCGGCGAGAAGAACATATGCGACACTATTAAAAGCCTTAAACAAGGCTTCAGATGGACCTGATGTCCCGGGAATACAGAGAGAACTCCTCGCTAGAGTGGCCAGCCTCGGGAAGCGTCGTTCATTTGCTTTCCACCAGTCAGGAGCTTGTACTACTGCTGTATTTTTCTGTCGAAATGGTCCCACACAGTAAGCTTTTCCATTGCTTCATTTTGCAAGATATATCTGGTTTGTGGTTGCACATGTTGACGCGCTCCGTGAGTGAACAAATAACGCTATACAGCATATTTTTCTTAACCATGCATCAAAAAACAAAAACAAAAAAGCGTTAAAAACATTTAAACCGTTTAACTGGTAGTTTTAATCTGTCAAAGTTCTTACTTTCGGTTAACGGTTAAATGGTCAATAGCATCCCTACACTGCTGTGGACGTTGTTTACTTCGTTAATGTGTTTACTGTGATAATGGACTGAGGATGGGAGAAGGATTCGGTATTCGGTTTCGGATTCGGCCGAATCTTAACCAGTAGATTCGGTATTCGGCCGAACCCCCAAAAATCTGGATTCAGTGAAAAAATAAAATGTGTATGTAGTAAACGTTGTTTGTACGGGAAGAAGGAGGCGGGAACCGGCGAACAATAAACAAGTTTAATATAAAATAAAATGGCGGCGACAGCCCCTCGCGGTCGACTGCCGCCTACATACAAACAAATACAAATGAAAATAATAAGCTGCAGCCCCTCACGGTCGACTGCAGCAACACATAACAAAACATAAATAAAATACAGCATAAAATCCAGGCCTGGTCCTCTCTCGTCCCTCACTGTTGTCGCTCCTCCTTTATAGTCCCTCACTCCTCCGCAAGGGCCGAGATCGCTGCGGCGCGCAGCTGGCGCTCATCCTCCCTGATGAGCGCCGCCTCGTCCCGCCCTCACGGTCCCTCGGCCTCGCTGCCCGCCACATACCCCCAACGCCCTTCGCAGGCCGGGGGGCACTCCCGAGTCTGCGCTCTACTTCCCCCCCCCCCCTCCCCGGAGGGGCCGATCACGGCGGCCGCGGGACCTGGGGGTAAGAACAGCGAGGTGAGAGAACGGAGCGAGGAACCTGAGGAACGACAGGGACGAGAGAGTGGAGAGAGGAGAAAAGAAAAAAAAAAAAATTCTGGTCCGGTTCCCAGACACACTGCCGCTCGGTCCTCAGCCAGCCGAGAGGCTCTTCCTCGCGGTGCCATGCGGTGGTACTGGACGGCCGGTGGACAGCCCGACGCTCCTCCGCCCCCTGGCGGCCGGCGGTGGCTCCTCCTGCTGAGGGCGGCCGGAAGCGAGTCCCCGTACCGCGCTCCCTGCTCCTCCCCAACCTGGCGGACGGCAGCGCTTTGGCTCCTCCCCAAAATGGCGGACGGCAGCAGGCTTCGGCTCCGGGCAAGCGCTGGGGACTCCTTCGCCCCCTCGCGGACGGCAGCCACCCAACCTCGACCCAGGGGCACGGCAGCGAGCTCTCCGTCCCACCGACCTTCATCCGCTCCAGCACCACCGCTTCGGGCAGCCGTTCACGGACTTCTCTCCTCCGCGCTGCCCGAACTCCGCGGCACCGCGATCCCCCTCAGCTGCGAGGGCTCTTCGACAGCGCGTCCCTCCTTCCTCCCGGGTTTCGGCACCACTGTAGTAAACGTTGTTTGTACGGGAAGAAGGAGGCGGGAACCGGCGAACAATAAACAAGTTTAATATAAAATAAAATGGCGGCGACAGCCCCTCGCGGTCGACTGCCGCCTACATACAAACAAATACAAATGAAAATAATAAGCTGCAGCCCCTCACGGTCGACTGCAGCAACACATAACAAAACATAAATAAAATACAACATAAAATCCAGGCCTGGTCCTCTCTCGTCCCTCACTGTTGTCGCTCCTCCTTTATAGTCCCTCACTCCTCCGCAAGGGCCGAGATCGCTGCGGCGCGCAGCTGGCGCTCATCCTCCCTGATGAGCGCCGCCTCGTCCCGCCCTCACGGTCCCTCGGCCTCGCTGCCCGCCACAGTGTAGTAACTTAAACTGGCTAGATTAAACTTTGAAGCAATTGGGTGTAAAATTCAAGGTGAAAAAGTCACTGTATTACAGTTGAACATGTTGACATGTTTGGAATAGCATACTACTCATACTATTTCAGCAGTAGGCAGTATGTAAACTGCACATAATAGGCAATTTTTCGGCATATAAAGAATCCCCGAATGATTGGTGCAGACTTTTATGGATGTAATAGTAGTAATAATAGTATCCCACTTTGCAATGTGCTTGATTTTACCTTTAATTTCAAATGTGACAAATTATCAGAAATTTTAGCATCTTTCTTGAATGAGTAATTATTTAAAGGGGTGATGAATTGAGAAATCAACTTTCCCTTGAGCTTTTGATATATAAAAGGTCATGGTAATATAAGAATATCCTGTAAATTTCAGAGCTGAAAACATCTTTGTTAGTCAAAGAAAAGCTTTTATTGACACCAGGCCCAGCAAACAATCGATTTCAGAATGTGCCAGGCTATGACGAGAGAGTGTTGTGAAGCACCGCCTCAACAGAAGAAGAACAACGCCTGATTCTGTAGCCACGCCCACCGACTCGTGCCACTAACATGACAGCTAAGAGCAGCATAGAGCTAAACAGCATCGAATTTCTAAGCAGTAAACATATCACATAAGCTTCATTCGGATTCCAATATTATGAATGCATGGATGAACTTTATTTTTAATGAATATCCAGCTCTCGTGGGGAAGACATTGCACGTATGTTAATTTAACCACAGACTCGTTTGTAAACAAGAGACTGGATTTGCAGACAGGATGAGATTACACGAATGAAGCAACACACTAATGTGAGTAAAAAAAATTTTTTAATTTGTGATAGTATTGCATTGTTACAGATCGTTTGATACCTATGGATTATGTGTACGTGTCTAACAGAACATACCTTAGCACGCTGTCAAAGGCTGAAGAATCCTTTATTTGTGGTGTTCTTGGTTCATTACTGTCTTGATGTGCACTGTTCACTCTCTTGACTCGATATTTGAAGGGCGTGTGTGTGTGTGTACAGTTTGTAACGTTACTAAAAAATATAATTCCAATCAATTGCGGGTGGATGAGAGATGAATCATTGTGTTTGTTTGATAAAGACATTTTGCGAGCCCTGGCTGTGGGCTGGGCAATTCATTCCGGTTGCCGTTTGCCACACGCTTTCACTGACAGGGGGAGCAGAAGCTCATTAAATATGCAAATCGTATCCAATCCTAGCCGTGGGCGTTTACTTCCAAGTCTTCAGTGCGACACGCCCATCAAAACTGAGCGTGTCTTGAGAGAGCCTCAAAACCAGGGCAGAAAATAGCCTATTACTTATTAATTATGATGTCCCGTTCTTTGTGTTTTTTTGAAGCTTTGATTGTGTTTACAGTGTGCAATATAACATGTGTTCATGTTTCGCGTGTAAAAAAACACAGTATTTTTCACACAATTTACTTATCTGTGTACCGCTGTTTTCACTGTCCTAAAAACGGCTGATGACTTCCTTGTTCTATGAAGTCCCTCCTTCAGAAATACGTAACGAGTTCTGATTGTGCCAGCGGTTCCCGTGTTGTGATTTGACCGCAGCTTAGCGCACATGGCCCGGTTCCTGTGTTGTGATTCGACAGCAGCTTAGCGCACGTAACTTGCATGGAAAGGTCACGCCTCTTAACGGGAGATATATGCGCTTAATGATCTCTACAGCGTCTCTGGGAAAGCCAAACAAAGGTGATTTGACTCCGGGATTAAAATAACAGCGTCTCGACGACATGGCGACAAACACACTCAAACGCACCACTTCTTTTTCTCCACGCGACCGTCCTCTTCTCCACGTGGGACAGCAACAAGACCACGCCCCCTTTTTCGCGTATTCTTGTGGGCGGAGGTTAGTCTGTTCTACTGTTCTACTGACTGACGTAATTAATGAAGGAAGTACCAGGATGTAGTCCAAACCGGCCGTTCGCTGTAGGCTTTGAAAGGGAACTTCTGTTAAATAAAATATCTCGCTTGGCATTGAACTTTGAGCTTTATAGTTTTGCAGGTATTATTTATGCTCTAACAGCAACATTACACACTAACTAAAGTTTGAACAGTGGGATCACGAAGAACGGGACCTTTAAGTTGACCTCAGACAACAGTATCAAAAAATTTAAAAAAGCCAGTTCATGACCCCTTTAATAGGTTAATATGTAATATTTAATTAATATATTTAATGATAAAAATGTATAATTATATAATAAAAAAAACTGTTTTATAAAAATACAAAATTACCTTAAAACATATACATCATTATAAATAATCATAAACATATCATACGACAACTGATCATTTTAGTACTGATTATTTCAACATGCAAAATTATGAGGTCATGTTACAGTGTAGTATACTATTGTTTGACATGTCTATAGTTGCATAATGTGTACTCACTCTCAGGAGTAATGGGTATTTACAGATCCTCTGGATGGGTGCAACCAGGTAGCCCTCCAAAGGAACCTCCGTGTTCTTCCTGCCGCCCAGCAACATGCAGTTCTTAAGAGACAAAAAAGCAAAAGTCAGAAAATAAAAGAAAAATCCTCTGTGCAATCTTTACTAACACTATATATTTGAACTTAAGTCTTAGAGGGATGATAGAATGGCACGTTTCCCTCAAGGTCACGGCTATAAAACTGCCATTAAATCAAATTCAATTACAACCGTATAGCCACCACAGCATGAGTTCAAAGACTTAGGAAGCAGTAAATCTAAGAGCGCTCGCAATCCCACCATATAGATTACCAACAATATCCTTTACTGCTGAGAACAGTGCTTTTATTTCTGTTTTTTATCTTAACGCCTTGACTTAACTTTTTTTTTTAAACATAGCAAACAACCATTAAGAGCATAAAGAATGTTAAATACAATAAATTAAAAATTACCTTAATAAAATCAACCATCTTTAGAGTAATGCATTTGCAACAAAAGGCGATATATCAATTAAACTGGAATAAATGTTCAAATATACACACGTTTTTACATTTTTTTAAATGAATCCAGATGTAACCAATAACAGAAAGCTTCAAAGATTTAACCGAGCAGCTTGTCTTTAATGTATGTTTTAGTGTTATTGAGGGGGTCAGTGCTTTATTGCAGTACATTACAACGACAGAGAGTTGAAGGGCACTCCTGTCAACTCGACCAGAGGAAATTAATTTGTGTCGGACTCTCCAAGGAGCTCCCAAGTATCGCAGGAGGTCATAAGATATAGTATTACACACACATGCCACTGGCCCCTCAGTGTTAGACATGACCGTGGCCTGGTCCTGGCCATTACAATGCCCATTAATGAGCTCACCGTCCAGGGACAGGAATAGGAAACATGTCCAACAAAAAACATGAATCTTTATCATGTGTATTAATGCAAATGAAGAAAGGTTTGGCAGTGGCTAGGATGATGAGCATATATATATGCAGCCACATCATTTATTCACGCTGCAGTGCATGCAGGGAACCTAAGCACCAGGAAAGCAATTGTTTTTATATTATTGTGCTTCTACAGTATACTGCTATATTTCAATAATTTCCTCCTCCTGGTCAATGTGAAGTCACAGATTGGTACATTTTTAATTGCAATAATTTGCAGAACGTCTACTGTAAAAAAAAGACTATCTGTATAGCAACTAGTAGCTATGAATATTGTAAATTCACACCAAAATTATATATAGAGCAGCATTAAGTGTCTTACCAGCAGAAGCGTGCGTACTGTCCTGATCTTATTAAGCTCCAGCAGAAGCCTCTGGGCTTTCTCGTGGTTCCCACAGTACTCGTCGTAAATCTGAAACCTTCCTCTCTGAGGAGATACATGGACACAAAAACACAAAATTATAGCCAGTCACATTCAGGAGGCCAGTTCTTTTGAACCTGCCTATATGACTAACTGCTTATTCTGGGATTTCACTCCTCATGTCCTTCAGAAATCCAGCATCTCTGAGGTTTTGCCCAGACACAGACGAAAGGCTGCCGGATTGAATAATAGAGCAATAAAGTAGTGCCTCCATCCCAAAACCGCAAAACAGCATCTCATCCAAAGGACCCCCTCAGCTCTTCCCTCACAATATATGGGTGCTGGTCATATAATTAGAATATCATCAAAAAGTTGATTTATTTCACTAATTCCATTCAAAAAGGGAAACTTGTATATTATATTCATTCATTACACACAGACTGATATATTTCAAATGTTTATTTCTTTTCATTTTGATGATTATAACAGACAACTAAGGAAAATCCCAAATTCAGTATCTCAGAAAATTAGAATATTGTGAAAAGGTTCAATATTGAAGTCACCTGGTGCCACATTCTAATCAGCTAATTAACTCAAAAACACCTGCAAAGGCCTTTAAATGGTCTCTCAGTCTAGTTCTGTAGGCTACACAATCATGAGGAAGTTGTCCAACTTGACAGTTGTCCAAAAGACGATTATTGACACCTTGCACAAGGAGGGCAAGACACAAAATGTCTTTACAAAAGAGGCTTGCTGTTCACAGAGCTCTGTGTCCAAGCACATTAATAGAGAGGCAAAGGTAAGGAAAAGATGTGGTAGAAAAAAGTGTACAAGCAATAGGGATAACCGCACCCTGGAGAGGATTGTGAAACAAAACCCATTCAAAAATGTGGGGGAGATTCACAAAGAGTGGACTGCAGCTGGAGTCAGTGCTTCAAGAACCACTACGCACAGACGTATGCAAGATATGGGTTTCAGCTGTCGCATTCCTTGTGTCAAGCCACTCTTGAACAACAGACAGCATCAGAAGCATCTCGTCTGGGCTAAAGACAAAAAGGACTGGACTGCTGCTGAGTGGTCCAAAGTTATGTTCTCTGATGAAAGTCAATTTTGCATTTCCTTTGAAAAGCAGGGTCCCAGAGTCTGGAGGAAGAGAGGAGAGGCACACGATCCACGTTGCTTGAGGGCCAGTGTAAAGTTTCCACAGTCAGTGATGGTTTGGGGTGCCATGTCATCTGCTGATGTTGGTCCACTGTGTTTTCTGAGGTCCAAGGTCAATGCAGCCGTATACCAGGAAGTTTTAGAGCACTTCATGCTTCCTACTGCTGACCAACTTTATGGAGATGCAGATTTCATTTTCCAATAGGACTTGGCACCTGCACACAGTGCCAAAGCAACCAGTACCTGGTTTAAGGACCATGGTATCCCTGTTCTTAATTGGCCAGCAAACTCGCCTGATCTTAACCCCATAGAAAATATATGGGGTATTGTGAAGAGGAAGATGCGATATGCCAGACCCAACAATGCAGAAGAGCTGAAGGCCACTATCAGAGCAACCTGGGCTCTCACAACACCTGAGCAGTGCCACAGACTGATCGACTCCATGCCACGCCGCATCGCTGCAGTAATTCAGGCAAAAGGAGCCCCAACTAAGTATTGAGTGCTGTACATGCTCATACTTTTCATGTTCATACTTTTCAGTTGGCCAAGATTTCTAAAAATCCTTTCTATGTATTGGTCTTAAGTAATATTCCAATTTTCTGAGATACTAATTTGGGATTTTCCTTAGTTGTCAGTTATAATCATCAAAATTAAAAGCGATAAACATTTGAAATATATCAGTCTGTGTGTAATGAATGAATATAATATACAGGTTTCACTTTTTGAATGGAATTAGTTAAATAAATCAACTTTTTGATGATATTCTAATTATATGACCAGCACCTGTATGTATATATGTATATATATATATATATATATATATATATATATATATATATATATATATATATATATATATATATATATATATATATATATATATATATATATATATATATATATATTAGGGCTGTCAAAATAACGAGTTCATTTCGATTAATTAATCTGAGGAAAATGAAGGAGGGAGACGAGAACGCGCTGCCTGGATCATTGATTGGAACATTTACGTAGCCTATATAAAAACGGCCTGATGGAAGTGCTGATAAAAATAAAGTCGTCTGCGATGTCCTGCAATGTCCACTATCCTACCCAAGAGCGTGTTATATACAGGGAGCACGCACTCTTAAAGGGGCCACACTATATTCCTACTCGTTACAACGTGCATGTATTCAGCAGCCCAAATGAATACCTGTCTGTCATTAATGTTAATCAAACAACTACAGGTGTTAAATAAATGCATATATATTAAATAAACCTACTGTATCTGTATATTTTTTTAAGAAATGTATTATTGTTTTTTTTAATTTGCTTCTTTGTTCTTTTATTTAGCCTATATTCAATTTCTCATATTAGCCATATTGCCCACCTCTTGCCCACCTGCACATTGGCTACCAGCTGATATACAATGTAGTCTTGATTTAGGTGGACACTTTGTATTTAAAGTTTGAAAGGGTTTTAAATCTTCTAAATCAAGTAAAATTACTCAAAATAAAGTCATTTAAGCATGCAACTTTAATCATATCAAATTTAATTTCCAAGCAGCAAAAATGTGGCCAGTGAAAATGTTTCACTTTGGAAAACCACTAGCCACAGTGGCTGGTGAGCAAAAAAGTTCATGTCAAGCCTTGTTTGTATGTACAGTGAAAAAAAAAATATTCTTCCTGAAGCAATTTTTAATTTATTTCCTCAGCATATTAGGTCATATTGTTTATTGTTATGGCCAATATTTGAACAGTGAAAATAATAATACGAGCGTTTTTGAACTTTAATGTCACTAATGCTGATTATTCATTGATTCATTTGAATTTAAATATTTACTATAATTAATACTTTCACAGCTAAAATTATGTATGCGATTAATTTAGATTAATTAATCACAGAGTATGTAATTAATTAGATAATTTTTTTTAATCAATTGATGGCCCTAATATATATATATATATATATATATATATATATATATATATATATATATATATATATATATATATATATATATATATATATATATATAATTATAATGTTAGAATTATAATTAGAACGTTGCCAATTTATATGGTCTGTAATACACTGAATATTCCAATCACACTGGTGTGATCTAAAGTTTTGCTGTCACTTTTGATAAACTTAATGCATCCTTGCTGAATACAATTTTTTATTTTTAATGACCCCAAACGGACCCTTTATATATATATAGACAGTATTCTCTATAGAGAGAATAAGCTGGTTTGATTGTCTCAGGCTGGTCTGTTGGCTGGTTTTAGAGGGCTTTTTGGACACTTTTCTATTGGTCAGACTGGGAGACCAGCCTAAACCAGCTAAGACAAGCTTAAACCAAGTGTTGTTGTTTTAGCAGGGATGAGTGTAAATCAGTGAGAAAAAGAGAGAGTGGCAGACAGAGACTCACAAAGTGCAGGAAGCAGCGGCCCACTTCGTGATACGGGTTGGGGTCAGGCTGCAGAAGCTCTTCGACCATGGACAGGAAGTCCCTGTGCACAGACAGGATCTCTTCCAGGTTAGAAAACAGCACCTGTTGGGCGAACGCATGCATGGAAATTTTGACTTCATGACTGAGGGATTCAGAGGGACATTGTCTGGATCTGGAAAATCAACAATGCACTTCAAAAAGGAAGATCGAGAAGTGGCTATAACAGTGCATAGCACTCTCTTTGAACCATATGAATATATATTTTTCGGATAGCAAAATATCAAACTAAGAATTGCAGCACAAGATAAAAATAAAATGTTGTGTCAAATTATTAAGACAATTGGTTTGATATGTTAAAGGGGTGGTAAACCACGATTTCACTTTTCTAACTTTAGCTAGTGTGTAATGTTGCTGTTTGAGCATAAACAACATTTGTAAAGTTACAACGTTCAAAGTTTAAAGCAAAGGGAGATATTTGCTTTTAAAGAAATCAATTTCTAAGGACTACAGCAAACGGCCGCTAGGGACTACTAGACATTCCTCCAGGATCTCTGACATCACCAGCCCCAATATTTACATAAACCCCTCCTCCGAGAATATGAAATAAGGGGAGGGACGAGACCATTTTGTATCGCAGCGGGGAATAGTTGTTGTGGTAGGCTAGTTAGTAGACTGGAGTGTTGTTGCCAATGCCGACGAAACGCTGTTATTTTCTTCCCGATTGCAGGTCCACTTTGTTCAGCCTTCCTAGGGACGGGGGTGCGTTGCAGTGTGTTTAACATACAACATGTTATATGCATGTGTGTATGAGACAGAGGGGAACACGGTCGCATTTACAGCAGATATATGCTGCCCATCATAAATCAAAGCACGAGACAGACAGGGGTCGGAGGAGAAGACCGGAAAATGTGACATAATGGACAATATCCGTCTGTATTTGCAATACACGAGCCGCGGTTCAGCTGCGTGAGACAAACACTGCGTGCGCGGCTCCCGCTGCACATTTCACGGAGGAAGCTTCCACAATCTTCACGAGTTCAATGCATTCAATTCAGGATTCGCACAACGGCTTGTCCTGAAAGATGGATTTAAAAACAGCAGCTGTTTACAGGCCACAACCTGTAAGTATGATTTATTTTTCGTCGATGTGTTTTCCTGTAATAGTTCGTATTGTTAATTGTACGTTGTAGCAAGGAAGTACACAGATGACAACGCTCATTTGGCTCTGCAAACCAGTTTGTTAAATGGTCATTCATACTTAACGTTATCCGACAAACACCTAACGTTACAAACTTTTTAAAATCTCAACAGCGAACTTGGCATTAGTGTAAATTATTCTTTGATTAGAGCTTTTATGTATTGTTTATCTACAGGCATGCTAAACATAGTTCTGTGTTTGATTTGGCTACTATAGTAAAGCCAATGTTTAGTGTTCGTTCTTGCGACAGATATTTAGAAAATCGTTCTAAAAATACAAAAGTAACGGTGCCATTCAATACGGATCACTATAGATCCGCAGTCTTTACTCTTGAGGACTGAACAGGTTCTGCTCGATCATCTTCACTAAAATTGTCTGGGTCTGATTCGGGCTCAAATTGATATGGTTTAATTGACGCCATTGTACTACCCAAAGCACAGGCTACCGGTAAAGGTAAGGGGCGTGACGTTTCAGACAAACGTGCACTAGGTGGTTAGCGAATCACAACACACTGGGCCAGCTAACCAATCTGAGCCCATTGCGTATTTTTGAGGGACTGGCTTCATACAACCCGGAAACCATCAGACCGTTTTTACAAGGAGGGACACAGCAGTGTAGAATAAACGTAAAATATATGAAAAATAATGAAATATTAAAAACGAAGCATGAACACATGTTACAGTGTACCCCACAAGCACAATCAAGCCTTCGAAAGAATGTTTTACCACCCCTTTAAATCGAATTATACCTAATCACATTAAGACATTTTAAATGTTTCTTAAGTATCCAAATACCAGTGTATATGAAGACAAGCCAGCTATGTGCTATAGTCTATATTCAATAACTCTGGTCAGTAAGCATCCTGCACACACATCCTCAAGAAGGGTAGGCTCAGACATGCTCTAAAAACATGCAAACAGCAGTCTGAACTTGTTTACATGACTGAGTATTCAAGCACTCCACAGAATTCCCAATTAGAATGCATTGAGTTTACTGTCACGCACCACCAACCCGGCTGAAATGTATTGTTTAAAGAAATAGTTCAAATTTAGCAAATCATGAATATGCAAATTGTGTCAGTTTACTCACCCTCATGTCTGGCACATCATGATTCACCATGAGAGATGAGAGAACAATGACGTTTAATGTCACTGATGTCAAACCTCAGAACTACGGCAATGTATCCACCTTATTTTTCAATGTGAAAGTAAGCTATTTTCTGAGAATGTTTGAGACTTCTGATTCATTAGCCACTATAGGGAAATAACGAGAAGAATAACAAAGTGCTATAACCATTTGCACTACAACTTAAATTAAAGCTGCAAGCAGCGATGAAAGGGCCCTCGCACCCGTGCCACCATCACCCGGTGGCTTTTGCAAAACAGAGCATGTGGGCAATATGCATTTAAGTATATAAAAATATAAAAGTTTATCAACTTATTCAAATGATCAACTTCCGAGAAGACACAGCACTGGCCCGATCGGGTAAGTGGCAGTTACGTCAACTGACCCGAATGTCTTTCATGCTGGCCCCGGGCCATCAGGCAGTCCTTATTGTTGAGCCCTTTAGTCTTATCTAATATTCATATTTTATGTTAGTTTAGTTTTCAATTCCCGAAAACTATTTTTAATAGTTTTAGTGAACAATAACACCACGTTTGTCCTTTTTGAACCTCATTCGCTTATCATGGTATGGAAAAGAGCAGCCTGGGCATTCTGCTAAATATCTCCTTTTGTATTTCATGGAATAAAAAAAAAGTCATGCACGTTTGGAATGACATGAGGGTGGGTCAATGACAATTTTCATTGTTTAGTAAACTATTTCTTTAATAAATATACATTTTTGAGGTTTGAATGTGCCCCTAAAACCAATCGTGTGTCCAAAACTCACCTTGACAGTCTCCTCTGTGATATTCTTATCAATTTTAGACACAGCATACTGATTGAGGCGATGAAGCAGTACCTGTTGGGGACACAGGAAAGAGGAGAATGTAAATAGTCAGCAAACAGGCCAAAATGTCTTTCTCCTTTGCACGGTCATCCATCGGAGAAAGAATGAGTTGAATATCCAATTGCAGCAAGCTGGATGGAGGGTCCCTGACCAACTGAAAATACAGCAAACCACAGCCAATACTTACGATCCAACATGAAATCCAATTTCTCCTCCGGATCATGGACAGCGGGGAATATATAACAAATGCAATTTACAACCTTCCCAAGGAGAAGGGGAAAGATGCCTCAATACTGGGGGTTTGACAAAACAGGACTTGAGATAAAAACAACAGAAAGGAAGAGTGACTGCATTTGCCAAGAGACAGAAATAATAAATACAATAAATCTTAGGCACATAGGTTTGATGAATATCTGTGTCCACAAGTCACTTTGCATGAAGGAAATTTCAGTAAACACAAATAAATCCTATCCCACAGTAAGATCTCTATTTAGAATGCTGATGGGGAGAATCGTTTCAATAAAAAACAAACTATCACATCTTATCTGAAGCACACGCTCACACTGTCACACTTGCTTTTTCTATTATAAAACAGCCTGAGATAATTGGGCTGTCATGTCTGGAATCTGCATTATAAACATCTCAAAGCTGGCTAAATAAAAGCGTGGTATCTTGTGGTTGCACATCTTGTTGATCTGTTAATACGAGCGAGGCAAAGGCTTTCGGAAACTCATTCAGAAATGTCTGGCTTGTTTAATAAGCATGCTAAATACATGGTACGTGTTCAAACAAAAACCAAAAGAACATCTTTCATGAATTCAGCACTGTTGAATTGCTTAGAGGTTTGTGATAATACACTTCTCAATGTTTTTAAAGACAGTTCAGATATATTAGAAATGATTTTGCTGGTGATATAAAATAAAGACTGATTGCCGAGATCACAACGATTTTTCAAAAGAATGTGATTAGACTATTTACACAGCATTTCTTTGTCTCACAAATCACAAGCATGAGAGCTTCAAGAAAACTGTTTAAGTGTTTTAGTGATTCAATTTTAGTGATTCATCTTGGTGAATCAGATTAAACTGTTAAATTGAATGGATTTCAAATTCTGATTTGAGTCATTACTCAAAAGTTTTCACAAATGTCCAGGGGTCCGTTCTTCGTACCTCGCTTAATACATCTGAGATGATTTGACAGATCCCAGATCTTTTAATCATGATAACTGATGTCTGGCTAATTTGGTTCTTCAAACGAATTTGCGGATTGGATTTAAATATCTGGATTAAATGATCAAAGATCACTGCGCATTCTTGTTTTCCCTGGAGAGGGCAGATGCATCGATACTCGAAACTATGATCAGCAATGCAGCGATTGGCTGGCGTCAAGAGAGCAACGTAATGACATCATATAATTAAAAAAGCCACCTGGCAAAAAACTTGGCAAATTACACAAAAAAAACCCCCACAAATATCTGGACCTTTATAAGGAAACAGCTAAGAGACCAAAACAAGATAAAAGTTATAATAGATCGATGATAAATGTTTTTTTTTTATGTTTTTTTTTTATAATTACCAATTATTTATATTCACTATTTTATACAGTATTTGTACACCCTTTACATTTTTATTTCAATGTTGTAATTAAATTTGAAGCAGATTTGTAACGTGACAGTATTAAAGTTTCTTAAGGGTCAAGATCAAATACTCTGCATCTCCTGCGCTGCATCAAGCCACTCCCATAATATCCGTCATCACTTAAATTAATGCACGGCACAGATTAACTGTACAACATGTGTGTAAACCTTCAATAAAATTATAAAGTAATTATTTCATCACAAATAAATCGCTCAATCAAGTGGCTGTGTCTATAGTATTATACACAACATTATAATATTATATACATTCTCATATACATATACAATTTAAAATTTGTATATTATTATTATTTAAAATTATTATTATTGCCCCTGGTTCAGTAATGAACTCTTGTAATAAAGTAGCAGTGGCTGGGACAGATTTTAAGCATCACCTCAAGATGCAATCTAATCCTGTTTAGATGAAAAAAGCCTGCCCGCGAGAAGGTTTAAGCTTATGGACGTGTTGCTATGACGGCAAGTCCAGGATGAGCGTCGAAGAACCAAACAATCCAAATCGTCAACAATCAAATCCAGCTAACTGAGTTAGCAAGGTACGAAGAACGAACCCCAGGTGTGCTTTCCCAAATAAAATACAGATAAATAGTGTAAATATTGCTGTTTATTATATGTAATTGTACACATACATTATTGATCAAAAGTTTGAGTTAGATACAATGATTAAAGGGGTCATATGATGGTTCTAAAAATAACATTATTTTGTGTATTTGGTTTAATGCAATGCGTTTACGCTGTTTTAGGTTCAAAAAAGTAATTATTTTCCACATACTGTACATTATTGTTGCTCCTCTATGCCCCTTGTTTCTGAAAAGCATCGATTTTTACAAAGCACATTGTTCTGAAAAGTGCGGTGTGCTCTGATTGGCCAGTGCATTGTGATTGTAGAAATTGTAGAAACAGTCCTCCGAAAAATGCGCAGCACACAGTCGAATATTTGGTATTTGGGTTGTATTTGGACGGCCAAACAAAGCAGTTGACATGGGGCGCCAGCGACAACAATATTACAGCGAGAATAAAAGTTATGCCTTCTTTGCGTAAACATTTTGGCGGTGTTATGAAACTCTGCCCTCACATACGACGTAGATTTGTGTGTGTGTGTGTGTGTGGGGGGGGGGGGAATGAATGAAGCGTTTTAGGAAGGTGTGGCTGAGCCTTAGGAAGGTGTGGCTGAGCCAAATAAATCTTGTCTAAACAGTCTTGCGTGTATGACGTTTGTTGCAACAGGACTTTTTGCATTTAATATTCACAGATGCTAACAGAATAAACTGACCTTACAATCCTTTGCTCTTAGAAATGAACAGCTTTGCATGAGGAGAATAAATCCAGGATTATTGCTCAAACGCGTCTCAAAACGATGTAGCTGAAGTTATGTTACAGCGCTTCACTAGATGTGTTTGTATGAGTTGATGTGTGGGCGTCGACTCTGGATCGTCAGTATTTGAATCTCAATAGAGCGCGCTCTGTGTGGGCGTGGTCGCATTACCGGATAATGAAGTCGCTCGCGGGTGACTGACATGTATCGCTTTTCGAACAGATTACATAAACACAGAATATTTGTTTTTGATTTGGTTTACATTGTTTAAAACCTGACATTTCAACGTTTCTTTAGACATACGTCTAATGTTTGTGAGACAAGTATTCACTAAGCTAGAGTTCCTTTTCTGAAGACTATGTGAATGAACGTCTTTGAGAGAGAGGCTGCAGATCGCGCATCATGTTTGTTTTCTTTATTTTGCAAAAAGAAAAACATTTTGTTTTTATTGTGACTGTACACAAAGAAAATAGAAACTTAACAGATTATAACGATGCATTATGGAAGCCCGTTTCCGCCACTAAGTAAAAAAATAAAAAGAGTAATTGCGACTTTTTATCTCAGAATTCTGACTTTTTTTCTCACAATTGTGAGTTATAAAGTCAGAATTCTGAGATGCAATCTCGCAATTGCGAGTTATAAAGTCAGAATTCTGAGATATAAAGTCGCAAGTCATTGATCTGCCGCGACCCGATACATGAGTTGTGAACACATTAATGAGTATATTAACTGTAGTTTTAGCTGCTAATGATGGAATGATTGTCTTATTATCTGAACGGCATTAATATCTCTGAGAAAACGCGCTCTTGAGGGGATTTTAAGCGCAAGCTTTGGCGTAGAAACAACAGAACGGATGTGAGGGGCAACATTCATTGAACATATTTTGATGTGTTATTATGGAAATATGATCCCCAGAACTCCACCACCCTCAGAATGTGCTGTAATTCACGATGTCGCAATTACTCTTTTTATTTTTTTACTTAGTGAAACAGGCTTCCATAATGTATAACACTTGCCTGAATGATAAAAAACAACAGAGTTATTTGAGTCTCTTTGGCACTGATAAGAAAAAAAAAGAGCCGATCGCGCTGGCGCGACCGCCGACTTGAGGGGGTTAATGTAGTCCCTTATGCTCACCAAGGCTGCATTTATTTGATCAAAAATACAGTAAAAGCAATAATATTATGAAATATTATTACAATGTAAAATAACTGTTTTTATTTGAATATATTTTAAAATGTAATTTATTTCTGTGAGGTCAAAGCTGGATTTTCAGCATCATTACATCACATAATCTTCCAGCAATCATTCTGATTATATTTGGGGCTTAATATTTTTGAGGAAAACGTGATACTTTTTTTAAATTCAGGATTCTTTGATGAATAAAAAAAAAATCAAAAGAACAATGTTTATAAAAGCAATTTTGGTATCAATGTAAACATCTTTACTCTCACTTTTGATCATTTTATATGCATCCTTGCTTAATAAAAGAATACATTTCCTTTAAAAAAAAATAAAAAATCCCAAATGATAGGGTAAATGAATATGATTATATATATGTATTATATATATATTATATTATATGTTAATTTGATGAAAAACATAATTGTTTTAACCAAATATGTGATCTTGCATTAAACATTTGGAATACTTTGCAATATCTGTTTGGTTGAACTGATTGCTACTCTTATTGGGAAAAAACACCCTTTTTACGTAATTTCAAAGCATATACATAAATACATCAACATATACCTCAAAATATATACTGTCAAAATGCTGAAAGTAATATAAAAGTACCACAATATTACTGTCTGATTCTCACACTGTACCATCCATAGCAATGTTTTTTGTAAGAGAAAACCCTTTCCTGTGATGAATATTTTCTTGGCAGAAAATGAGTTAAGCATCTAGTTGGTGCTAATAAGTTACAGTTAAATAAGTTTATTTTTGTAAGGTTTTAACTTATAAGTTATAAGGTTTTATCTGAATCATTCTTCATATGGATGAGACATTTAAGAAGAGCTATTTCACTGAAATGCTAACTACAAAAACTACAATTTAATGACAGTACAGAAAACGAGGCATTTCCTGTTAGCATGTCTGTCTAAATGGCTGTGCTGTAAACAGTTAGTCCACAATGCAGAGTGAGTGGGTCAAATATCCAAAGAGAGGCTCTCAACTGGCATGATAATCACATGCAAACTGAATGTGCTGATTACAAGGCCAAGAACTAACCACTTATATATTTCATCAACTGAAATTAAACCGTTCCAGAACTCTCTCTAAACGAAAAATCCAAACGAAAGGGTGAATAAGGAAGGAGGTAATCAAACCGGGCTCTTGATTGCGGCTCGTCTGCGCAGCTAAAGCCTTGGTGCTGATTATGTTTCTGTAGCTGTGCTCCATGGATACATGATTAGCAAGTGTAATGAACATGCGTGTGGAGTGTCAGCGAACAGCACCTTCAATTGGTTTGACGGGGCTGCTACACAGGCGTGCTAACTGCATTTAACTTCAGTTTACATTTGCATATGGTTTCATGTCATCTGAGCTTTAGAACAGAATTTGTCCCACTGCAATGTTAATGCTTTTGATCTTTCGTTCAAAAAAATTGCAAAAAAGCAACCTTTCTGTCAATGCTCCCACACTGTGGAATAGTCTACCACTCCATGTCCGCTCTGCCCCGTCCCTGCCTATGTTCCACCTCAAAACTTTCCTTTTCACTAAGTCATTTGACCTCTAACCCCCCCCCCCCCCCCCCCCCGCCCCTATAATTTGTTAAGCGACCTTGGGTATCATGAAAGGCGCTATATAAGTCTAAGTTATTATTAGGGGTTCAAGCACGAAGTGCTGAACACCTATTGTATTTGTGCTGATTTTTATTATTATTATTATTATTATTCAGACCTAAAACGCATCGTGCAGACCAAACCGTAAGGGCTAGAGACTTGAAACTTGGCCAATAGGTAGTACAAAAATCGAGGAGAGGTTATCAAATTATGAGCCAGATTGGCCTATAGGTGGCGCTATAGCAATCAATTGCGCGAAACTATTCATAACTCCTAAACCGTATGTCGTAGACTCAAGTGTCTTATATCATTGGAAAGGTGAGTCCATGACGAACAAAACGTATATCTCCGATTTCATTTGCGCCATGATAGATTTTCCGCCATTTTGAATTTTGTCAAAAAAGTACTTTTGCGAACTAGTCCTAGGTTTTTCGCTTGATCGGAACCAAACCAGTGCAGAAATGTTCTCTGGAGTCTGAATATCAATAATTATCGAAAAAAAGTTGAAATTTCGATTCACGGTCGCTAAGGGGCGGAAAACGAATGTTGTGGGAGGAGCCTATTTTACTAAAACCGCTATAACTCAAGAAGAAAATGAGATATCTTCACCAAACTTGGTACACATGTGTATGGGCTCAGTCTTAGGTCTCGATAAAAAAATAGCGATGATTGAACACTTGGTGGCGCTATAACACGAAAAAAACATGAAAATGGCTATAACCACCCGAGCGCTAGTCCAATTGACTTGAAAATTGGTATGCAGTGTCTTGGTCCAAGGTACCATGTATATCTATGAGGACATTGGCGTATCTCAAAAAACATGGCCGCCACAGCCAATTAAATTTGAGCACCTATTAGACAAGGTTAATGGAGGCCGATCAGAACGAAACTCGATGGGCATGTTTGACTCATGGCCCTAGAGGTCTGTAAGAATTTTGAAACAAATCGGCCACTAGTTGGCGCTAATGAGTTTTATGGCTCTGTAATCACGTGGTGTTGCACACATCCACAAAATATGCATATCATTTGATAGATCTCTTCATATTGAACAACTTTGCCTCTAGAACCATTGCTGTCAATCAAATCGTTCATTAAATATTTGCAATTATGTTAAAAACCTACTTTTGCGAACTAGTCCCTGGTTTTTTGCCCGATCGGAACCAAACAAGTCTAGAACAATTCTCTGGACTCTCTAGGTTAATAATTATCGAAAAAAAGTTTAACTTTTGCATTTGGATGGCTATAACGGGGTCATTTAAAAGAGGGACGTAGCAAAATACACTCAATAGCCTTTAAATCTTAAAGGAAAACTCAAAACGTCACGAATATTGTTTTGTATATGTGACATAACATGCTGAAGAAGCATGCAAAGTTTCATGGAGATCGGACCATAGGTGGCGCTAAAACTGTTAAAAAGCTTTGAAAACCATGTATTCCCTATGGTGAATTGCCTGTATTGGCTGTAAATTGTATTTTCCATCTCTCTATTCAATGAATGTTCAGATCTACTTAAAAACAAGTCAGAACATGTATCCTATGCCTCTAAACAAGCATGAAAAATTTCAGACAGATCGGACAATATTTGCCTCTATAAACGTTAAAAAAGGTTAAAATTACAGAGTTCATTTGATAATAATGGTATATTAAGCCAATAAGTGGTCGTTTGCTGCCCCCCGCTGTTCATTTTATTGTACTACACACAAAATAATATTATTCTGCAGTAAAACACATCGTGCAGCCCAAACCGTAAGGGCTAGAGACTTGAAACTTGGCCAATAGGTAGTACAAACATAGAGGAGAGGTTATCAAATTATGAGCCAGATTGGCCTATAGGTGGTGCTATAGCAATCAATTGCGCGAAACTGCTCATAACTCCTAAACCGTATGTCGTACACTCAAGTGTCTTATATCATTGGAAAGGTGAGTCCATGACGAACAAAATGTATATCTCCGATTTCATTTGCGCCATGATAGATTTTCCGCCATTTTGAATTTTGTTAAAAAACTACTTTTGCAAACTAGTCCAAGGTCTCTTGCTTGATCGGAACCAAACCAGTGCAGAAATGTTCTCTGGAGTCTGCATATCAATAATAATCGAAAAAAAGTTTAAATTTCTATTCACGGTCGCTAAGGGGCGGAAAACGACTGTTGTGGGAGGAGCCTATTTTACTAAAATGGCTATAACTCAAGAAAGAAATGAGATGTCTTCACCAAACTTGGTACAAATGTGTATGGTCTGAGTCTTTGGTCACGATAAAAAAATCGCGACGATTGAACACTTGGTGGCGCTATAACACAAAAAAAACATGAAAATGGCTATAACTACCCGACCGCTAGTCCGATTGACTTGAAAATTGGTATGCAGTGTCTTGGTCCAAGGTCCCATGTATGTCTATGAGGACATTGGCCTATCTCAAAAAACATTGCCGCCACAGCCAATTAAATTATTTCAGTGTTTAAAATCTTGCTAAATAAAACTTAATGTATTTTGATGCTTGTGTGCTTAAAGGCCTTAAAGGCTTGAACCCCGCTAAATGCTGCTTGCAGCTTTAATTATTATTATTATTATTATTTCATTGAAGTAAAAGAATTGACAGTGGGGTTCACTTTATGAAATAAATGCTTTTCTCCAAAACACATTGGACATAATTATTGGCACCCTTTTATTAAATACTTTTTGCAACCTCCTTTTGCCAAGATAACAGCTCTGAGTGTTCTCCTATAATGCCTGATGAGTTTTGAGAACACCTGACAAGATATCAGAGTCCATTCCTCCATACAGAATCTCTCCAGATCCTTCAGATTCCCAGCTCCATGTTGGTGCCTCTTCTCTTGAGTTCACCCACTCATTTTCTATAGGGTTCAAGTCAGGGAACTGGGATGGTCATGGCAGAAGCTTAATTTTGTGACACATTTTTGTGTTAATCGCTATCTGTATCTGAACAAGATGTCCAGGACCTCCAGCAGAAAAATAGGCCCACAACATTAAAGATCCAGCTGTTTGAACCAAACCCATCTAGTGGGTTTACTGCCAAAAAGCTCTTTTTTTTGTATCATCTGACCACAGAAGCTGTTGAACCCTTTTGAAGTTCCAGTCGTGTCTGACAAATGAATATGATGTAGTTTGTTTTTGGATGAGCGAGGAGGATTTTTCTTGAAACCCTCCCAAACAATTGTGGTGATGTAGGGGTTGTTTGATTTTGTTGTTTTTTTGGCTTTCTGACCCCAAGACTCAAGAGAGATGCAATTCTCCATCTGTGATCTTTGGAGAGTCTTTGGCGGCTCAAATTTTCCTCCTCGCCGTGCATTAAGACAATATAGACATACATCCTCTTCCAGCCAGATTCGTAACATCTTTAGTTTATTGGAACTTCTTAATTATTGCCCTGATGGTGGAAATGGGGATTTTCAGTGCTTAAGCTATTTTCTTACTATTTTGTGGAGCTCAACAATCTTTTTCTGCACATCAGAATTACATTCTTTAGTTTTACTCATTAGCCAAGTATCCATCCACTTTTTCCACCGTTTTGATATCGATAAAGTGAATATGCGTTTAAAATAAGATTGCGCAATTTCCATTCAATTGGCCTTTTAACGATAAAATGGTGTGTGTAATTACGGTATCCCTAAAAAAAATCCCCACAAGTCATTTCCATACAAAATTGTATGTATATTGCAAATTATATTGTATCTTTCGTGTCCCAAATTTTTGTAAAATGCAGAGAGTAATGAGAAGAATTTACTATTTTCAGAATAATAGGCCTATTAATAGTAAATTAGGTAATAGCCTATTAATCAGAAGATCATAGAGAAGTGAGACAGTTTGTCTGATAGGACTGCATGATGACGAAGCTCATTGGTGTGGACACAGAGCAGCTAATTTGCCCTGCAACATTTTACTATCCATAAAAAGATTGGTAAAGTATGTTCAGTCATATAGAAACAATCTTTAACATGCAGTCAAACCAGTCGCGGTTTGCCGTGGCCGAGAACGCATGTCAGATCAACCAACAAAAGTTATTCGTTCTGGTTTCTGTTACGAACTGCTCTGAGACAGAAGGGTTGAGAATCCAAATGCAGCTTTATTTGAGGGCAATCCAGAAGCGTAATCCAAGGTACAGGCAAGGGTCATACACAGACAGGCAGTCCAAACAAAGAAACAAACAAACAAAACAGGCAGGGACTAGAGGCAAGAGAGTAATCCAGGGAACAGGGCAAGATATCCAAAAACAAGAAACAAGAAAACCAGGAGAGTGCTCAGAAAGGCAATGTAACATTGAACAAGACTTAGCGGTGAGTGAATGAATGACCAAGGTATAAATAGACAGGGAATAACAGGATGGTGAGACCCTCTGGTGGCTCTCAAGGGCACTCCAGCTGGTGAGCGTTACAGTTTCAGAGTTCAATAACATCAAATCGATCAAAAACATCAAATCACTGATAATATTTTACTCATAAAGAATTCTAGGGCTGCCAATAATTGTGGCCAAGGTGTTTTGGAGAAAAACGTTTATTTCATGATATGATTTCCCCCGACTTCGAAATTCTTTTACTTAAATGAATGGTTAGATTTTTGTGAATTCTTTGAATGAAAGCTCAAAAGGATAAACACTGTAGATTTATTTTTGCAGCCATTTTTCATCATATTTTCTAGGGGTGCCAATATTTTTTACCACAATTGTATAGTATATATAAGGACTAGAACTGCTATGCTGCTGCTGCTGTTGATTATTGCTGCTGCTGCTCCTGCAGAGCAAGTATGGACTTGCTACTGCTAACAGATACACAGACACACTGCTGTAAGCTTGTAAGATATGCTGCTGCTACATAAATAGACATACATAAATCCCATCACAGATCTAGGCAGGTGGAGCTGAGGGAGGTGGAGGGTTTCAGAGGAACTCTGATAGTGTGGGGCTTACAGCAAACAATGGACAGACTATTTAAATGTTGAGCAAGCAATCTCATTGGCTGCACGATTAGCAGAGGCCAATCAGGTTGTTCCATGCGGTAATGATGTGACCGCTTGCAGATTGTGTGTAACTGTATATACAGTATATATATATATATATATATATATATATATATATATATAGTATTTATGCATTAATGATTTATATAAATTATAGATAATAAAACACAATTATTATTTTTTATAAAATATATTCATTTGGGAACATATGAAAAGGGAAGAAAAAAAAACAACAAAGTAACTCACTGCCTAAGTGCCATAGTTCTAGTCACGATTGTTTCCCGAAAATGTATTGTCGCAAATTTGCCGAATAGCTTATTTGAATGAATCTGTATGAGATCGAATTAATGCTAGATGTCTTGCAATACATTATGAACAAGGTATATGAGGACTAACTCATCTCAGGACTAACTCATTTTTCTCTGTTATTAGGGGCCAAGCACCGAAGGTGTGAAGGCACCTATTGAAACTTAGATTTCTTATTATTATTCCGCCATTGAAGTCTATGGCAGCCCATAGAACCGTTTGCGGGAAAGTTGAAATTTGGCACACAGATAGAGGACTGGCCCAACATTAACCACACCAATTTTGGAGTCTCTAAAACAATCCCTTTAGCGCCACCACCAGTCCAAAGTTTCACTCATGTTCATGCTAATAACTTTTTAACCATAAGGGTTAGAAACAAAATTCTTCCTTGACTCAAGACGATTCGATTGCACATTATGACATGAAACATGAACATTTTCCCGGCATTTCAAATGTTCCGAAAAACCTACAAAAACAAACTCCTCCTAGGCCCTAGCTCTGATTTTCACAAAAATTTAACCAGATCATCTGCAGACCATGATGACAAAAAGTTGATTTGTCATTTAGTTTTTGATAAACGTGCAAACAAATTTTACGTAGCGTTTGTGAAAATACACTTAAGGCTATATCTTCGCAACGCTTTATCGTATTCAAACCAAACGTGGTATATGTCATCACAAGCATGACCTGAGGCAACATGCATCGTTTCGGCGCAGCGCCACCTATTGGTCCGGAGAAACGAAAAATGGCTATTTTTGCTTATCATATCATAAAAGTGGTCTTGTTAGATTCACTCCCTATGGAGGCTTCACAAGCCTTCAGATTTCAACAAAAATATCTTAATTTGTGTTCCGAAGATGAATGGAGGTCTGACGGGTGTGGAACGGCATGAGGGTGAGTAATAAATTACATTATTTTCATTTTTGGATGAACTAACCCTTTAAGTCCACATGTCATGCAAACAATAAACTATGCTTTTTACCACAGCTCGAGAGCTGTTGTTTCAACCTCACAACTTTATGATGCCGTTTATGAATGTTCGTTGGAACCAGTGTCTCGGTAAACACCGACTTGTTGAACTATGTTGATAATGACGGAACTTGCTATAATGGTTGGCTAACAATGCTTTTTGGGAAATGCACCCCTGGGCAGTTTTCCAGGGTCAGATGGGATTTGTTTAGGAAATGTTACACATCTGACTACATCACAACTAGAAGCTGGTCTTATTAAGTTTTAAAGGGAAATTTTGAAAAAAGAAAGAAAATGAATTTCTTTCTTCTCCTAAACACAAAAAAAGAAGATATTTTGATGAATGTTATCAAACTGACTTTCACCATATGGACAAAAAAAGAGAGGAACAAAAACACAGATCTGGAACAAAATGAGGGTGAGTAAATGACTGTTCAGTTTTGGGTAAACTGTCCCTTTAAAGTTCCTTGTTATGTCTACAGCCATACAGTGAAAAAAAGACTGAATCAAGTACCAGTTCTGAGAATGAGAATTGAGGAAGGTCAATGAGGAACTTTGAGGTGGAAAGGTGGATGTGATCCAAAGAGACGGCAGGAAAAAACAACTTGTCCCTTTTAAAGAACCCTTCACAAACATTCAGTCCAAAACACTTACTCATAAACCCATGGATGTGCACCACAAGCAGACAAACTCACATACACCTGCTAGCCACTGTCTCGTCAGCTTCAGACGGATGATTGCTGCAGTAAATCCAGCTTTTATTAGACAGCCTGGTGACCGAATATGAGAACGCTCTGAACCAGCACAGAGCCATAAAGTCTTTCTCATACTACCGGTAATATCTTCAGTGCCAGCAGGGTTTCAGTTAAGTTCTCATGGAAAAATATTCAGACTGCAATGCAAATTATGTGGGGCTTTGAGGGGTTTTGACCACCTTAATTTGAGGCTGGAACCCTCCAGAAAGAATTTTAAACGGTATGTATACCGTTCAAAAGTTTGAGTTTTTTTTTTTTTGTTATTATTATTATGTTTTTGAAAGAAGTCTTTTATGCTCACCAAGGCTGCATTTATTTGATCAAAAATACATTAAAACAGCAATATTGTGAAATATTATTACCATTTAAAATAACATTTTATATATTTTAAAATTCAATTTATTCCTGTGATGCAATTTATTCAGCAGCCATTACTCCAGTCATTCCCTCTACTTACTGCCTCCAGGAAGCAATAAATGTATAGTGGCATGCGTATGTTTGTATGGGTTTGAATATGTTTATGCATTTGTCCAGCTAAGGAGACATTCCGACCCCAAATTCTACACAGTGGCCTGGGCTCATGCTCTGTTTACTTCTGGTGTGTATACATGCATGTGGTGGAAATTACACAATGCCAGTCTTCATTATGTAACTCTTCAGTTACAGATAGACGCCATTCAGTGGCCCTGCTTGTTTCTTTATGACAGGTCATAGCTTTGTAACACCATGTTATGTATTGTAATACTAAATTCCAGCATTTATCTCATCCAATCTCTGAATGATATGAGTACAGGAGGAATAGCTGTCTGTCATTCTCCCTGAAAAATACTTTGCACACACAATCATGTTCTTTCCAACCACAACTTAAGTATGACAGACAATTGACAGCCCTAGAAAATAGTCATGATGGAAAAATGTTCCCCTCCTCTGCAACAACACAAGACAAGTAAAGAAATCAAACCCAAGCCCATCCAAGAGAGAAACTAAATCACAGCATAATACAAGTCTAGCATGTACCAATATTACAATTATGGTCTGATAATTATTTTCTAAAAAATGACCAATATACTATTTTGTCTAAATAAATAAAAAAATAATATTTGAATTATTTTTAAATGCTATTTAAGCATCACAACGTTGTAATGTACATTATGATAAAAGCTGGATATTCATTTTGAGATTACCTAAAAAAAGAATATTTATAGTTATAAGTGTTAAATTAGCATTAGATGACGGCAAAGATAATCTAAATGTCAAATAAGGCATCGTTTTGAATATTTTATTATTATTTTATTTATCAATCTTGTACACCTGTAAAGAGCATGCACACTAAACATCTAACATGTGCCGATATATATGTAAAAAAATAAATCCATACCTATGCAAGACTATTTTATGGAAAATCTCCCTCTTTTTCTCTTGTTCTAAATTGAGTGCCCTTTTACTAATCCTGAAAACCTGAACAAAAAAAAAAGTTAACCAAAGCTCTACATTACAGGGTTCCAGAATGGAAATACTGCATGACGTTTGCGGTCAATCACAGGTAACTTTCGATCATTTTCGTGCCTACTGAAATGCAGACACTCTCCATTCAAAACATAATTTATGAATGGCTTCTTTGTTCTCTGATGATCCACTGATTATCTGTTTTGTGAATTGGGTCAGGCTTTAGTTCAGTCTGTGAAAGAAAACATTCAGAGTCTGCACCAAGTCCACAGCACTGCATTTAAAGGGTTAGTTCACCAAAAATATGAAAATTATATCATCAATTACTCACCCTCATGTCGTACCAAACCCGTAAGACATTCATTCATTTTCGGAACACAAATGAAGATATTTTTTAATGAAATTTGAGAGCTTTCTGTCCCTCCATTGACAGCTACGCAACTACCACTTGCAAGCCTCAGAAAGGTAGTAAAGACACCATTAAAGGGTTAATTCACCCAACAATGAGAATTCTGTCATTAGTTACTCGCCCTCATGTCGTTCCAAACCCGTACGACCTTTGTTCATCTTCGGAACACAAATTAAGATATTTTTGATGAAATTCGAGAGCTCTCAGGCCCCTCCATAGACAATATTTAAAGGGATAGTTCACCCAAACATTTAAATTAGCCCATGATTTACTCACCCTCAAGTCATCCTGGGTGTATATGACATTCTTCTTTCAGACGAATAAAATCGGAGTTATATTAAAAAAGTCCTGGCTAATCCAAGCTTTATAATGGCAGTAATTGTTTTTGAAGTCCATAAAAAATGCCTATGTCCCGTCAAATAACGTGCTCCACACGGATCCGAAGGCCTTTATTAACCCCCCTGGAGCCGCGTAGAGCACGTTATTTGACGGACAGGTGCAGTTTTTATGGACTTCAAAAACAGAGCAACAATTACTGCCATTATAAAGCTTGGATTAGCCAGAACTTTTTTAATATAACTCCGATTGTATTCGTCTGAAAGAAGAATGTCATATACACCCAGGATGACTTGAGGGTGAGTAAATCATGGGCTAATTTAAATTTTTGGGTGAACTAACCCTTTAATTAACACTTTCAAGGTCCAGAAAGGTGGTAAAAACATTGTTAAAATAGTCCATGTGACTCCAGTGGTTCAACCTTAAAAAGGAATGGTGAACGAGAACACCTTTTGTGTGCAAAAAACAAACAAAATAACAACTTTATTCAACAATTTCTTCTCGTCTGTGTCAGTCTCCTAAGCTGTTCACGTTGGTCAGCTCCTGCTTCAGCATCACATGCATGCGTCATGGTGCTCAAGTGAACAGCATCAGCCAATGGTAAGCTGGCATTCAGGCATAGCTCTGTCGTAACTCAGAAGCGCTGTACTGTATTTACTACATCAACTGCGTAGGAGACTGTCATAGACGTGAAGAAATTGTTGAATAAAGTTGTTATTTTTGTTTGTTTTTTGCGCACAAAAAGTATTCTCGGCACTTCATAAAATTAAGGTTGAGCTACTTTTGTACCTTGAAAAATAATTAATTTGGTTATTAAATAGCGTTCTATGTAGGGGCAAAAGAGCTCTCGGATTTCATCAAAAATATCTTAATTTGTGTTCCGAAGGTCTTACGGTTTAGGAACGACATGAGGGTGAGCAATTGACAGAATTTTCATTTTTGGATGAACTAACTTTAAAGTCAAGGGGTCAAATGTTGGCTAATTAGCATGTTAGCTAGTTAGCCTTGCTGGTAGTTGATGTAACTACATCATCTAGTTCCAAAATGCATCTTTATAACAATTAATAATAATTGATTAATAATAAAGCATCATCATTATTAATAATGTTAATAAGATGCATTTTGAAACCAGATAATAATAAATAAATAAAAAATATGAATTTTAATTTTTAATCCTGAACATTTATCTGTATTTGCTCATCATTCCTTTTTCCAGACAGATGATGAACATAAGTCTGAGACCAGCCTCCTCCTTCATATACCCACACCAGGGCGTCTGAGGAAATGGTCTGTGCTTTTCTTCCTGTGGAGGGAAAACTCAATTTACCAGGGCCTATTTCTGCACAACATCAACAAAGCCTGCATGTCATGAGAGGCTTTTGCTTTGTGACAGTGTGAGACTTTATACCAAATTTGGAGAAAGACAGCACAAGCAACAAAACAGGCTTTTCATCGATGATCCAAAGAAGAGAATAAAACAAGCCTGTGTTTTATGGCGGCTAATAACACCGTCAGGATCCATCCGAGCCTCCGCAGACCCTGATGGGAAACATCCACAGGAAACACTTACTATAAATACATGCCCTGGGAGCTAACATGCTGGTTTGGGACATGCTAAAACCTCATGTGTGCGTTATTATTAACAAAGACAAGGCTATTTTTCAATATATGTTTTTTTTTCCACAAACGCCCACCTGTCTAGGTCATGTAACCTGCTTTTATCATGTGTCTTCAACCTCGGACAGTTAGACACCACAAAGCACTACACCCTGTAGAGAAGACTAGCAATGGTTTTTGGAGACAACATGAGACACTGGCTTATAGGGCAGGGTATGAATACAGACTGACTGATTCTCTATATTTCAAAAACAAAATGTCCATTTTGCTGAAGGAAATTCATATGAAACAAAATTCTCTGCTAATTATACAGCATTAGCAGAAGGCAGTAATTATATAGTGTTTCAGATTGATTCAAACTGGTAGCCCTTCTTTTGCAAACTGGCTAGTAAGAGTCATTTGTTCATGAATCGGATGGTCGCGCTGGATGGTATGTTTTGGCTGAGAGTTCAAAACTGCGGTTCAAAAGTTATTAGCATAAATATGAGTGCAACTTTCAGCTGTTGGTGCCGCTAGAGGGATTGAGTTCGCGAGACTCCAAATTTGCTGTGGTTAAAGGGATAGTTCATCCAAAAATGAAAATGATCCCATAATTTACTCACCCTCAAGCCATAGGTGTATATGACTTTCTTTTTTCAGATGAACACAATCTGAGCTATATTAATAAATGCCCTGGCTCTTCCAAGCCTTATAATGGCAGTGAATGGTAAATGAGATTTTGAAGGTCAAAAAAGTGCATACATCCATCATAAACTTACTCCACAAAGCTCCGGGGGGTTAATAAAGGCCTTCTGAAGCGAAGCGATGCATTTTTGTAAGAAAAATATCCATATTTAAATCTTTATAGCCTAAAATAACTAGCTTCTGGCAGACAACCATATGCAAGTCGACTTGCGGCAAAAAAGTAATTTGTGACGCGATGTATGTAACTCGTGACGCGTGACCCCTTTATTAACCCCCCGGAGCCGTATGGATTACTTTTATGATAGATGGATTCACTTTTTGACCTTCAAAATCTCATTTACCATTCACTGCCATTATAAAGCTTGGAAGAGACATTTTTTTTAATATATAACTCCGATTGTATTTGTCTGAAAGAAGAATGTCATATACACCTAGGATGTCTTGAGGGTGAGTAAATCATGGGCTAATTTTAATTTTTGGGTGAACTATCCCTTTAATGTTTAGACTGTCCTCTATCTATAGGTGCCAAATTTCTATCTGTGTGACTAACAAATGTTGTGAATCGTACTACACTGGTCACGATGTATGTTTTTGATTCAGTAAAAAGAATCATTTCATAAGAGTAATTTGTTTGTGAATTGGACTACACTGGTCACAATGTATGGTTTTAATTACTTAAAAAGAACCCGTTCATAGGAGTCATTTTGTTTATGAATCAGATTACACTGGTCACACTGTATGTTTTTGATTAACTAAAAATAACCAGTTCAAAGAGTCATTTGTTTGTGAATCACATTCCGCTGCTCACGCTTTATGGTTTTGATTAATCAAAAATAAAAAGTTAATAGGAGCCATTTGTTTATGAATCAGACTACACCACTGTATGATTTTGATTAACTAAACATAACCAGTTCATAAGAATCATTTGTTTATGAATCATACTACACTGATCACTGTATGTTTTTGATTTAATACAAAGAACTTGTTAAGATTCATTTGTTCATTTATCAGATTACACTAAAAAGAACCAGTTTATAAGAGTTCATGATTTGGACTACACTGGTCATGCAGTATGTTTTCGTTCAAGTTCATAATAGTAATTTGTTCATGAATCGGACTACACAAAACGATAAAGACTGCAAACCCACATTCATTATATAGATGGCATGCATAAATACATGTTCATCCGCTAAAACTTGAAACTGAAAAGACTGATTTGGGGATTTTTAGAATGTTATTAATAATTTGTACCTATAGCCCAAGAGATTGTGTCTCTCAGCCAGGCATCTTAACTACCTTAACCAGCTAAACATCTTAGTCAATCCTAGACCCACTTGACACGTGAACAGTAAGGCTATGCTGGTCCACCAGCTAAAGAGGCACAAAACCAGACTGGAATTGTTCCTCTTTTCTTCTTATGTTTAAGAAGAACTGCCATGTGACACCCATAATTTGAATCCCACTGCAGCTCATAAAAACAATATGAGGAGCAGTGGCTAAAGGGCCATGATTGTGTTGTATCAGCTCCCATGACAAATTTCCAACTGTCTCAATGACAAACAAATATGCAGTGTAATAGCATTTCAAAATGCTTCTACACATCTCCTATTATTATACTCATAATAGCTAATTCAATGTTAGTGCATGTGCATATCAAAACGTATTGTTGTGTATCAAGGGGTCAAAATCCCATTACAGACTGAATGCGTCTGAATGCCCATGGTGACAAGCAGAATTTTAAACTGCACGTATCAAGCTCAGTCAGCATGCGTGGCACACACGCCCGTGCTATTGATTTGAATTCTGTCTTGGGTTGTTCAATAAAGCCAATTTTTACTGTATCTGATGCTATTGGGGATCTTAGAACCTCAGAATTGGTCGCAATTAGAAAATGTGAGCGGAGGAAAAGAGAGAAAACAACTTTGTCTTTCCTTTTGGAAATCCCTAAAGACAGCTTGAATGTCAATGAAAAGGGCCAGCCAAAAGTGCCCCCTCCAAGTGTTCTGGGATCAATGCCATCTTTGTGTATGAATGAACAGTGGCCCTCACTAACCCCTTCAGCATGCCAGTCACTCCGCTGGAGGCTGGGACTAGTTAGCAGAGTACAAGAGACAGGGAAGATGGCACCAGCGGTCTGTCGCCGGTCACAGTCGGACAATCCTGCAAAGGTTTGAGGTGAATCAGACTTTGGAAGGCACCATGGAGTCTGTCAATGAATAAGAATTGGGGCTTAGCTTTAAAAGCTGCACTTGTGGTTTCCCATTCCAGCAGCTAGCCTTTAACTGACCTGTATGATGAAACAGTGCTCACTCAATTTGTCACCTGGGTTGGACTTTTGATTATGTGCGGGTTGAATAACAAATCAGAGATAAAGAAGAACTGCAGCCAAGAACTGACAATATCCTCAAGCTGTTTCAAGCATTAGGGCCCATAATACTGTACGTCATGATCTTTTACATGCCTTTTTACAGAATACAGATCAAATAGCGTGCCTTTTTGGCAAATGCTATTCGCAATAGCTCCGCCTAACAATGCCTGGTTTGGCCAAACAAGATTAAAAAAGACACATGTACTCAACTTCTTCAGTGGTGTAGTCAGTAAACCATAAGGCCTAAGGATCTAGGTTGGGGGGATCGACCCGGGTTCGAATCCGCCTTTCGCAGAGCTCACTCTTCTACCTTTTCCCTTCACATATCACATCGGAAAGACATTTACTTTCAATAAAAATTAAGAACATTTTCTAAAAATGGAAATAAAGTGCCTAACAAAATGTTTAATAATAATAAATGTATTTATTGGGTAGAGTTAGGGCTAGGTGTAGGGAGGGCTTTTATTGTCCCATTAAAGGAACACACCACTATTTTTGAAAATAGGCTCATTTTCCAACTCCCCTAGAGTTAAACAGTTGAGTTTTCCCATTTTCGAATCCATTCAGCCGATCTCTGGGTCTGGCGGTAGCACTTTTAGCAGGACCTGAAAATAGTCCCCAGCACGCTCTCTGTGCAAGCAAGTTGTCACGTTGGACAGAAATTAGCCTTTTTCAGGCACTGTCACTTAATTTCGGAGATAAATGTAGTAGCACGTTGATCTGCCATTCGTGGGTCTTTAATGCAGAGACTCCCCTCGTGTTTACAGTTTAAATATAATGATGCATTTAAAAGTTAATGGCCAAACGTATCATTACAAAAGTTCACAGTGCTGCTGCAGGTGAAATATAATGTGGATAATATTGAAAAAATATCTTTTTGTCAGGTTAAATGATAATTACTCACTCAAACCCCTTTATCTAACCCTCTCTACTTGGCTTAACCGTCGGACTCGCATAACCGTCATGTTTGTAGTTTTTTTTAACACTTTTTGTTAGGGATGGGCGATATGGCCTAAAATCCATATTGCGATATACATTGCAGCCTCTTGCGATAACGATATATATTGCGATATAAAAATTATAATAAAACCATTTCAGAACGGGTTAGACCCTAAGGAAAGCCAAACTGCTAAAAAAAAAAAAACGTATGAAACGTATGTAGTTTTGAGAACATTTATTGTGCAAAACTGTAATTATAACATATTGTTGCAGATAAATAAAATTCAAGTACACTCGCTGCAGAGACTTTAACAACAAAAAAGCAGAACGTTTTAAAAACGTCCTGTACGCGCTTATCCATATAATGGCAGTGAATAGCGACTAGGCTAAAACTTTACAAAAATTATACAAAAGTATCACGCAATGATACAGGGAGATGCGTGCCAGATCTGTACCAATTTCGGTACCACAATTTTTTTAAATGTTTTATTTATTTAAGTATTTAAAAAAAATTAAATGCAATTCAATAAGTTTATTATTTATGATGATAATCATTATAAGTAAATAATACATAAACATTTAAAGGCTGTATGCTGTTTAAAAGTAAACATTGTTTATAAAAAAGATTAAGTGAAAAATAAGCAACCATCTAGGCATAATTTTTATAATTATTAGCTGAGACGAATTATTATTACATAGAGACAAAGTTAAATCTACTGTAGGCTACAACAGTAGCCTAATATATTCTGAAAAATTTCTCACGTTAAACCAAACTTTTATTTTGACGGGTTGCCGTGAACACCTTTGAGTGTCTGTTCATTTTATGATATGACAGTTTTCTCAAATGAAATGGTAAATTCTCATGAAGTGATAGTTTATGCGTTCGTGTACTCCCTCTAGTGTTTCCCAACCTTTTTTCAGTCATGGCACCCTTTGAAAATGTTCTCCATTTTGTGGCACCCTGTCGCATGCGTTACGCTAGGGGTGTAACGGTACAGATTGCTCACGGTTCGGTTTGTATCACGGTTTTAGTAGGCTACGGTTCAGTATTTGCTATGTTCAGGGAAAAAAGGACTACTGTCAAATAAAAATAAAGAAAATAATAAGAACAAATAATTTAAATACAAGCAGCAGCACAAATAAATATTATTGAGCAAAGATACTAATAAAATAAACTATGCTTTTCAGGTACGTCTAACAGTTTTCAGGTACAGAAAATGATCAAATGTAAAATAACATTGCATATTTGACTGTATAAATTAAAGAATAATCCTATTAAACTTACAAAAGCATTTCAATCAAGAGCAGTGAGTGATGTCCTTGTCTTTTGTTGTTTGATATTAAACAGACAGCAGTAAAGGCTCCTGCCCCCTTAAGACCTAAGGCATGGATATGCGTCGTCTTTCTCAACTGTATAGAGTTTACTTAAGGCATATACAGACTATGTCTGCTAGAATAATCATCAAGATGGACATGTTGACATACTTTTTGTGTGAGTTTGTCCGTTCAAGAGCAAGACTTGAAAGAGAACTCAATATTTGCGCGCTGTGAGACGTGTGCACGCTTTCGGATGAGTGAAAAGAGACTGAATGTCGCTCACAGCGCGCGCAACTTCTCATTCGCGTCTTCTGGCATGACCAATGACTGGTCATATTCGAACATACGGCAGCACTCGCATGCATTGAACAAAGTTTACAAAGAGAGAATTATTTGAAATATTTGAAAGAAAAAAAATGGTTCCGGTTGGGAAACACTGCAGAGACTACAAAGACAGCGAGCGAGTGTGTATGTGTGTGTGTGTGTGTGTGTGTGTGTGTGCGCGCACGCGCCCGCTCATCTGTGCGTCAGACGGCTTAAATCCGAACCAAGTCCAAACAATGGATGTTGCACCGATCTTTTTTACCAGCTCCTCCGTTTCGCTTTCAGCTATGTTTACTCAAGATGACCAATACGATGATGCATTGCTGCAGTTGCAGCTTGTGGATCTAAATTTCCTAGGGTAGATTCTGTCATCAAAGTGCACTATCGCGATAGTGCAATAGACTTAAAATCTCTATCGTAGGCCAATTTTGTATCGTTTATATCGCATATCGTTTATATCGCCCATTACTACTTTTTATCCGTGTTTGTAGTTCTAATCAAATTCCCGTCCATCTCACAATGGGTTGTGGGCAATATCAGCCGTTAGAGTGCGCATCGATCTGCACTTCGAATTCTGACCGGAAATAGTAGACATCCGGGAATCTTTGGAATACTCTTTTCAACATACTACGATTTGGGACATACTAATTATTTTTTCGAATACTATTTAGTATGGATAGTATGCGAATTGGGACGCATCATGTGTAATATCATTGCGCCTGCTGCACCCATGGTATGCCAGCAATGTTCATTGATTATTACGCCGGAATGAGAGTAGGCCTATAGTTCCTAGCCATATCGGTCTAGAAAATTGCAACTTTTCATTTTCCGTTGGTCTTCGTACACCATTTATTAGTATCTATTAATATTAATATATTAGTATTGTATCACAATTTGCACTTACTAGTGTAAATAGCATCTATCACTATTTGCACTTAATAGCATATTTTCTTAGCAATTATCGCTAAGAAAATATGCTATTTTCACTCAGTGTAAATAGCCGCTGCCTTTTTTAATACATAGTCTGTTTGCTATGTATTTTGATGCTATATACACTACCATGCAAAAGTTTAGGGCCAATACATTTGGCATTTGGAATATTTCTCTCAACGATAGTTTGCGAAATTGTGGCAACATTTGCATAATGCTAAACAAAACAACAGCTGTTACACCTGATGTCTACATCCACACACTTGCTGGAGGAAAAGGAACAGACACTGACTAATAGCTATGTCATGGCAGACTTGAAATTAAGGTCACTGACTAATAAAATGATCAAGTTACCAGTGCTGACTCAGAAAACGAGAATACAAACATCATGTGCGTCACAGAAACATGGCTTCGATTCAATGTGGTTTCACCGGACATATTTCAACCAGACAGAATCATGAGCGTGAGCAGCAAGAAAGTAGGTGGACTTGGCTATTTTGTAAATAACAAATTGTGCACCTCAAGACATATTATTGTCCATCTAGATTCCAGACTGGCGGTCTGAACGTAAAGTTGATTAGTCACATTACACGTTTGTTCTAAAAAGTTTCAAAAGCTTAGGACAGTCACGCACCCCACCAATGATGTCAGGACAACCATCAGTAGGAACGAGCAACCAACAGTACATCAACCTGGCGACCTCCAGTATTGAAATCACTGTCAGCATGAAAAGGGCTTTAATTATGTGCATTTGTTATATTATAGTGTTGCTTTGCCACCTCATCTCTCATACAAACTTGTCATTCAGCATCTGTCTGCTCACACCTGGGGCCGGTTGCACCAGCTGGACGTACAACGTGTTGTAAGACTAGATTAGACCTTTTAAATCCTGCGTAGGACTAATACCTTTTACACAATCTAGGTATAATGTATGTTTGAGACTAAGGGTCTGTTTACACAACACTGTTTTGAATTAAAAACAAAAACTTTGTATGTGATTTTGGTCATTTATTTACACAACAACAGCGTTTTGGGGGCCTAAAAACGCAAACTTGCCATCTAAAGTAAGCATGTTTATTTTAATGATTTTTTTATACATTTATTTTCATATTTCTAATGTATTAAATATGAATTAAATTAAATATAAATGATGTATACACTTACCTAAAAGATTATTAAGAACACCATACTAATACTGTGTTTGACCCCCTATCGCCTTCAGAACTGCCTTAATTCTACGTGGCATTGATTCAACAAGGTGCTGAAAGCATTCTTTAGAAATGTTGGCCCATATTGATAGGATAGCATCTTGCAGTTGATGGAGATTTGTGGGATGCACATCCAGGGCACGAAGCTCCCATTCCACCACATCCCAAAGATGCTCTATTGGGTTGAGATCTGGTGACTGTGGGGGCCATTTTAGTACAGTGAACTCATTGTCATGTTTAAGAAACCAATTTGAAATGATTCGAGCTTTGTGACATGGTGCATTATCCTGCTGGAAGTAGCCATCAGAGGATGGGTACATGGTGGTCATAAAGGGATGGACATGGTCAGAAACAATGCTCAGGTAGGCCGTGGCATTTAAACAATGCCCAATTGGCACTAAGGGGCCTAAAGTGTGCCAAGAAAACTTCCCCCACACCATTACACCACCACCACCAGCCTGCACAGTGGTAACAAGGCATGATGGATCCATGTTCTCGTTCTGTTTACGCCAAATTCTGACTCCCATCTGAATGTCTCAACAGAAATCGAGACTCATCAGACCAGGCAACATTTTTCCAGTCTTCAACTGTCCAATTTTGGTGAGCTCGTGCAAATTGTAGCCTCTTTTTCCTATTTGTAGTGGAGATGAGTGGTACCCGGTGGGGTCTTCTGCTGTTGTAGTCCATCCACCTCAAGGTTGTGCGTGTTGTGGCTTCACAAATGCTTTGCTGCATACGTCGGTTGTAACGAGTGGTTATTTCAGTCAAAGTTGCTCTTCTATCAGCTTGAATCAGTCGGCCCATTCTCCTCTGACCTCTAGCATCAACAAGGCATTTTCGCCCACAGGACTGCCGCATACTGGATGTTTTTCCCTTTTCACACCATTCTTTGTAAACCCTAGAAATGGTTGTGCGTGAAAATCCCAGTAACTGAGCAGATTGTGAAATACTGACCGGCCCGTCTGGCACCAACAACCGTGCCACGCTCAAAATTGCTTAAATCACCTTTCTTTCCCATTCTGACATTCAGTTTGGAGTTCAGGAGATTGTCTTGACCAGGACCACACCCCTAAATGCATTGAAGCAACTGCCATGTGATTGGTTGATTAGATAATTGCATTAATGAGAAATTGAACAGGTGTTCCTAATAATCCTTTAGGTGAGTGTATATATCAGCCATTGGTCACCCTGCTCTCTAATAATAAAAATAGAGCGTCTGGAGTGAGTGATTTCCATGTTAAGTCAAAGTAAAGACGTGTTGAGCATCTGGAGATCCTGCGGTGCGATAGATGAGTTTAGCGCAGTGCGATGGACGTGATTTCGCCTCATTCATGCATCCAGTTTGTGCGAAAGACGCGAATTGAGTGTCTTGTGCGAGTGATTTGATTTGGTGCTTTTTGTGCATTCGCGTGTCTGATGCGATTCCCGTCTGAACTTTGGCATCTGTTCACACTGCATTAACCAATTAGGAGCCTGCTAAATAGGGTAAGTGACGTGATAAACGGGGGCAGGCCCGCCCGGAGTTACTCATTCAAAACAGTGGCTGTGTTTAAGGACTTGGCACTTAGTCTGTCTGAAAGACTGAAGGACCTTGGCGTATTATTGCATTATTATGGTATGACAATGATGAAAATTGTTGTTACTGTTCTTTCATGCATCTAATAAAGTAAAATAAAAATAATAAAAAAAAAGTCACTCTTTCAACATGGAGGAACAGATATTGGCAGTGTGCAGTCATATGGAGCTATATGGGCGTAGGACAGGCGGAAGAACAGCTGAAAGCGGCCGTCATCCAGGCACCGCTCCTGGACCGCCTCAAACACGCATCTATTTCGCTTCAAATGCTTGATTTATATGCACGTCCAATTCGCTTTGGAGTTACACAATTCAAATTGAGAGGATTAAAAATTTTAAGCATCCAAATAGACACGAATTTGGCGCTCTATACGCGTTCAGTGTGAATGCAGCATAAGATATCGGCATTGGTCATCAAAAAACAATATTGGTCGACCAATAGTTATAAAAAAAGAATCCTCAGAATTGGACTTTATAACTTGCAATTGCGGGTTTATATCTCACAATTCTGAGAAAATTAGTCAGAGGTGCAAGTTTATATCAGGCAATTCTGACTTTATAACTTGCAATTGCGAGTTTATATCTCGAAATTCTGAGAAAAAAGTCAGAATGCCAGAGGCAAACTCGCAATTGTAAGAAAAAATGTCAGAATTGTTAACTAAGATTTGTCCAAATTCTGAGAAAAAAAGCTATTATCTTTTCAATTGTTTTATTCTGAGGCAAAAGCAAGCTTCCATATCAAAGTGCAAGTTTTTGAAAACTATAACGTTATTATCTTTGTGTACAAAAACATGAATATGTAAAAACAGTACACAGACTCTAAAGGCATGTGATGTTTCTTTACTAAATTAAATTTCCAACTACTTGTATGCATAATACAGCATTTTTAGTTGTTTTCACAGACATTTCTGTTTTTAGTACATGTAGTACATGTTTAGTACAGTCGTGTAAACACCATAAATCTTAGGCCTATGTGCGCCGGATAAGCAGCAACCCTTAAGATGGGTGTTTCTACTGGACACTGCCAAAAAAGGTAACTGACCTAAGACAAAATATCTGTATGTAATAATGTTGGAAATATTAAATATGAACATATATCTGGGATTATTAGCAGAAATTGTATACCATGTATCATCCTGCTTGGAGGGACAGTATGCTTGGAAATAATATTTCACAGCTTTAAGCCCAGCATAGAGCTTACACCCAACTTTTTTCAACCAGCTGGTGTAACTGGCCCCAGAAGTGTGAGGAAGCGCATGATGAGAAGGCTTTGTGGGACCGTTACAAGGAAGCACGTTGATATAGCTATACAGAATATTGTGGAACTCAGTCACTGTACAACGCACTATGTCAACTTTCACACAATGATTGTGAACTGTTGCCACAACAACAAAACAAAATAACAAAGGGCATCAAGGACAGATTTGATTTATAGCGGTCCCTTCATCACTTCCGCCAGTTTCTAGTTCTTCACTTTCCTCACTACCCTTTACTTCCATGTGCACTTTACACTAAATGTTCCTGTTTTTCATCTGAATTTCTCCTTTGGGATCCAGACATTTTAAGAAATTCCAAGAACTGAGAAGGAATCACAAATAGCAGGGGGCTGTCACTACAATAATGTAAATAATACTGTATATTCTGATATTTTACAACTATGCCTTTATATCAACATTTAAAACAACATAAAAAAGAGATATAGAAAAACAGACACCTTTTCAAATATCATACTTTAAAGTCAACATGAAATGGTATTTGCAGTGGATTGGTATTTACTCTTCTGTAAATATAGAAAAACAATGGAGAAAGAATTTGAAAAATGCTAGCATAAAAACCTGATAATTGGTTCAAATTAAAGGTGCACTATGTACATTTTTTTCAGTAAAATATACAAAAACCACTAGGCTAGTGTTATATATTTTGTTCAGTTGAGTACTTACAATATCCCAAATGTTTCCAACTATTTGTAAATTGTGAGAAAATTGCTATTTTACCCAAGGAACCAGGACGCGTGAGGAAGTTGCCTGTGAAATGCGTCATATCTGCGTTACCCTCGGTTTCCGGTTTTATTTTGCAGTAAAGCTTTGATCTTACTGCAGTGTGAACAAGTGTCATAGCAGCCGCCGAGCGAACGCATAGAGTAACGTCATAACTTAATTTTCAACACACTCAGATGTATCTAATATGATAAACAGAGCTGCGTTACCTCATACTCATGACCGGAAAAGCGGAAGTGGCATAATAAAAGTCCCGCCGGCGACTATGCCATAATAACAGTCCCGCTGCTCGCGAGGCGTGTTCCGCTCTTCTTATTGACAATCGTTCCAGCGGCCTTGCTCAGCTCCACAACACTCGGTCCTGCTCTGCTTCATACTACAGTAAGGTTAATAATCGCATCCATCAACATGATTTCTGCCCGAGTCCTATCCCGTTTCTTTTCCACCGGCTGTGAGGTGAAGACCACAGATTCTGTGCTTAAACGTGGCGTCATCAAACTACGCCTTTGTTTTGAATAGGCAACCTCTAGTGGATGGAAAAGTTACATTGTGCAGCTTTAATAAAACAATAAAGGTTCATATTAAATTTAATCTGACAGATTTTACTCTAAAACACTGAAAAATATGCTTTTTGGAAGTAAAAAATAATTATTATATAATTTATAAGAAAAGCATATAAAAACGGGGCCCTTACTATGAAGAAAGTTTGGTAACACTTTACAATAAGGTTTCATTTCACTATATTAGTTTAAATGAACTAACAATGAAAAAAACTTTTATTAATCTTAGTTCACATTAATTTCAATATTTACTAATACATTATTAAAACCAAAATGCATCTGTTAATATTATTTAATGAACCTCAGCTAACATGAACTAACAATGAACAGTTTTATTAACTAACGTTAACAGAGATTAATACATACAGTATATGTATTTGTAATACAACAAATGTATTGCTCATTGTTAGTTAATATTAGTTAATATTAATTAATGTTAACTAATGTAACCATATTATAAAGTGTTTTCTGTATAATTCTTTTTTTACTTACCATTTTTTTCCAGGTTTTTTTTTTCTTAGGGTGTATATTCAACAAGAGTACAGTAAATGTAATGAAAATGAATGAAAATAATTAGTTAAAAATATTGTTTTCAGAGCATTCACAGCCCAGATGTTCTTGTGTGATGCATTAGATTAATTTTTTTATTATTTTTATTATAATAGTTTAAAGGTTTAAATACTTTAATTTAGGTTTAATTATGTTTAATTTCTGTTGTTTTTTACAGTCAATTTCTGGGTTCACAATAGAATTAATTTTGATTTTATGTTGACATCATATTGTACTGCAACTGCAACACTGCGAGTTGCTATTTCACATGACCACGTACACTCATTTGAAAGGCCACCTGGCTAAGCAAAGATGCTTCATTCATCTCCTGGACTAACAGCCCATATTTAAAACTCATAGAGGACAAATATTCCCAGAAAAGGTCACGATGACCCATGCTATATTCAAATAAAAAATGACCAAAAAACATCTGACCATTGGTTTTCTTATTCAGATGCTGTCTTCCAGAGACTGATCTGAGACAGATGCCCTGGCATAGACTCTAGTCGTGTGGAGCGGCCCGTGTGCCTCCGCAGCCAGCTCTATGTGCAGGGGAAGCAGAGCACAATGTAAAAGGAGGGGAGGGGCAGGAAGGAAGGAAATCCTGCTCACACTGACACAAAAGCTGAAGGAACTCAACGGACAGAGCTCCTCGTAGACCCCTGTGCACTCACAAACATGACACACAAGACTGCACACCAATGCAGTGGGACACAGATGGATGCAAGTGTAAAACAATTTCAAAAACACACAAGAGGTTAATTATGGGGCATGCGTGCAGATCACTATATATACTGTGGTAGTCCCAGTAGAATCAAATCAACTGCTCCCCAGAAGCATAACAACGAGATTGTTGGATGAAAAGAATTGGTGGATGATGTAAATTGAGAGAAAGTCCCGGAGGGCCATAAACTAAATCACTTCAGACTTTTTAAACAGTGTGGGACTTAGCTGAAGCCAAATGATGGAGGGCTTTCACAGGTGATTAGACGCTTCCAGCTCAATCACGGAAACAAACAACCTCAAGACCCCAACAGCAGGAAGGGCACAATTCCTCCCCACCAGCGACGACTTCCTTGTTCTTAAGCACCGTCATGTAAATTCAGACTGAATGCCGAACCTCACCTCTAAATTCCCCCTGGGGCACAAAAAGCCTCTGTTCTCTTTCATGAATTGGACTGTCACAGGAATAGAAAAATGGCTGACACATTTTGCGCTCATGCTGTGCATTTGGAATGAGGCAACCTGGCCCTAGCATCAGGGAGCTAGTTAAGCATACTGCTTAAAAAGAGCTCAAGATAAGATAAAGGAAGGCCTCTGCTGGTTATAACGTCTGTCTACGGCACATGAGAACTACTCAGAACATACAGTGGAAAAAGAAAGCCAAACTCATTAGTAAGATTGGAATCTTAATGATCCTCCATGTAGCAAGGGGAAAATACAACTTGTAAACAAAGTACTGAGACATAATGGATGGAACATATGCAGGAGGTGAAGGCTGTAAAAAAAATGGCAAGAGACAGGGACAAATAGCGTGTTAAAGTGAGAAAGAAAGTGATACTCCAAAAAGGAGTTTTGCAAACATTTACCACTTTTCACCCCCGGTTTCACATACCGTATTCACAGACTAAAATGCATGTTTGAGCTGTCTCAAATGAAAGTAACTTGCATATATGTCAGTGCCATTGTTTTGTCTCAAGATGCACACCAGTAATGTTTCTTTCTAAGGCATGTTTATAAAAGCTACTTAAATGTTCTAATTGAACTAAGGCCTAATCCTGGCTTAAACTAAGCCCTGTCTGTGAAACCGGCCTTGATGTCTTTAATGCTTAAATGAAGATGAATTATTTTATCCTCTTTATGCTGTTCTTTTTCCACCATTAGTCAAATACACGCAGGGGGAAATCCACTGCAAATGAACCCACAGGAATGTGTCTTTCATTCATCAGAGTCTGTTGACCAGCCACTGAGCGTACCTTTTCATTTTCAAACACAAAGATGAGAGCAAAACATTTTGAAACTCAAAAGTGTCAAACAAAGTCTTGAGAGGAAATGTCAAACACTGATTCAAACAATAAAAGTGTCTAAAAGAAACAAAATATTGAGTTTTTGAGGGGAAGAGGGCATGATGATCAAGCCCGCAATTTTCCAGAGCAACAAACGTATAAACCAGGATAGCAAGTGGAAGAGGTTGAGGATGGAGAACTCTGACCCCAAGGGACGGGGTTGCAAGGTTCACTGCCTGGCTTGGAAAAGATATGAAACCCTCCCTTTAGTATTAGTGCTGGTCATGTGACACCAACAAATCAACAAGCCTCAGACTGAATGTAAATAAACAGCACAAGAAAGAAAGGCTAGCAGAGCAATTTCAGCATATATTGTCCTAGTTGACATCAGATTTCTGAGAAGAATCAACATTTACAAGAACCAAATATTCTTAGGCTAAAAAACAAAATGTGATTTAAATTGTTTTAAGAATGTGATGCAGTGTTTCCCTCAAGTAAAACTCACCAAGGCATTGCTATGCAATTCCTAAGGTGTTCCAAATTTTAGCATGCTATGTCAAGTAAGCTACACTATGTATTTTTTCAGCCGCTAGGGGTTGCTAACCAAAACAATAACAAAGGTGTAGATTGATGACTAGGGTTGGGTACCGAACTCTGTACTTTTAAGGGCACCGACCGAATTACGTCGGTACTACCGAGTACCGATTCACATTAAATCAATCGGTACCAAATTTCGGTACCTGAGGATGCATATTGTGATATAGACTAGTGTCTGTGAATATTAAACCGCAAAAAGACCATTTAAATACGAATCACGCGTGTCTCTGTGCAAATTAATGCGTAGACGCGCGGTAGGGCTGAACGATATTCTGTTTTGACATCGACATCGCGATGTGCGCGTGAGCGATAGTCACATCGCTGGAACATGCGATGTGAAGGGTAGTAGCCCATGGTGTATTAAGAGAACGGTAGCACCAGGGTAGCACACAGTAAACACGAGTTTGTTGTATGGCTTGTTGCTGGGGTGACATGCACGTTCCGCGTGCCAGCACAGTGATTGGTTCGCTGTGCCGCTGCTCACCGCTCACAGCCAACATTCACTGCTAAAAATGCGCGACGAAGAGGATCCGCCGCAAAAAAATTATTTTGTACCAAAAAGAAAGTCGAAATCATCTATTTGGGACTGTTTTGGCTACAAAAAGGAGGATGTTGACCAAAAAGAGGTACTTTGCATGGAGTGTCATAAAGTTAAAGTAAAGGAAACACCACCAATTTGTCTGATCACTTAAAACGGCACCACAAAACTCTTTACGACGAATACAAAGTCAAATCTGGATGTCAACCAAAACAAACAAATATTTGTGATGCCTTTGCCAGTGTGACACCTTACCAGAAAGGCGCTCAACGACAGAAAGAAATAACAGATGCAATAACGTTTCATTTCGCTAAAGATATGTTGCCATTAAATACCATCGCCAAAGAGGGATTTAAGAAAATGATCCGAAGAGGCGAACAGATGCTTGACAGGCGGTATGTTATACAATCCCGCACATATTTTTCCCAAGTTGCGATAAAAGAGCTGTATGAAAAATGCAAATCTAAGATTGAAGCAGAACTGTCGCACGTGGAATACTATGCAACTACAGCAGACTTATGGTCCAGCAGGACAACGGAGCCCTACATGAGTCTGACGGTCCATTTCATCACAGAGGACTTCGAGCTAAAAAGTCGCTGTTTGCAGATGGCATTTTTCCCGGAAAGTCTTACAGCCGAGAATATCGCAGAGGCCCTAAAAGAAGCGGTGTCCGTCTGGGGCTTAGATGAGACACGTCAAGTCTGTATAACAACAGATAATGCAGCGAACATGGTGAAAGCTGCCGATCTGAACAAGTGGACCAGGCTACAATGCTTCGGCTGGTTCTTTGTGACAGCTTTTAGGTGCCGTTTACATGAACGCATCACTGCATCAGCACCGAAAACTGAGAGAGAGAGAGAGAGAGAGAGAGAGAGAGAGAGAGAGAGAGAGAGAGAGAGAGAGAGAGAGAGAGAGAGAGAGAGAGAGAGAGAGAGAATAATATTTGTTTTACTTATTTTGAGGAATTATAGCCTAATGAACAAACAAATGTGTATTCCTTACGACAAGCTCGCCGTCAGAGAGACTTTTCAGAACTAGTGGCAACATCGTCACTTGTCAACGAACCTGTCTCAAGCCTGCAAAGGTTGATAGACTTGTGTTCTTAGCTAAAAACCTTGAGTAAGCAAAGCATACAGCATACATAAGCATGCATGATCATGCTAAAGAACACTCAGTTTAGAAGTTTTATTTAATTTTGTTTAGCCATAATGACCAACACTGTTTTACTTTGGCACTTTTGCTAAGAAAAGTTGACTTAAAAGATTGTGAACCAAAATGCTTATAAGTGGTTTTATAAAAAATATATATTTATTTTAAGTTATGTTATGAACCAATCAGGGGGGTTGGTGTTGTAAAGCTGTTGTTTAAATGTGTTTGGCTTTTCTGTTTACAGGAACATGTTCTCTAATCTGTTTAGAAGATTTAATACAAAATATATTAAAGTTTTATTTAATTTTGTTTATTTCATATATTTATCCATGATTATGATGACCAACACCAACACTGTTTTACTTCGGCACTTTGCCCTGTCAGAGCCCTCAGAATCTATCTGGAGAGGTCTTCCCAGTGGAGAAGGTCAGACCATTTGTTGGTGTGTTTTGGCTCACCCAAAAGAGGGCTGCATGCGTCTACTCAGACAATCAGTAAGTGGATCGTCCAGGCTATAGCCTCGGCTTATAGGGTGCGCAATCTGCCTTCACCCATGGCTGTGAGGGCCCATTCCACCAGGAGCATGGCCTCCTCAGTGGCCCTCCTCTCTGGTGTCTCGCTTCAAGAGGTTTGCGAGGCGGCTGGGTGGGCCACCCTGCACACCTTCATTAGATTTTATAGTCTGCACCTCCCGGTGACGCCTGGTGCTAGAGTGCTGGCGTCCTAAGTGTGCCTGGTCTCCAGCTTCACACTAGGACGTGGGTGATGTCGGTGTGGCCTAGTGGGTATGAACGATGACGCAGTGCGAGTTCCCTCGAAGGGGAACGTCTCGGGTTATGGCTATAACCCTTGTTCCCCGAGAAGGGAACGAGACACTGCGTCTCGACGCCACACCCATCACGGTCAGAGCGTTCGCTTCATCGCAAGAAGCTGCCGTGTGTTAGCATCGGCATCCCTTTGTATCTTCCGGGTATGCCGTCATCTACTACGTCATGACGCACCACCAATCAGATTGGCTTGATTTCATTCATACTTCAGATGCGTAACACTGGGGGCGTTCCCAAAGTGTCATCACTCGATGACGCAGTGTCTCGTTCCCTTCTCGGGGAACAAGGGTTATAGCCATAACCCAAGATGTTTATTTGACTAATTAAAACTGTGAGTAAACGCAATGTTGTTTAATTTGGTCTACACTATCTAAACTGCATTTGAGTGTGTTGAATGTTATTCTGTGTGTTAGTTTGTTGGCTGTATGAGACTAGCAGTAAAATACATCAACATTAGAACAACATACTGATGATATTCTAATATTTCATCATGTTGAGTTACATAACACTGATTAATTGATGCTCACCTGTCTAATAAAGCACATGCAAGAATGGCATCTCTGTCAAGTCGAAGTTTTTTGCGAAGCTCTCGCCATATTGAAAACGCCACGTCGATACTGGTCCTCTTTTGAATTCTTATTTTGTTCCAAAATCTGCTTGCCATGGTCCATAATCTTTGAACGAAACTACAACAGCGCGCCGCTAGATGTTACACAGTTGTCCACGTCTGTTCTCGCGATTCAGATTTATTTCTCACGATTTACAAATAGTTGGAAACATTTGGGATATTGTAAGTACTCAACTTAACAAAATATATAACAATGGCCGAATGGTTTTGGGATATTTTACTGCAGAAATCTTACATATTGCACCTTTAATATTTTTTAGAAAAAGGGTAAAGTTTCCGAACAAAAAGATGCATTTACACTTGGCAGAGTCACAGTGCATCTATAGGGCCAGATTTACTAAACGAAGAAAATTAGCGTGAAAGCCCAATTCCAAAAAAGCGCTGATGGGACTGGAAAGTTTTGCATGTGATCTACTGATGACGCACAAAATAAAGAGCACAGACACAGCCAGAAGATTTACATAAGGACCAACGCGATCTACCAAGAGTAGCGCAAATTACCGTCTGGTTTAAGATTAAATAATGGAGCAAATACCAGTAAATTGACTCACCTTGAATGATTCTTTTAAATACTCTCCTCCCATATATTTTGTGTCTGAAAGGGAAACTCCTACAAATGCCTATACGTATGCAATAAGGTCAGCCTCAAAAATAACCCTTTCCACACCTTTTCAGAACTAATTCTTTAATAAATCCTGACAGTAGTTTTTAATGCGAAAAGAGGGTTTGCGCTGACGCAAGCAGTTAGTAAATCTGGCCCTTAGTCTTGTTCTGATCTATAAAACTAAAAGTCAGTGGAGTGACCAAGTGTAAATAGCCCATTAGGCATTTATTTAATTATTTAAGTCAGCCCAGAACTAGGTTTAATTTGTGTTTGTGGGTAAGCTCGCTGCACTTCTATTTTCATTCTAATGAGTCAAACAGTAGGAATCCTTAAGTGTCAAAGTAATTTCCAAAACTGAACCACATCATCTTCAAACAAATTTCCAAATAGACTAAGAAATGTCCACAGGGGCTTTAAAAACTTGTGTTTACCCCAAAAGCAAAATAAAAACAGTTGCAATTTGTGGTGCAAAATCCCTTTTTGAAGTTTTATTATTAAGCCTTTTAAAAAAGTACATTGGGTGGTCAATTCCTCTAAACCCACAGGGTATTGCGAAAGGAAAACGCTGCAGAGGGACCACTTAATCCAGAGCTAAGACTCCAGAGATCACATTATGCAGCGACATGGCTCTGTTTTTCTACTAAAGAAGGACATGAAAGCTTTCCCTGTATTCACTCCTGTTGGATTCGCTCTACAAGTACTCCTGCATTCTCGTGCTGGTCAGTTGTACTTCTTATTTGCTTGTTCTCATCTCACTTGAGTGACCTATATCATAAACTCAAATTAAAAAAAGCATGTTCTCTATTTCTTTCAGCAAGGCACTTCTTATAGAGGAGCATCATTCTTAGCCACCAGTTAACAAATACAAACATGATTATCTGAAACCTCCCACTATCAGATCTATATCGAGCTGTTGCATAAGCCATTCTAGGGATATCTCTGAAGATATCTTTAAAGAGACTTCCTCAGTCTCATGTGAATTGCCAGACACTGTTCTTGGCTAATCTGATATCCAGACACAATTGCGTTGCATGCCAAGTAACTGTCAGTCGATGCAGCTGGTATTTTACACTAAATGTCAACACAACAACAGCTTTAAAGAACAATTTCTCTCCAAGAACAAAACTAAAGTTGATCTAAACGGGCCAACCATCCCCTGTATTCAAACAAGGCAACTTGTCCGCCATTGTTTCCAAATTTCTTCTAACCTCTCCGGAATTCCTCCACCAGGAAATGTACTTTGCAACAGAGGGCAAAGAGCCCAGGCCCTCGCGTCACAGCATTACCTCCAGGCCGGTTCCACCGGGGAGCCATATTGTCTGGAGGCGACCCCCTTCATCTAATTCTCACAAACACAAAATGCCCTCTGTTCAGCATGGCACCGGTCCTTTGGGCCCTCCAGGCCATGAAACCACCTCCGACAGCCATTGTCCTCTACTCTTGTTATCATCTAACTTCACTTCTGCACAGGCTTCCTTTAGCCTCGCGAGTCTAAAACTCTACCTTTTTTTTTTGTTGGTCCAGACATATTGAGAAATTCTGATTAAGGCACATGGTATTACTGTGGAAGATGATCGGTTGAAAGCGATGAGTCACAGACATGCAGTGGCACCCGTGGAGGCTTTGATCCTTGAGAGCATGTGGGTGATATTTCCCAGTGACTTGGATTGATAAAGTTCCCTCCTTGACCTCCTAATCACACTCGGGGGTAAAACGGCAAGCTATCATCATCAAAAGAAGCACATTTTTTTCATTTCTGTTGAATGAAGAAATTATGTTTAGCTCTGGCAATAAAACAAACTGAAATGGTTGGCTCGAAGTAAACTGGAACCTTTAAAGTGAGGTTGCAAATCTGCTCAAAAACTGTCCAATTATAACATGGCAGGGAGTCCCAGAACATTTTCTCATAAACTCTTTTCCAAATGAAAATAAGTGACTGAAGACACTGGATACGATGAAAAAAAGTGTTGTTTTAGCACAATGGATTACTGACAGGTGCTCCTTTGTGCTCACCACTACCTTTTGACTACATCCAAATGTAGTCCGAGTGATCCTTAATATGACCTGGTTAATAAAATAGTCATAATTCATTATTCTAGACGTCTGTCTCCTAATACCAATTATGATATCCTCCACAGGCTAATGATTTATTTAAATGGATCGAAATGGTCTGAACATAATGATTTCATTTTGTTTTAATCAAAATTAAATCCTCTATGCCAACATAGGAACCACTTGCGAGAGTGTGGAATGTGAGCATGTGAATGTGCATGAAAGGTGGGAAACATGGGTCACTGAACTGTAACCTAACTCCATGGGTCTTCAGAAGAACCTCAAGACATATCAATCATGACATGTATCATCTGGTGGTTCATTTAGACTTAAATCATTTCAAACTTCAGAAAACTTGAAGCGCATTTCATGCTATCTTTGCTCTCTTCAATTTCCGATCAATATTTCGCTTCAAACTTTAAACATGAATCGGTGATTAGTCACTAATTTCCTTATTTAAACAATGTGTTGCTTATGTGCCTGAAAAATTATGCCTTACACAAACAAAAGAAATAATTTCCTTTCCTTCCTGCCTTCGATTCCCCTGTCAGGCCGAAGGGCTCACAGTATCCTATCCCTTCAGAAATTTTATTAGTTGGTACAGGGACAGTCCCAGTTTGCAAATCTGAGGTTTTCACTTTCAGTCCACCTGCTCTGCCTCAGTTCTTGGCTCAGACTCAAAGGCATTTACCCACCGTGCTCACTGAGCCTTAGCAAATCATAGACAGATGCATCCCTCATGGATACATCCAGTATGGAGATTATAATCATATATAACATTTAGAACATGTTCCTGTTTAAGATCAAATCCTTTAATGTTATCTTAATTTTCATATGCAAGTGTTGATATCAGTTGTTTCTCCTAGACAGCAAGAAACAGTAAATTGAGAATGTTGCTCAAGTCATCTACTTCTCAGATATTTATCCAGAGAAAAAGACCAAATTCCCAGCAAGCAATAGCCGTTATTTCACCGTCTCAGTTAACTATAGACCCCGATATAGTCTGGCTATGAGTAACCCACTTCTAGCCAAAATAACCTTGAATTTGGTTACACATCGTTTTTGCCAAAATAACTTGCGAGATGTATGATATTCCATCATGTAAGCAAAGTCAACAGTGATTGGAAGGTGTTTGGTTTCATTTCTTTGGTTAGATGTCTATTCAATTTTCACTCACAGCCTAAATGTTTCCTTGTTTTAGCCAAGACGACAGGGCTGTGTTTGGACGGCTATATTATATGTCTTTTAAACACAATATTTCTTCCTAGGTAATCTCTCATGTGCACCCTTTAAAATATCAGAAAAAGTTCTCAAAAATGTCTGAAACTGTCAAGATTTGACAAAATAGCTGCAATCAAAACTCAGAAATGTCAATACGAACCAAAACATTTATCATTAGATTCTTCCAAAACCATATTATGCAAACTATGCAGTCCACAGTAGCTTACAAATGTCAACATTTGTGTCTCATTTGTGTCTATGTTAATTTTAGGAGAAACATCTGAGTCAACTTGGTATGCAACTGAGAGCTAGTCTCCTGAGCTATGAAACCTCTGAGCAACAAACTTTTTTCTCTGAAAATTCAAGCTTTGACTGCGGGTCAACAACAGGAAGAGAAGCGCCCCGTTGCAGAAAAAAACAAGAAGCACACTTTAAATTGAGACAAATTACTCTGGGCTTAGATAGAGCTTCAAACAAAATCGTTCAACGGGATTGACAGGCATGGCACGGTCTGGGTTTTGAGGTTCACCGCGAGACCTTTGTTGCTGCTCATTCACTCCAAGTCCAAGCACACTAAACAGACGCGTTCAGTAAAGCTCATCTACACTGCAAGCGAGCGACACACAACAAAACAAGAGCGCGCCCATTCAGTTTGCAAATTGGTGGCCATTCGTCCAAATGAACCCCTAAAACGCACATACTTGTTTGCAAATAAGCATATAATATGTATAATGTATAATACATATGTTTAAACCGAAATGTAAATGTTTCAACAGCGATAAAAGTATTTGTATCTTTAGCCAGACGCTAAAACTGATGGGTAACCATAGCAACAGTAAGTTACGCCGCTTGCACGTTTTCGTTTAAATATCACAAAAAGTTAGTTCTATAGTTAGTCTATAGTAGGCAGGCTATGTTAGTTTAGCAAACTGTGCAAATATATGGTCCTACTGAAACATCTTTAATAGTCGACCACCTGAAATTCGATGCATAACACGCAATTTGCTTCCATTATAATCAAATGGTCACTGCAAGTTTACCTTTAAATCATACCGTTCAACAAACTCACTGAATGTTCGCGCGCAGTTCTGAACCATGATGCGCGCGCTTGCAGGTTATACGTTAATTTGATTATAACAGGAGCGTCCAGTGACAAACCAGATGGGCTATATCTAGCCAACATGTGAAAAAATAATAATACATTAGCTAATGAAACAATTATTCAAGTCGAACTTACCGAGAGAAACTCCAGCGTCCCAACATAATCCCGTTCGGTCTTCAGAAGTTCGTTCAAAACACAAACTCTCAAACGAAGCTGTTTCTCTAAATCTTTCCCACTTTCGGCTCTGTGTTCGGCTTTGCTCTCCTCAGTCATTTCGATGTTCTTAAGAGTCTTCAAAGTTGCAATAGGAAAAGTTTAAACGAACTGACGCCGGTTGGAGGTTTGAAACATGATTTTCTTTATTTTAAAGCAGCGGACAAATGAACCAGAACAAATGAACGCAATTCAAGAACAATCTACGAACCGGGTGCCTTCAGAAGCAGCATCAAAGTTGAGCACTAGCCTACTAGTCTACACGCCTGAGAAAAGTGTAGTAATGGCTTTTGGACATCAATCAAAAACTTTGGTCCATGTGACTCTCAAGACCTTCATCCTAAATCCAGCCTCCCTTCAGCATGAAAAGGACAGGAAATAAATGGCTGGGAATTCGTGCCAGCACAGTGGGGAAATGTTGATGACATTGGGGGTAATTACAAATGCGAGCCTTTCCCAGACTCCAATATTAGTTACATTACTTTGAAAATGAATGTCACTAAAGAGAAGAGTTATGTGTAGTTATGTAACAGCATGTAGCCTACAGTAATGATGTAATAAGGAAAGGTTAAATGCTTCATAGATTATTCGAGCTTTTAGTAAAACTAAATATAGCTAATTGTGAGAAACTTTTCACATCTCTATCATAATATAATAGCCTACTGAATATTAGCATATTAGTTTTTTAATATACAAGTTATTTAGCATTTGCTTCTCTGTTGTTTTCAGTTGATTGTTTTGAAAAATGTAAGTAAATGGAGCTTAACATAAACCATATAAAAGTGTCACACATTATTAAATCCATCTTTGCCTAAAATAATTAAAAAGCGAGAGTTAGAAAGAGAACAAATTCAGACTTTATGAGCATCATCATCATATGTTCCCAGATTCAAAATGAGCATATTTGCTTGTTATTTCACACATTCACTAGTTATTAATGCAAGAAACCCCCTAAAATCTATAAAAGCTGTGAGGATGCCCTTTCTGCTCAGCTCTGATATTTGACTCTCAAGCATGGAGGTCTTAAAATGTGGCATATGCTCACGTATTCTCAGAAGCATGCTTAGCTCTACGGACCAAGTGTTTGCCCTGTGCAGTGTCTGCCAAATTGAAATAGTCAATAAAATTTGATCAGCCGAGCCAAATATTTAATACCGCACAGTTATTGACTCACTGAGCACAGTATCCTCTGGAGGAGTGCTGGAGTGGTCAAATCAGAGGCCATCAACTAGCCTGGGTTCAAATGTTATGACGTGACCTGATATATGTTTAGTTTATGAAGACATGGGATACAGCAGCATCAGAGCTGAGTGAGTAAGATGACACTTCTTGCTATCAGACACTGCCCTCTAGTGTTAGAAAGTTATATCTAAAAGATATGGATTTTGGAGTCGCTTTTACTCTTGGACTCAATGGGATAAAATAGAACATAGATTGTAAAGTCAAGTCATCTTTATTCATAGCGCTTTATACAATACAGATCGTTTCCAAGCATGCGGCTTTACAGAGATAACAGGAAAACTATGTTGATTCAGTTCATTTTAAAGATCATCAGTTATTAAATGAGTTAATTTCATCTACAAAGCAGTTCTGCAAAAAAAAAGGTCACCGTCCAGCTCAGCTCAGTTCTCATCAGCATCAATGAAATTGTTGAACATTAAGTTTCGCAAGCCAGACAGTGGCAAGGAACCCAAACTCCATCAGGTGACAATGGAGAAAATACAATAAACATATAACAGAAATCATTTTAAATGATGCATAGCTGGTTATTGTTGATATTAAACAATGTTAATTTCAGTAATATATATTGTGATCCAAATTGCTAATATGTCCATGTAAATAATTCCTATAAATTAGTTGCAGAAGTATCATCTTATATCTTTATAAAGGAGCCTATAGAGATTCCTGAAAAAATATTTCATTTATTGATTTATTAAAGCTATTGATTTATTATCTTTTATTATAGCTATTGATTTATCTTGTATTATAGCTATTATATTATTATAGCTATTGATTTATTATTTATTATCTTGTATTATAGCTATTGTTATTTTATTATAGCTATTGATTTATGACTTATTTATGATTTGTTATCTTTTATTTGAGCTATTATCTGATTTATGATTTATTATATTTTATTAAAGCTATTGTTATCTAATGTAATAACATTATATAACAATAGCTATAATAAATCAACATTTGTTTTAAAGAAAGATACAAATCTCAAAGTCACAATAAAATTTTGATTTAACAACTGATATTCAAAGTTAAGAAGACAAACGGTATTTGGACACTTTATGGTTGTCAAATATGGAACATGTTCATAGTTAATGTGATCAACCTGGTTAGTCTGCAAGTACTGAAAATTTAGAGCAATTACTGAACAAAATTGTTTAAATTGTTTAAAATAAAAAAAACACCAAAAAAACGTGACGCTTTACCATTATTTCTTTGCAGGTGCCACTAGATTTTTTTTTAAATGAAATAAATGTATACACTTTTATGGGTGGCTTATATGTCCAAATACTTATAACATCTGTAATTATTCATTGTAAATACTACAATGCTCAATAATGCATGAGTTTTTAAAACAAACTCATAATGAATCATGACCAGGAGATGGCAGCTTTGACACTTCCGTGGGATGAAGAAAAAAAGGAGGGACTGAGAACATCAAATCCTTTTACAGATTTCACTGAATTGAACTGACAGCATTGATGTGCCAGCAAATGTTTCCCACAAAAAATGACCTACTAAACATGATAAATAAAGCAATAATGAAATGAAAATGCAGGGATTCGGTGAGGATTAGTGGATGGAAGATATCATTGTTTTTGTGTAACTACAATAAAAGTCAATGGAAAGTCTCCACCTGTCAGGTGTATGTCCAGTTTGATTTTGTTTTTTCCTGTACCCGTCAAGTGTTCCTAGTTAGGTTCCATTGTTAATTTATTTACACACCTGCCTCCTTGTTGTATTTAACGTGTTGTATTTAAATGGTATTTAGTTCTCCCGGTTCTTGGTTCGTGCAAGATTATAGTTTGTGTTTTTATTTTAATGCCATTTTCAAATATGCTATAAATTTAAGTTTCATTTTTATTTGTTTCATTAATGAGTAGTTTTAGTAGTCTAGATAAGTCTAAATTAATGTCTAGTCAGAATTAACAGAACACTTCCAGAGTGAAGAGTGCAAACTACACAAGCTGTGCTCCTGTGTATAGAATACATCCATGTGTATTTACAGTGGGGAGAACAAGTATTTGACATACTGCTGATTTTGCAGGTTTGCCAAGCATGTAGAAGTCTGTCATTTTTATCATAGTTACTCTTCAACTGTGAGTGACGGAATCTAAAACAAAAATCTTAAATTTTAAGTGATTAATTTGCATTTTATTGCATGACATAAGTATTTGATACATCAGAAAAGCAGAACTTAATATTTGGTAGAGAAACCTTTGTTTGCAATTACAGAGATCATACGTTTCCTGTAGTTCTTGACCAGGTTTTCACACATTGCAGCAGGGATTTTGGCCCACTCCTCCATCCAGACCTTCTCCAGATCCTTCAGGTTTCGGCTGTCACTGGGCAATACAGACTTTCAGCTCCCTAGAAGATTTTCTATTGGGTTCAGGTCTGGAGACTGGCTATGCCACTTCAGGACCTTGAGATGCTTCTTACGGAGCCACTCCTTAGTTGCCCTGGCTTTTTTTTTTTCAGGTCGTTGTCATGCTGGAAGACCCAGCCACGACCCATCTTCAATGCTCTTACTGAGGGAAGGAGGTTGTTGGCCAAGATCTCGCGATACATGGCGATACTCGCGATACATCTAGCGCCCCATCCATCCTCCCCTCAATACGGTGCAGTCGTCCTGTCCCCTTTGCAGAAAAGCATCCCCAAAGAATGTTTCCACCTCCATGCTTCACGGTTGGGATGGTGTTCTTGGGGTTGTACTCATCCTTCTTCTTCCTCCAAACACGGCGAGTAGAGTTTAGACCAAAAAGCTCTATTTTTGTCTCATCAGACCACATGACCTCCTCCCATTCCTCCTCTGGATCATCTAGATGGTCACTGGCAAACTTCAGACAGGCCTGGACATGCCCTGGCTTGAGCAGGGGGACTTTGCGTGCACTGCAGGATTTTAATCCATGACGGCGTAGTGTGTCACTAATAGTTTTCTTTGAGACTGTGGTCCCAGCTCTCTTCAGGTCATTGACCAGGTCCTGCCGTGTAGTTCTGGGCTGATCCCTCACCTTCCTCGTGATCATTGATGCTCCATGAGGTGAGATCTTGCATGGTGCCCCAGACCGAGGGAGATTGACCGTCATCTTGAACTTCTTCCATTTTCTAATAATTACTCCAACAGTCGTTGCCTTCTCACCAAGCTGCTTGCCTATTTTCCTGTAGCCCATCCCAGCCTTGTGCAGGTCTTCAATTTTATCCCTGATGTCCTTACACAGCTCTCTGGTCTTGGCCATTGTGGAGAGGTTGGAGTCTGTTTGATTGAGTGTGTGGACAGGTGTCTTTTATACAGGTAAGGCGTTCAAACATGTGCAGTTAATACGTTAATACAGGTAATGAGTGGAGAACAGGAGGGCTTCTTAAAGAAGAGGAACCTTAAAGACCTTAAAGAACAGGTCTGTGAGAGCCGGAATTCTTACTGGTTGGTAGGTGATCAAATACTTATGTCATGCAATAAAATGCTAATTAATTATTTAAAAATCATACAATGTGATTTTCTGGATTTTTAGATTCCGTCTCTCACAGTTGAAGTGTATTATGATACAAATTACAGACCTCTACATGCTTTGTAAGTAGGAAAACCTGCAAAATCGGCAATGTATCAAATATTTGTTCTCCCTACTGTATATAGGCTAATATAGATGTATTATTGATCAAATTGTCTTATTTTAAAGTGCTAGATCTTTTTTTTACTTTTATTTATGATATTGTAACTGTTGTGTCTTACACATTATACCCGTGAACAACTGCATATAAATCAAAGCCTACTTGAGACTCAAAAGGGCAGAGCCTCGATGTCTTTTCACCATGTTTATTTCAGTCAAACTTACAGTACTGTGATGATACACATTACAGGAGGGTCAATTCCCCTCTCAACTTCCAGTGAAGTGATTGTGGCAAGCAGGACGGCCCCGAGAGTCAAACAAATGGAACAAGGCCAGTGGCACAAGTGTTAATGAGCGTCACCTGCGCGCCACACCGGTCTCGAGTCTCACGGAGGAGCTCCGGAAGAATAAAAGGAGAAGCGCGACAGTGCAAGACAAATAGTCCAGGCCTGGTCCTCTCTTATGTTGTGATTTATTATATTTATATGCGGCAGTCGTCCATGAGGGGCTGCCACTTTAATTTTGTTTTGTTGTTTTTTTTATTTTACGATTAAAGTTTGTTGAACGTTTACCGGTTCTCCCCTCCTTCCCTGAGCTTTTAACATTGCTACATTGGTGCCAAGACCCAGTCGGAAGGAGGGACACTCTGTCAGAAAGCCCTCGCTGCTGAAAGGCATCGCAGTGCTGGGGAGGTCGGGCAGCATGAAGAAGCGGTGACCTCTAGTGGCTTCCCGAGGAGGTGGTGCTGGAGCGATTTATCGACAGGTGGGATGGAGAGCTCGTTGACATACTCCTGGGTTGAGGATTTGAGCTCAACAGTGAGTCTGACAAGGTGTGTGAGCCAGCAACAACGTCCTTTGAGAAGGGCATTTTAGCGGAGTAGGAGGGCATGGGATGGAGCTCTGCCGCTGAAGTATGAGGGCATGGGATAAATACTGAGCTGTGCCAGGTCCATATACAATGGCTCGAGGAACTGGAAGCAGTACTTCCCCAAAGTCTCCTGCATCTCTGGTCCCGCCCAGCTCCAAGTCTCCTGCGTCTCACCATCTCCTCGGCTCTACCTGGGTCTCCGCCTCCTCTGTCTCAGTCAATCGGTCTCCAAGGTTTACCTGGACCATCAGTGAGGGCTCACACCTGGATCCTCCATCCATCATCTCCTCCATGTTGTTAACCTCTGAACCCTCCTTCAGAGCCCCCAACCTATTTGTTACTGTTGGATTGAAGATTAAAGGTACAGTGTGTAAATTTTAACGGTATCTAGCGGTCGGGTTGTGATCACCCACCGCTCACCCCTCCCTTTCGAAGCACATAGAGAGGCTACGGTGGCTGACACAGGACAAAAATTTTGCCGTTGGAGAGAGCAGAGAGTGACTAGCGCTCTGTAGAGAAGTTTGTCCGTTTAGGGCACTAAATATGTATTAATTCATACTTAACTAATGCAGAGATAATCATGTGTTAATGTATGAATCATGAAGAACTAAACCATTTATTAATGTTTACTGCATCAGCAACTAATGAACATTCTTGTGCCTCAATATTAATAGTCATGTGCCTCAATAAGTAGTCATAACATAATGATACCTTTGCAAATCGTTAGCTAATGATTAATTAAAGCAGACAACTGGAAGTTGAAATGCATGGCTTTGACCCATTGTGGTAATTCACACATTAATTTACATTATTAGTTAATATAGTATGTTATTAGGGAATTGATACATTATGTTATATTTAATTAATAGCAATTAATATATCACTTGGGGGGGGGGTGAAACTCAGTCAATCGCATGTCAATCTTGAGTGCCTATAGAGTAGTATTGCATTCTTGATATTTAGTTTTATTATATTTATAAAATAAAGATAGGCTGTACCGAGTCTTTCCGGAAAAAAACGAGCGGCTGGAGGTGTATCATGTGGGCAGAGCTAAAGAATCACGAGCACACAGCTATTGCGTTGAGAGTGTCTGAAAGCTGTGACATCCTTAAACGTGGGAAAAAAAACATGGAGATCAATCAGATTAATCCATACATATATGATCAAGAATCAGATCTAGAGGCTGAAATTGAACAGGAGAAGCAGCAACGACACATACAGCAGGACGTCTCAATGGTATGTACAGTAACTGTAACTTATATACTTGCTTAGGAGGCTTGTCATGTGCGAGTTTCGCAACATTTGTGTGTGTTTACTCGTGGTTTATGGGGACATAATTTGGTTTATGGACTATTGTATGCGATTTAATGTTAGCAGTAGCAAGCGGAACGTTTTTGCACGTCAGACTAGTGCGTGTTTGCATAGAAAAACAATGGAATAGTAGCGCAATGGAATAGTAGCGAATGAACGAGTCGATAGCTAACAACACAAAGACATTTGAAGCAGTTTCCAAAACACGAGTCACGACCGTGAACCTTAATCGCTGGAACCGCTTCATCTTTCAACATTAGACGAGCTACAAATCCGGAGTTGAACTGGGGCTTCCCTAAAGCCGAGCACAGCGTTAAAGATAGTTCACCCAAAAATGAAAATTAGCCCATGATTTTCTCACCCTCAAGCCATCCTAAAATCTGAGTTATATTACAAAAGTCCAGGCTAATCCAAGCGTTATTATAGTAGTAATAGTTGCTCTGTTTTTGAAGTCCATAAAAACTGCATCTGTCCGTCGAATAACGTGCTCCACACGGCTCTGGGGTGTTAATAAAGGCCTTCTGAAGTGAATCGATGCGTTTGTGTAAGAAAAATATCCATATTTAAAACTTTATAAAGTAAAGTTTCGGCCGACCGCCTTCCGTGTTCAATTTATGGAAAAAGTGTTGAAAGGTACCCTGCCGATCGAAAGACTAACGCGACCAGGTAGGCTCGTCATGACGTCACGAACGCATCTTGAGTTTCACTTTCAACTTTCAACACTTTTCCATGGAAGGCGATCGGCTTTTAATCTATTAATCATATAGAATGTTCATTAGTTGCTGATGCAGTAATCATTACTAAATGGTTTAGTTCTTCATGATTCATACATTAACTCATGATTATCTGTGCATTAGTTAAGCATGAATTAATGCATATTAGTGAAATCGTATTGTAAAGTGTTACCGAAACATGACTGCACAAAATGACGATTTCACTGTAAGGGGACCTGCGGTGTATGTAGATAGAAATGGCTCATTCTAAGTTAATAAAAACATAACGGTGCATTATTTAAGGTTCATACACAACTGAAAACATAGTTATGTATATTATATTGCATTTCTGTCAATAGATCCTCATAAATACAACACACTGTACCTTTAAACTTCTAACTGTTCTGTTTATATGCTCCTTCGTCATGCTGTAGTGGCCAAAATTGATATGTGTGAAGAAATATGTGGGAAGAAGAACACAGAAAAAAACTAAAAACTAAATTTGCAGCCATTCCCATGGGTATTGACTCAATAAACTTTGCACATGTGTCATGCTTAACTATTTTCCAATAAATTGAACAAGGGTTCAAATTAAATAATTCTGTGGACACATTCTCCTGCACATGGGCAATATTCAAAACCGATTGACCAGATTTAGTCATTTTAACAATATCCTCCTGGGTTGGACAACACTTTCCATCTGGCCATTTTTACTAAAACCAACAGAATAACATCTAATAATATAGCTAATACTTGCTACATAGTGAATTATAGGCTGGGAATAATGAATGCAAGATTGGTGTGATTTCCTGGCACAATTCGATGTCTTTCATTTCGTCACGACACATACAACTGTATTACTGTATACATTGACATGTGGAACGCATGCATTAGTTTTACACTGCAGGCACAACTTCACAACATACAAAATATTGATTCTCATCAAAAAAATAAAGTGCGAAGAAGGCAGTTTTCCTAGTTGGCCACTACTGTATACACACACACACACACACACACACACATTCTTTCCCTCTTTCGTTGATGTTTTTTTTTTGCTTAGAATCATAGCGGGTTCATTTCCCTTTGAAATAATGCCCTTATTTTTACATCTAACACAACCCCACCTCAAACATCTGAAGTAGTATTTATCTGACCCGTGACTGTGAAGAAAAACATTTTCAGGGCTATGACAGATAAAGTGCTATATAAATATGGGCATGTTTCTTCAAATTCATATTTCTGTCTCAGTTCACTTCACCCCGCATCTCTTTCCAGTAGACCGGGGGAAAGTTTAACACACTAAATGTATTCAGTCACACACAAGACTGATGGCACTTGACAACTCAATAAAGTTCTCCCCCTACCTAAGAAAAAAACGTGTGGTCTTATACCCCTTTATTAATTTATCCATCTATCCAATCAGAACGAGAGGAGGCCTATATACATACTCATATATACAACTCACCTTTGTTCCTCTAGTTTTCTGCATCCCTCCACCAGCCCGAATCCTCACATTCCGAGCTCAGAGCCCTCCCCTCGGACAGCACGCCAAATTGGATTATTTGTAAAAGTGAACTCATGAAATATTATATATTTTATATATTATAGGCTAGACAAACACACACACACACACACACACACACACACACACACACACACACAAATGCCTCTGGTCTGTAAGTTGAATCTTTGCAGTTCATGGCTCAGGATTACACTCAGAATCCAGTACAGGTGTCTGAGAAGAGATAAAATAACACATGGTTAGTTCCTGTAGGTCATAACAAATATGGTCACACCTGTACACATAAACACATTTTCACACCCTGAAGGAGGTCAAAAACAACAGTAGGAAAGCCAGGTCTCAAACCGATGTATAGCCGACTAATTCTTGTGGAATAAAACATAGTGAAGTTTTCCAGCTCTTGTGCTGGGGTGCTTGCTAGGTGGTTGCTAATAGCCCAAGTCAAAAACACCTTCATTGTCTCTATGATAGATATGACTTAGGTTCCTCTATCATAAGCAGAATGTTTTTGTTTTTTGCAATGCATTTTAGATTTGCTATAAATGTTTATATTTTAAAAAGGTGTACTTATGTAACATAAATCCAAGTAAAATATCCAAAAACCACTAGGCCAGTGTTATATATTTTGTTCAGTTGAGTATTTAAAATATCCCAAATGTTTCCAACTATTTGTAAATCGTGAGAAATAGCTATTTTAACTAAGGAACCGGGACGTGTGAAGGAGTCGCCAATTGCGTCATATCTGCGTTACCCTCGGTTTCCAGTTTTATTTTGCAGTAACGGTTTGATCTTAATGCAGTGTGAACAAGTGTCATAGCAGCCGCCGAGCGAACGCATAGAGTAACGTCATAACTTAATTTTCAACACACTCAGATGTATTTAATATGATAAACAGAGCTGCGTTACCTCATACTCATGACCGGAAAAGTGGAAATGGCGCCGGCGACTGTGGCATAATAAAAGTCCCGCTGCTCGCGAGGCGTGTTGTGTTGTGTTCATCTTATTGACAATCGTTCCAGCGGCTTTGCTCAGCTCCACAACACTCGGTCCTGCTCTGCTTCATACTACAGTAAGGTTAATAATCGCATCCATCAACATGATTTCTGCCCGAGTCCTATCCCGATTCTTTTCCGCCGGCTGTGAGGTGAAGATCACATGTCCCAAGATTCTGTGCTTAAACGTGGCGTCATCAAACTACGCCTTTGTTTTGAATAGGCAACCTCTAGCGGACGGAAAAGCCGGTTTATGTGCTTGTCCTTCGGACAAGTAACTCACATGTTTGATTAAAATATTTGCTTTGCCGGATTTTTGTTTGTTTGTGTGTTGTAAATATAATTTATTCTGAAGCAATATTCTCATCAGTGTTCAATCAGCTTTGACATATTTAAATCTGCATATTTGTGATATTTTTACCTTTTATAAAGGGCATTTTTCCCATAATCTTATTAAATATAGGCTATGCTTCAGCTTTCATTTTATTTTTTATTTGATCAAAAATTAAATTAGAATAAGACACTATAGGGTTGTTACAAATCAAATTAAATAATTTACACTAAAAAAATTACAACTGCATTAAATAATGTAATGAGATGTTTTAAATATGTTTGAATATACAAATAAGAAATAACCTAAACCACCAGTAGGTCATTGAGTCATTCATTTAAACGATTCATTCAAACGGATGATTCATTCAAGAATGAGGCAGTCGTTTTCGAATAGGTCATTGAATCTTTGATTCAACCGATTCATTCAAACGCTGAATCATTCAGTAACACACTGTTGCTGTGAGATGCGTTATGGGTCTGTTGTGGTCTTTGGAATTATTTTCGCTGCTGAAATAGAACAAAAACAGTGAATATTGCATCTAAAAGGTAAGTAACTTAATGTTAATTAATTGTTTATGGAACTGTCATATGAAATCAGTGCATGGGCGTCGGAAGCAAAAAAAATGTGGGTGGGTCCTCAGAATTTTTTTAATGGAGTAGATGCCAATTACATTAAATACAAATATACCGCTTTGCTTGCTAAACGTATAGTTCAGAAAGACAAAATTAAGGAAATCGCCATATCATTGAGAGTGGCAGTAGTGTAGGAGTAAGGCACACAGCATCTAGTTTTGACACAAATCGACCCGCGGTTCGAATCCGCCTTTCGCCAAACTCAATCTTCTCCCTTTTCCCATCACATTTCAGATCGGAAAGGCATTTATTTTCAATAAAAATGAAGAAAATATTAGAAAAGTGGAAATAAAGCATCTAACGTGTTTAATTATAAGTGTTTATCGATTAGGGGTAGGTAAACACACTTGTGCTGAATGTTAGAGACGATAAAAGTGAGTGGGTCCAATATCATTGATCGTAAAAAGTGGGTGGGTCTTGTCCCACCCACAAACAATGGTTCCGACGCCCATGAATCAGTGTCATTTTCAGTCGTGATGGTATTCAGGAAAACAGCACTCTTGGTTCTATGATGTTGCTTTACTGTAGGCTATCATATGTTATAAATATAAAAACTCCACAATTTGTAACGTTAACCGTGTATGTTAACTGAGTTTCTTTGTATGAGCGGCGGTCAACAGCACAACCTTGTTAGCTAACTTATACATTATATATTTTTATCCACCAACACTAAATGAATGCAGAATTATTGTTGCATTTTGGTGATTCCCTAGTTACTTTTTGACGTTTTAATCAGCTTGTCCGGTAGGGCAAATAAAATTAACTTTTATCCAAAGTGACTGACAAATGAGGACTTGCAAAAAGCTGTTTATTTATCAATACGAAGGCTCAGACATCGTGCAGAATATTACAAGGTACAACAGAAAAACACTGAAACAATGACAAAGCTATAAATCAGGATACGGCCAATGGTGGGATTAAAACGTTATATAGTGGGAGCAAACATGTCTCTTTCCTCTTTAGAGCATGAAGTCTGAGATCCTGGTGTCTGAAATAATGCGTTTTTTTAAACTCTGTTTTCATCTTTTGAGCTTCAGCAGCAGATAATGACAGAAGATCTGTCTCCACTAGAGCGGGAAGATCAGTAGGAGGAGTGGGAGGGACGGCTCTCTAGAAAGTAAATTGTCTATCCCATCCACAGGTAATTTTATGCTGGGTTTTGTCTTTCTGATACATTTTCTTCTCAAGCCAACTCTCTCTCTCACTCAAGCTTAATGGGACACAGATCTTGAGTGAGAAATGTGCAGCTCTACAACAAAGCCCAATCTCCCATAAATCATAGATCAGTTCCTCATAACTATGATGTCACCCTATTGTGGCTGTTTGAGGATGATAAAATGTGTTTTCATTTGGTTCTTGCCTGTGGCTTTCACATTTTCTGAGACAGTGACCTTTTATCGTTTTTAGCACCAGGGCTTCACTTGCTGGTTTCTATTACATAATGACTTCACACCAGCTTCGCTCTGACTGAGATATATGGCAGGCAATAAAAGAATGAACAGATTTAAGGTCTCTCACCAAATAAATGTCTGTGGAACATGTGTGTTATACAGAGTAAAGGGACCGGCACAAATCAAAGTTCTACTTGGTCAGGCATTGACAAATAAGGACCCCAATGGTGATTGGTATACGCTTGAGTTGAAGTTCGTCCCATTAGCATTTCTCACACGTGCATTCATACATACAAAACCGTACTACAGTGTAGTATGATTCCTGAACGAATGACTCATGAACCATTTTAGGGATTTAAAACAGAGCACAACCAGTACATTCTGACTTCCGAACAAATGATTCTTATGAGCCATTTCATTTTAGTTAAACAAAAACATACAGTGCGATCAGTGTACTTCGAATCCCAAGCAAATGATTCATATGAGATTGTTTGAAAGGATACCTTTTAGGGAAACCAAAACAAACAAATGTGACAAGGATAGATCGATTCTCGAAGGAATGACTATAATGAGTCGGTTCTGTTTAGTAAATCAAAAACACTAATAGTACTAATAGTAGTAATAATCATAGGACTTAAAAAATAATTATAGTATTAATTGCAAGACTTTTATTCCTGGGCAAAAGATTCATATGAACTGAGAACTTTTGAAAGGATTCCCTTCAGATTCTCGAAGGAATGTAATGTGTCAGTTCAATTATTACTAGTAATAATAACTAGTAATACTAAAATGACTAGTAATAATCACAAGATTTTGTAAATCAATACTCACAATAATCATTGTAGACTGTTTTTTTTTACATAAAAACTTGTATTATGTATTTATTTACATTATTTCAATATTAATATAACATTTTTATTATTCTTAAAATTACATCATTTATCAACATTTTCCAAATATTTACTAAAAAAATGTTTTATCCAAAATATTTATTCCAAAATGTATAGTAAAAGAATCGTTACAAGGAATTGGAATCATTAAAATCTTTTATTTTATTTTATTATTATTATATGTATCTGTCATTTCTAAACAAGGAAGTGTTTGCATGACTTGCCATTTCTGCATCTGCAATCCCATCAGCAATAAAACATCAGTACACGTTCAGTCAGTAGTCGTTTAAAAAAATCACGTTTTACTTCCAAACCTCCAGGCTTGAAGGACTTGTGTACTTGGCTGTCTTTTACTACCACAAAGCTATAAAGGTGTTTCAAACGGCCTCTTACAGCATCCCTGCAATAAGAGACCCAAACAAACCACCTTCAGTCTTCACTGCCCACCCTGCTTATTTATTTAAACTCCTCTGGTCCTCCACAAACCGTGAACACGATCACCTCTGATTGAGAACCGAGTCCTGAATATGCCACTGTATGTCAACCTGTCCATATTCCTCAAAAACACTCCAGGGCTGTTTTCATTGAGTGCAAAACTTAACCACAGGTCAGAAATATGATTCTGTTGAGCAGCACATGTAGGGAAGCTGGTAAACGGCTATTTTTGTTATTGCTGAACGCAAGGGTTTTGAATGTGGAGGATACGGTGGCCCAGCAGTGCAACAACACAACGAAATTCCCAATTCCACCATGTGGTTGAAACGTATAATTTGTATTAATTAAAACATTTTTAAACTAATTTTAACATTTAAAAACAAATGACATGTTCAAATTCCAAAGCTGGATTGTATTGGTAAGACTGACTGGAATTTGTACGACTTCTTTTTTTATGTTAAAAGTAATTTTAATGAATACAAATTAAATGTTTCAACCACATGATGACGTTCCCTTAGGAATCATGCGCCGTGGTAGCGGGTCAAAGCATTCTCGAGTATAAATATGCAACTACAATTAGCGTAAATGCCTGAATATACAAATGTGCAATTAAAGAATGATAGAATATCAATTTTAAGTTTTATGAAATATTTTTGCACACCACATTCCCTGGGAGTTCTCATGCGAAGTCTACGTTTTCCATTTAGGACCAGCTTTTCCAGGATCAGCTTTCCTGTCGGTGCCTGTCTGTGAGGGTAATTTGTTGCACAGTAATTGGGTGTAAAACAGGTGGCGGAGTGTCAACACAGGGGGAAGCATTTGAAAAATGTGCTGCTGCCATGCAATTACAAAGCCCTGCTGGTTCAAGACCTTTAACCGCACTACAGACTGATAAATACAGAATCAAACGGAGGAATGCTGTGGCTACAGTTGACGGGAGTCGCCAAGAGCTGGAGGGAGCTACTCAAAACAAATGTCAGTTGCTACCTCTTAAAAGGTGTCTCTGGAATGATAAGATGAATAAAGGAAGAATTAAATGAAATCATAAACATAATCAGTTCTACATTTGGTTCTAGGGTCTACACTCTTAACCCTTCAACCTTCAAACTCCTTGGTGGATGAGAGAGGTATATACCATGTGGTATATTGCATATATGTTTTCATCTATATATTACATTGTATATTTAATATAATTAGCCTGACAGATTATAAAACCATACCTTGAAGGAGAGACCTGAGCCATGTCACTTGTCCAGAATTTCATAGAAACTTGGAGTGGGCATTCACCAAAGTAATTAGCACAATAACACGCTAAAACCATTCAGAACACTCAAGCCACTGTGTGTGTGTGTACATGTTTTTCTATCCCGGTGGGGACTTTAACCTGAATGCACACAGACTTATGGGGACTCGTGTCACTGTGGGGACATAAATTGAAGTCCCCTTGGGGAAACAAGCTTATAAATCATACTGAATTACTTATTTTGAAAATGTAAAAATGCAGAAAGTTTTATGATGGTTTAGGGGTAGGGTTAGTGTAAGGGGATAGAACAGTTTGTACAGTATAAAAACCATTACGCCTATGGAGAGTCCGCAGAAAGATAGCGCCAGACTGTGGGTGTGTGTGTGTGTGTTCATGTTTTTTTTTTTTTCAGGGACTTCAACCTGAATGCACACTGAATCATGGGGACTAGTGTCACCATGGGGACCTAAATTGAGGTCCCCATGAGGAAAAAACTCAGAAAGTTGTGGGTGATTGTAAAAACTCAGAAGGGTGATTAGGGTTAGGATTAGGATTAGTGTAAGGGGAGAGAATATACAGTTTGTTCAGTATAATGAGAGTAACATACCTCTATGAGAGAGTCCCCACAAAGATAAACCAGACGTGTGTGTGTCGATTAAAAAAAGGTAATTATGTTGCAGTTAATTATGTGTAGCCTATATTAAAAAGTCAAATAAAAAACACAACATCCGTGACATCTACCGTGACGAGGCAGAATTCCGCTCTTAATAAATTTGAGCACTTTCACTGATCTCACTCCAAACAGGGATTCGGTTCCCAACCCCTCTGACACTCCACGTCACGTGACCACACTTCCAAAAACACTTTAAAAGACTCGGGATACCACCAGAATTCCCACATGAATGACTCTACGTCAAGAAATCGTCCCAGGAGTGGATAAACAGGACAGAAAAGTCTCACAGTTCCTTACCCTGGGATGAGTTTCATTCAGCATCCATATATGCACAGCGCAGCCTCTGATTAACTGCTGCAGAATCGCCGTTTATTCATATAATAACTTAATATGGCATTGAGAATTATCACAGACTTGTCCAGTACTGTTTTACTCGGATGTGTTATCATGTTCAGCACCGCGCTCTATCCCGTCGACTCTTACCTCTACAACAACCGTTACGTCGGGTAAGTGTTTCATTCATTCAACATTTTTAAACTAGTGGGAGAGATGTCTGACTCGCGAACGAATTGTATTGAACAGTTGGACTTTGGAGAATTTGTCATTCGCACAAGTGGACACAGAATATAATTACATAATCAAACACATAACGATAAATTATAGTTTTGAACGACACATTTATGCGATTAAATAAAAATAGCATGTAAAAAGCGCACGCGGTGACTTTGTGAATGGGTTGAATCCGAGTCGGTTGGTTATAAAGAATTGTCCGAATGAACCGATTCGCTCAAATGAATCGGGTGTTTTATTTAGTAAGAATCCAGGGCGTAGGGACGAGGGGGAGTAGGCTAGCTAAATAGTTTTGAAGCATTGAAGTGCACTCTGACTAAAGACTAGAGATCAGTCTGTCTCTTCTTATGTCAACACCAGCTTTATACGACAAAGCAGTTTCAGCGGGCCAAGATTTTTCCATTGCTGAGTTTGAAAAGCACTCCTTTAAGTGACATCTTAAAGTATGCATTTGGTCTCTCGACAGGTATAAGCACGAAGTGCAAAGGACTTGAAGATCATAATGGACGCAGAATGACAGTTTAGCAAACATTAGGCTATGTGTGATCTTTTGTTTATTTTTGGTAGATTATCTGGTGGTTTGATGATAATGATAATCAAGGATCAGATATTAAAAAGTATTATTTTATCTATAGGCCTGTATTTTAAATTGATTTTCCTGGCAGATATATGTACTTCCTGTACTTATGCTTCTGGATCTATCACCAATGTGACTGTTTTTTAGATTTTTATTGTGGAAATGTCATAGAATAGATAGTCATATATCTATATTTAGGCCTAGGTACTTTTCTTTGAATTTAATTTCCAGGCCTTAAATGAATGAAGATGAATACATTTTTAAAAAGTCATGGAAAAGTAGACCTTTTAGTGAACAGTAGCTAAACCGTGTTGGGAAAGGTTACTTTAAAAAAAATTATGCATTACAGTATTGTGTTACTCCCTAAAAAAGTAACAAATTATGTATTAGTTACTTTTTATGGAAAATAATGCATTAAATAATTGTGTTACTTTTTCTCACTTGGCTGGGCTTGCTTGTTTGTTTTTTAATGAACAAAAAAGTTAAATTTTTGGCAAATGTAAAGGCTCTTTTTCACCAAAATGAATAAGCCTCAGGCTGACGGAATGTACAGAAGGTAGAGTAGGGTGACCATATTTTGATTACCAAAAACTAGGACACTCAATGAGATACTCAAATGATACTCGAAGTTTACTCAAAGATTCCTTATTAATTTCAATACATTTAAAGTATGCCCCCTCTGTATGGATAGAAAATTGTTATATTAGGGCCAGGACAGGACTTGAAAACAGGACGTTTGGTCACCGTCAGGTAGAGCTCAAACAAACCTTTCATCGGAGCTGCCATTCTGGATTGCAGAAGAATAGGACGCAGGAAAAAGTTAAACACTCTTACTTAGCAATAAGTAATAGTTACTTGAAAAAGGTAATCTGATTACGTAACATACGTTACTTGTAATGCATTACCCTGACACTGTTAGTGAATTTAACGTTTTAGCTAGAAATTGCTCGTTGAATAAAATCTCTATGAAATTTTAATTCTGTCATAATTTTACTCTCATGGCATTCCAAACCAATATGACTTTATGTGAGAGACTGAGAAAACTCAAATAAAAAGTCACTATACTTTCATTGCATCTTTTTCCACATAATGATAGTGAATAGAGGTTGTCATTCTGCCTAACATCTCTTCTTCTGTTCCACAGAGAAAAGAAAGTCAAATACTGATTTGAAACAACATGAGAGAGTAAATTATGAGAGATTCTTGGTGAATTTGGGGTAAATGTTCATCTTTCCCTTTTAATGAGTGTGGGGTTTTACTGCTATTCCACTTTTGACAGCTTTACTTTCCTTGTGTAAAAATAAATGTTTTATTTCCGCTTTATACAGAGACCTAATTTCATCAGTATATCAATGTTAAGCATTTATACTTCAATTTCCATAGCCTCATTTATTAATGATTCATGGAAAGGAGTAGCCTGACGACGTCATCTGATACTGCTCCGTTGGGCTGTGATTATGGGGTGTGTTTAAACCGAACCAGGAAAGACCTCAATTGGATAGACCTACAACCAATCGGAGCAACGGAGCGACGCATAACGTTAGTTGTCAAATGTCAACAGAACTCAACTGCACTGTGTTGCCTAGTCCGCAGGTTGAAGCGACCCCAATTATGTGACATACAGACCCAGGAATGCGAAATTTAGCAGGCAGTCCAGCCAAAATAACACATATTTTACCCCCCAAATTTCCCGGAGAACCCCCCCACCCAGAAAGCTATTGGGCTTGTTTTTGGCGAGTTTTGCTGTAAAAACTTGGCAACCCTGTCTGTGCGCACGCTGGAATAAGTCACGTTAGAAGAAGAAGATGAGTGTAAACGATCTTTGCCGGTGTTGTAAAAAAAGAATTTAAGGATACACAGAGTACTTACCAACACGATCATCATTTCTGAGAGAAATAGTAAAGGTGAATGCATATACGAACAAGTTCTCCGTTTAGGATTAGAACAAATTCAACCCAAGCGCTCTTTGATGACGTGGATGATTACGTTACTGTTTATCATCTGTCCATCATCGTCTAAAGCCCGCCCTGACAATTTCATTGGTCCGAACAGTTTCTGTTCGGGCATAATTACTTCTCTATGGATCAAGTCCAGACCGAACTGCCCGTGCAAAAAAAATTGTGGGCGGGGCTAAGTTCGTCTGGCATCCAGGCTAGGAAAGGAGCAAAGCAATTCACAAAGAGGCGAAAACTTTTGTTTTCTACTTGTCGAGTTAAAATTTCAACGTCCCATTAGTTGGCATTTTTTAGGGTCCTATAAATCCTTTCCTGTATCGGGTCAGTCATTGTGTTTTTCTCCATTCCATCAGATGGATGCTTTACATTGGGCTATAAAACGCACCAATCAACGCCTCTTCATGTATGTGAGGGTGTGAAGCCAAGAGGCATAACATCATTCCTCACACATTCACACACCAATGTGTGATTGACTTGCCAGCTGACATCAGACAGAGAAGGTCCTGGATGTTTCACTATGTATTATCAGGGCCGAAGTCAGGAAATAGTAACAACCAACAGGAAACACTAAAACAGACCGAACTGGGGGTAAAATCCCACAAGAAGTCCCCTATATAGTAAGCAAAATGAATGAGAGCATGAAGAACCTTGCACCCTGCAGCTGAGGAGGGGTTTATTATTTGTTTTTTAAAGCATACGCTGCTATTGCATGACACCACACAATAAAGATTCTGCGGGAAATACCATCCAAGACATAAAATACCACACACAAAGACATTACAGGTGTGGCGTCAAGCACAATTTCCTCTGCTCTGCTCTTACCATTAGTGGGAGATGACGTCCTTAATGATGAACTGAGACCATTTTTGTGGCTTTCTTGTGTAATGATAGAGCTGGCATGGAGCTGCTTTGAACAATTACACCACAAAAAAGGAGAATGTAACCTGGAGCGTCAACGTCACTCAAAGCCTAAAATAGCAGATTGCTTTTAGTGATGTAATGAGGTCATCTTTGGTGTGTTTTGAACCGTTTCAGAGAAAATAACCCTCAGAGATGCCTTTATGTGTTTGCTGGCTCAATAAAACTGTCTGCTGGCTCCGTTGCTCTTGGAAATATTAACATTAATCACTAGTGCTATCGCTCATACTTAGAGTTAAGAATTCAAACGATCCCCTAACGCTAAGTATTGAATTTCAGCATGACATTTGTGGTACAAACTTAAATTTAACCTCAAATCATGCAGCTTGTTGAGAAACAATTTTTCTTACGATTTTCACTCGGGAGACAATATAATGGGCAAAAAAATTTCCTATAGACTTACACTAAAATACACAGAGAATTTGCTTAACATTTTTGTGGAAACTGTTATGCTTTTTTTTCCAGAATTCTTTGAATAGAAAGTATTATAAAAATGTCTACTTTTGATCAATTTATGCATCCTTGTTAATTTAAAAGTATTCATTTATTTCAAGCATAAATCTTAAACTTTTGAATGGTATGCAAAGCGTATTACCTAAATAATCAGTGTGAAATAAAAAATGTATTGGTTTTATATAACAATAATATTGACTTGGTCAAAAAAAGAGTACCGGTATGTATACAAGAGCCAGTGTGTACTTTACAATGATTGCAATGCTTTATTTCTGCAGTGATCAAGTGTTCAGAATAATCCCCAGCAGCAACATAGAGGTTCAAGCAGTCAAACAGCTTTTCCAAAACCTGACGGTGAGTCCCTTATTTCTACAATACTCATGTAACATTAAAAATGTGGACCCACTTTATATTAGGTGGCCTTAACTACTATGCACTAACATTTTAATTAATCATTTGATACAATGCACTTATTGTGTACATACGTACATGTTTTTACATTGTACTTACACTTTAAAAAAATACCTGCATGTAATTACGTCTGTAATTAATTTCTGTAGTTACATTTGGAATTACACAGTTGGCACTTCCCTTACACCTAACCCTACCCTTAAACTTACCCACACCACCACACCTGTCCCTAACTCTACCCGTATCCCACTTCAATATCAGCAAAGGTGATTTGCAATACAATTTGAACACAGTAAGTACATTGTACTTATTTTTTTTATGTAAGTACATAGTACTTAAGGCCACCTAATATAAAGTGGGGCCAAAAAGGTGAAAGCAACTATAAAAAATGAAAGCAAACCACATGGAAACTGATGTCACTGCTATGGAAGATGAGTTGCGTTATATGTGAACGGCAAATAATGTCTATCAAAACATTTTCACCTATACTAGGTAAACAATTTTTAGTTTAGCAGCGGCTATTTACACTAAGTGCAAATAGCAATTGCACATTTATTTACATGTGTAAATAGCAACTAGATTATATTTACACTAAGTGAAAATTGCATATTTTCTTAGCGATAATTGCTATTTACACTAAGTTCAAATAGCGATAGATGCTATTTTTACACCAAGTGTAAAAAGCAACTAGATTCTATTTACACTAAGTTAAAATTACATATTTTTTTAGCAATAGATGATATTCACTGCAGAAAGCTATTAACTAAGTGAAATAGCATACTAAGGGAAAATAGTGATATATTCTATTTACACCAAAAGTAGCAGTTCTTTGCAATATGTGAAAATAGTAGCCTAATTAGATGCTATTTATACTTTATTTTGACATATACACACTATTTGCACCTCAGTATTGTTGTACATTAACAGGATGCAATAATAACAGTGTAAATTATTATATTTATTAAAAATATTAGGACTAATCCTACCCAATAAATGCTTTTATTATTATGAAACATTTCATAAGGCACTTTATTTCCACTTCTAGAACATTTACTTAATTTAAGTAAATGCCTTTCCGATGTGATATGTGATGGGACAAGGGAGAAGAGCGAGCTCGGCAAAAGGCGGATTCAAACCCTGGTCAATCGTGTCAACCTAGATTCCTGAGCCTTACGTGTCTTTTTAAAGGTCCTATGGCGTGGATTTTTTTTATTATTTTAAAATGTTTTCTGAGGTGAACTTATATTGTTAGTATGAATTTTACATCAAACAATTTCATAATTTAGAAATAAAAGCCATTTTTCTATTTTGATATTAGCCCTCTGGCTCTGTTTGAAGGGGCGTGTCTGCTATGAGACTTCAGTGAAAACGGCCACTGTTGTGATTGGCTGACATCTTTGCATTTGAAATGAGTATTAGATCTCGTGGCGGAGGGGGCGTGGTTTAGCGAGATCTGCACGCACTGCCAGTGCCAGAGAGAGACGGAGAGCTCTGGAGAAAGATAGCTGAGAAAAGTTTTATTGTACTGAGTTGTTGTGAGCGCGAGTTTATTTTGTTTGTATCTGAGAGTTCTGAATAAACACGAGTCCCAGTCACACCGACCCTGTCTTCTACAAGCTTTCTAACATGTGGAACCACTCTCGAATACTTTTACTAAGTTTTTTTTACCATTACAGCTGTCGAGCATTATTTTAATATCTTTTCCCATCACATGAAAAGCTGCAGTGATGAGCATTGAGTACACATGCAGTCTGTTTATCGCATGAATGCAGTGATCTCGTCATTGCAGCGCATTTTCTCTCACAAAATTCTTTGACCACAACTAACAGTAAACATGACATCGACATGAATACAGTAAGAGCTTTGTGCAGCATGACAGCATCATTCCTTATAATGGCAGTTTGGGCAAGTGTGCAGATACACTCGAGACGTGTGATTGACAGATCCGAACATTATAATAAAAAGAGTGTTCTTTGATTGCTAATCTAGCATCTATTCACAATTTAAATAACAGATTTGTTTCATGCTAAGCTGCTAAGAGAAACGATGTGAAGTTGATCGTTTAGTCACTGGCTTGATTCACGGATGCATAAACGATTTATAAAGAAAGTCTGTGTGAACTTGAATATTCTCAAAGGCAGAGCAGGACACCCAGAACTCGGTTTACATCTATCAAAATTTCTAGCCGCTTGGGGACCATATACAGGCTAGGGGAACTCATATTAAAGGTCCCGTTCTTCGTGTTTTTTTAAAGCTTTGATTGTGTTTACAGTGTGCAATATAACACGTGTTCATGTTTCGCGTGTAAAAAAACACAGTATTTTTCACACAATTTACTTATCTGTATACGGCTGTTTTCACTGTCCTAAAACGGCTGATGAGTTCCTTGTTCTATGAAGTCCCTCCTTCAGAAATACGTAACGAGTTCTGATTGTGCCAGCGGTTCCCGTGTTGTGATTTGACCGCAGCTTAGCACGGTTCCTGTGTTGTGATTCGACAGCAGCTTAGCGCACGTTGCACGGAAAGGTCACGCCTCTTAACGGGGAGATATATGCGCTCAACGATCTCTAAGTACAGCGTCCCTGTGAAAGCCAAACAAAGGTGATTTGACTCCGGGATGAAAATAACAGCGTCTCGACGACATGGCGACAAACACACTCAAACGCAACACTTCCTCGTCTTCTCCACGCAACACTTCCTCTTCTCCACGTGGGAGAGCAACAAGACCACGCCCCCTTTTTTGCGTATTCTTGTGGGCGGAGGTTAGTCTGTTCTACTGTTCTACTGACGTAATTAAAGCAGGCTGTACCAGGATGTAGTCCAAACCGGCCGTTCGTTGTAGGCTTTGAAAGGGAACTTCTGTTAAATAAAATATCTCGCTTGGCATTGAACTTTGAGCTTTATAATTTTACAGGTATTATTTATGCTCTAACAGCAACATTACACACTAACTAAAGTTTGAACAATGGGATCACGAAGAACGGGACCTTTAGTGTTAAAAAACCTCATAAAAGGACATTTTCATGCCATGGGACCTTTAAAAATCTTGTTTGGGCCAACCAGGCATTGTTAGGCGGAGCTAGTGCGAATAGCACTTGCCAACAAGGCACGCTATATTGCACTTGGTGTAAATAGACACTCCGTTTTAGTTTATCACAGTGCAACAGTCCTTAGCCCACCCTCCCCCCACCCTTTTTTTTTGCACCATCACTGTGTCATTCTCAGCACCAGTGATGCATGAACATCCTCAGCTTCCTTTAAGAGTCAGACAAGAGTTCCCTGACACCATAGCACCATTTCCTTCAGAAATATACTTCTGAACTGGGCTGCCTATACAAATAGTAAACACAATAAAAGAAGGAATGTAGTACAATTTATTAAAAGGAAAATGTCAACTGTGTAGCCTTTCATTTTTTTAGCTTATAGTTATGTCCATTGACAGACCATTCAAATTAACTGTGTATTCTGACTAAATGTTTGTGCAAGAAACATACACTCATAAAAATAAAGGTTCTTTATTGGGATCAATGGTTCCATGAAGAACCTTTAACATCCATAACCTGTCCATTTCACAAAAGGTTAGTTATAGTGAAGAAAGGTTCTTTAGGTTTATTAAAATGTTCTTCACACTAAGAAAATAATGGTTCTTGTAATAACTGTTTATTGAAAGGTTCTTTGGGGTTCTTCTATGGCATCAATGCAAAAACCCTCTTGCAACCTATATTGTTAAGAGTGTATATATCACAAATATTTCATTATATTACAACGTTAATAATATTTAATTTATATTAAATTATATTATATATTATATTATTTAATTATATTAAGACGTCATGATGCAAAAAAACCCCCCAAAAAGTCTGACATTTTTCTTTTAAATAAGCATTTTTATCAGGCTCCTATGTTTAGGTTCAGTAATTTCACTTTAATGGCATCTGAAAATGTAATTAGTCAGTTATGCCTTATTTTCAGAAATGTCACCAATAAGAGTAAGATTAAAAACGCTCATTTAAAAGAAAATTTGCATCTGAAGTCTTCATTTGATTCCCTCTCTGCCACCTTTAATGTCACCACTCAGGATAGTCTCTAGTGAAGCATTTGAGTAAACTTTTCTCAAAGGGACATCATCCCCGTCCACAGGCAACATGAAACAGAAACAGGAAATATATTTAAGTGTGAACACATGCACCTCAGCTGATCGAAAACAAGATATACTGATTGTAACGGTTTAGTCCCAAGGAAGATTAAAGAGGTTCCAATAAAGGTATTTATTATATCAAACAAACCAAATTAATCCACTGATGTAACCAAGCAAGTAACCTGACTGTGCGTGAAGAACGCAACGCAAACAATACCAGGCAGTGAATGATAGGAAATGGACTTAAAGGAGTAGTTCACTTTAAAATGAAAATCACCCCATGATTTACTCACCCTCAAGACATCCTAGGTGTATGACATTCTTCTTTCTTTCTTTTTTGTATATATATTTTTAATGAGAAAAGAGGAGAAAAAAAATACAAAATTTCCATACGCAAATACAAATAACATTTTTCCCCCCTCCCCTCTTTTTTTTTTTTTTAACATATGCATATGAACACGGACACATATACATACAAAAAAAAAAGTATATTAATAAACAAAACAAAAACACTAAGAATGTAGGAGAAAAATAAATAAATTAGATCACAGAGTACCGTGTAATAAACAAACCCACCCACCCACCCACCCACTTCCCCACTCAGCTCAAAACGACCAATACACAAATTACTGGTTATTTATAAAATAGCATACAAACAGTACAACAACAACAGGCAAACATTCAATTGGGTAGTACCACTAAATTAGTGAAATAGGAAATAAAGGGTTGCCATTTATGGAAAAATTTGACTGTACATCCTCTCAACGTGTATTTAATTTTCTCAAGTTTTAAGAAATACATGATGTCTCTGAGCCATCGGGAGATAGAAGGATATTTAACAGACTTCCAATGTAATAGTAAGGAGCGTCTTGCTAGCAAGGAGGTGAAAGCTATGATGTCCTTTTGTGAAGAATTAAGTGCAAGTGAGGGGTCAGGAATCCCAAATATAGCAATCAGAGGGCAAGGTTGGAGATTTACCCCAAGAACCGAGGACATAATATTAAAATATCCCAACCAGAAATCTTTCAAATCAGGACAAAAAAAACAACATGTGGCTAAGATGACAAGGAGAGCCATGGCATTTATCACATTTATCTTCCACTTCTGGATATATTTCAGATAGTCTAAGCTTAGAAAAATGTACCCTATGTAAGACCTTAAATTGAATAAGTCCAAGACGAGCACAAGAGGTGGTAGAATGTATCCTCTCTATGGCCTGTTCCCAGGACTCCTCATGTATTTGTATACCCAGTTCCCTTTCCCAGGTACATTTAAGTTTATCATTAGAGTGGTCGCTAAAAGCTAAGATAATGTCATACAACTTTGAAATGATTCCTCTGTGATGAGGGACAAATGAAAGCATGGTTTCCCACTGATGCTCTGGAGGTAAAGAGGGGAAATTAGGGAAACGCTTAAAGTTGCGAGTTTGAAAATAGCGATAGAGATGAGTAACAGAGAGTTCATAGCGAGATGACAAATTAGTAAAACTATCAAAGACACCACCTACATATAAATCTCGAAATTGTGTAATACCCTTGTCATACCACAGTGAAAATGTTGATCGAAAAGTGAAGGAGGAAATAAATGGTTGTTATTCATAGGACCCAAGGAAGATGCATCTACGAATTTAAAGTGACGTCTAAATTGATACCAGATTTTGAGTGTGTTAAGAACCACTAGATTATCAGTATATAGTGAAGGTTTTGTAGGTAAAGAGGAATAAAGTAGAACAGGTATAGAAGATCCCCTACAGGATGATAGTTCCAATTTACACCAAGAGGATCCAGGGCATTTTAACCAGTAGTAAAGTTTATGGATGTGAGCCGCCCAATAGTAGGTTAAAAAATTAGGTAATGCAAGTCCACCACTAAGTCTGCATCTCTGCAGTAGAGTTTTACGAATCCTAGGTGATTTTCCACCCCAAATAAAAGAACAAATTATCCTATCAAGTGAGTCAAAAAACGTTTTTGGCAGAAAACGAGGAATTGACTGAAATAAAAAAAGAAATTTTGGTAAAATATTCATTTTAATAACATTGATCTTGCCGATTAATGAAAGAGGGAGGTTATCCCATCTTTGAATATCGGATGTAATCTTAGAGATGAGGGGAGTGAAATTCACAGAGGCAAGGCTAGAAAAAGAACGAGTATTCTTCTTTCTGATGATGAGGCATTACACTTTCTTGGAAAGTTTGAATACGGAAGGCGGTCTGGCGGAAGCTAGATATTTTACTTTATAAAGTTTTACATATGGATATTTTTCTTGTTTGTTAATGAATGTCTGGTAACTAATGACTGGTGGGAAACTAGAACAAAGGGAACTGGTAACTAAAGAGAAACAAACAAAAAGTCCATGAAAATGAAACTAAGCAGAGCATGACACTTGATATGGTCATTGGAATAAAAAGCATGGCAGCTGGTTTGAGCTGGTTTAAACTGGTCAAGTGCTGGTCCTTAAAAATATCTCCAGCTCAGGACCAGCTTAACCCTAAAGCCGTCTTCTGGACAAATTTTTTTATTACTTTTTTTAAAATACTTTCCTTAATCTGAGCGGTACAAGACTTGGCTACATTTCCTAAGTTTGCCACCTGAACACACACAAAAAAAATTGACTAAATTCTAAGTTAAGTAAAGTTAAGTGCTTGAAAAAAAAGTCCTTAACCCCGCCTTAGTGGACAAAAATGGGCACTCATAGGAATGAATGGAAAAAACTGTAATTCCGAGCATATTTTTATTTATTTGTCCAATAAAAATCAATAAATCCAACACAATGCAGATCATACATACACACAAATAAAGGAGTGAGCCTATACAACATTCTCAATGTGGCACTCACACACGCACGCACGCACACACACACACATCCACAAAAGCATTGCATTGAAAGCCACTGAATGAGCCTATAACAGAGTGAGTTTTAGTTTCTCACAGTCACTCACACATACACAAACACAAACAAAGGAATTAAATGAACCAATAACTGGGCAATTTTTTTAAATAAAAAAGTTTAAAAAAAAACTGTTAAAGCATTGGTTTACAGAGTTCAGCCCATATGCAGCCATGTTATATTGCCATCTACTGGCTATTGATATTTTAGTTTTAAAAAGAAATTAATAACATCATAGGTCACCAGATGTCACCAGGTTTTAGGTTTTAGCTCTCTGGACTTGCTGAAATGTTTTTTTTTTAATTAAGTTAAAAAAATATTAAATATAATATAAAAATAAGCATATTTTACATTAAAATATAGTACTTTTAGAGGTAAATAAATTCATTAATACCCCAAAAATCACAAAAAAGACATAAATTGATAGAATTAATTTTATCAAAGATGGTGATATAATTTTTTTTTTATAAATGTTTTTTTTTTTGGAATCACACTTGTGACCTTCGTGCCCAAATGTGTCCATGAGGGCGGGATTAAGGGCTGTTATGCGAGGGTGGCTTGAGGGTTAAACCAGCTCATGACCAACTAAGGACCAGCATAAACCAGCTCAAATCCAGCTTCAATGCTTCAAAACATACCTAACCAGCATATGTGTATAAGCTTATCAACAGCTCTTAATAAAAACATGACTAGTTAGACAACACAAAGTATCACATTTAGCCCGAATCCAATTGTATGTTTTAATTTCCTGAATATTATATATTATATGCACTTTATATTTAGGAACTAGATTCAACATTATAGATTTATAATTATTCTACAGCTAAAAAGTTAATCAAAAAGTCACATTGAATTATTTGCTTTGACTTTAGTAACGATATAAAAGCCAAGTATTTAATTTAAGTAATATTACATTGTCGTAATGGCATGCTTTGTTCTCACAGTATGAACACATCCTCTTAATCTTTAAGGAACTATGAAGAGATTCATAAAATACTGATGAAATGTGTCTATGGTAAGTGTAATATGATATCAGAATATCATCTCAAACTGAGCCATGCTGAACTTTACAATGCTTGGTGTGGAGAGCTCAAAAAATAGCACTAACATAGAGAGGTTTTCAGGTCTGCACTCACACAGAACGGTCTGCAAACTATTATATCAATTTAGTCATTGATAGGCTAGTGTGCTACTTGGCCGGATTTTCTTTTGGCTGAAGTAAGGCAGGGGTTGGCAAACAGGTGACCAGGGACCCCTGGGAGTTTGAGGTCTGCAGAGTGAAAATAAAACATTTTACATGCCTTTATTATTAATTTATTTATTTTCTGATTTATATTGATTGTGAAAAGCTGTATGATAAATAGAATCAAGGTTATAGATTTAAAATTGTTCTAATGGTTAATTGCAGAAAAAAAGATACACAGAAGTCAAAGTCAGTATTTTTAATAATTCGTTTTGGCTTCAGTGCAAAACAATATAAAAGACAATGATTTAATTTAGATAAAGTAAAGCTACACCATCCTGTCTCTTTGATTCATAAATGGGTCTTTATGCATCAAAATATATCTGCCTTTATATAGGGAGTCTCTCACAAGAAAATCATTTAGCATAAAAGCATGAAAACATGTTTCAACATATTCTTGTCCCTTGCAAGCAGTACTCTTAGGCTGCGTTCACACTGCAGGCTGAAACGACCCAATTCCGATTTTTTTGCCCTTATGCGACCTGTATCTGATCTTTTCATGACAGTCTGAACGACACAGATCCGATCTTTTCAAATGCGACCCAGGCCACTTGGGTATGTGGTCCAAATCCGATACATATCCGATCTTTTGAAATGCGTCTTCAGTCTGAACTGCCAGGTCACATGTATCCGACCCGCACGTCGTTGATACGCGACAAACGTCATCATTGTACGTTGAAGTAGGCGGGAAATTAAAAAAATAAACAACTATGGCGGACGATGCTGAGACCAGTCAGTGGAAGGGAATTAACATGAGACGGTTGTAATGGTGCTGGCTCCGTTGTGAAAATAACTTTAATAAAGCTAAACGAACTCCAATGCTGACACCCATATTTGGCTACTTCCGTAAACAACAAGTGACGTCGTTGACCGTTGAGTACTCTTCTGCGCATGCGGGTCACTTCTGGGTCATTTCACGTTCACACAGGAGATCACAAAAGGTCGCATTTAATTGGAAATGTGAACGGCCTTGCAAAAAAACCGAATTTTTTCAAAAAATCGGAATTGAGCATTAAGCCCTGCAGTGTGAACGCAGCCTTAGCTGTGTTTAGTACATTTTACCATATTTAAAGATGCAGTAAGCAATTTCTGAGAAATTTGAATTCTGCCCAAACAAACACACCCCTCCCTTCATTGTTCCGCCCTCAAAATGCACTAGTACGCAATGCATAGTGGATGTCTCTTTATCAGAGCTGAAGCGAAGGAAAATAATGCTCACTCAAAACTGTCCTGCTACTATAGCTAACATTACACCAACAACAACATATCGTGGTTCTGTGAAACATAGCAAAACTAATGTTACTCACCTGTGGAGCAGAAACAAAGTAACCTTGACGTCTGTTTTCAGGGCTTACCATTCAGGTTTCTCCATCACTAGAAAGATTTTCTAATATCTTACCTGATCATAACTATTTTTCTTCCAGTGCTATTCCTCTGAGTGTTTCTTTTGTAATGTCTCTCAGCCATCTCTCTTTCTACAGTCTTTTTCAAATCTCCCTCTTGCTCACTCTTCACCCATCATGAGTGGATACGCCCCCTACTGCTGATTGGCTACAAGTGTGTTGTGCTGCTCAGTCCACTCCACTTTCAACAGCGTTTCTCAGAAATCACCTTTAATCCATTCCACAGATTCCCACCCAAAATTACAACAGAAATTGCCTTAAAAAATCATGCAGACAATCATTACTTACATTCCAGGTGTGCTTTTTTTAAATCTCCGCATTTTTTACCATCTGCTTTTTTTAAGAAGACATGTTCGTCATCTCAATCTCATGTTTTCTTTGTGTATGCAAAATCTTTTTCAAGATATAGGCCACACACCATCAAAACAAACGTGTCAAGTCCGTTTCAGCTGCCTGTTTTGTGAGCATCTGTTAGGAATGCAGCACGGCAGTGAGGAGTTTTTCTGCCTGCACATAACCAGCTCTGAGTGGATCTGTTTTATGACAGCTTTTAATCAAGAGGCATGAATTGAAGGGTTCTTTTTAGCATATGTCCTATAATATTACATGCAAATACACAGGTCCGGGGGTTTGGAGAGAGCATTTTCTTGTGGTGCCCCCCTGAGCACTTGGTGCCCTACACGCAGCGCATGATTAATTAACACCATCACGGACTATAAAGGGAACACAAACTCCACCGTGAACACCGCTGCCTCTCTCCCGGACGAGCTCAACACCTTCTATGCTCGCTTTGAGGGAACTAACACCGCCCTCGTGGAGAGAGAGCTCGCGGCTGAAGATACAGAGGTTGGTGCACTCTCCGTATCTTTAGCGGATGTAACCCGATCCTTCCGGCGGGTGAATGTCCGTAAAGCAGCGGGTCCAGACGGCATTCCCGGCCGTGTGATCAGAGCGTGCGCGCACCAACTGGCTGGAGTTTTCACGGACATTTTTAACCTGTCCCTCTCCCTATCTGTGGTCCCCACATGCTTCAAAACGTCCACCATTGTGCCTGTACCTAAGCAGTCAAAAACCACCTGCTTAAACGACTGGCGTCCTGTTGCTCTGACCCCCATCATCAGCAAATGCTTTGAAAGAATAGTCAGAAACCACATCTGCTCTGTTCTCCCCCCCTCACTGGACCCACTGCAGTTTGCATACCGCACAAACCGCTCCACTGACGATGCCATTTCATCTACAATACACACTGCTCTCTCCCACCTGGAAAAGAGGAACACGTATGTGAGAATGCTGTTTGTGGACTACAGCTCAGCATTCAACACCATTGTGCCCTCCATACTTGACATTAAACTCCGGGCTCTAGGCTTAAACAGCCTGTTATGCAGCTGGATCCTGGACTTCCTGTCAAACAGACGCCAGGTGGTCAGAATGGGCAGCAACATCTCCTCATCACTGACTCTCAACACTGGAGCCCCTCAGGGTTGTGTTCTCAGCCCACTCCTGTACTCCCTGTACACACATGACTGTGTGGCTACCCACAGCTCCAACACCATCATCAAGTTTGCTGACGATACGACGGTGGTAGGTCTTATCACCGACAATGATGAAACGGCCTACAGAGAGGAGGTGCACACTCTGACACGGTGGTGTCAGGAGCACAACCTCTCCCTCAACGTCAGCAAGACCAAGGAGCTGGTGGTCGACTTCAGGAGGAATGAGAGAGAACACCGCCCCATCACCATCGATGGAGCACCGGTGGAGAGAGTCAGCAGCTTCAAGTTCCTCGGTGTTCACATCACAGAGGAACTCTCATGGTCCGTCCACTCCGAGGCCGTTGTGAAGAAGGCTCATCAGCGCCTTTTCTTCCTGCGACGGCTGAGGAGGTTTGGAATGAACCGCCACATCCTCACACGCTTCTACAGCAGCACCATCGAGAGCCTGCTGACTGGCTGCATCACCACCTGGTACGGCAACAGTACCGCCCGCAGCCGCAAAGCCCTGCAAAGGGTAGTGCGCACGGCCAGCTGCATCATCGGAGGTGAGCTTCCCTCCCTCCAGGACATTTACGCCAGGCGGTGTGTGAAGAGAGCTCAGAGGATCATCAGAGACTCTAGCCACCCGAACCATGGGCTGCTCTCACTGCTGCCATCAGGCAGACGGTACCGCAGCATTAGAACACGCACCAGCCGACTTCAGAACAGCTTCTTCCCACAAGCAATCAGACTACTTAACTCCTGATCCATCAGGATCATAACACACACTGGACAGAATATCACTCCGCACAACCCACTGTAGATACACACACATTATATACACATTTATGTATCATTTATTATTTATCATATAGCACCTATTGTACATAATTGGATCTCTACTGTGAATAATAATGTATACTGTACATTGTATATTATTATTATTATTATAGCTTAATGTATACTGTTTAATGTATGTTTAGTGTATATTGTTTAAAGTATATGTATATTGTAAGTATGTGTATATTGGCTAAAGCTGTGAGAACTACGCTCACATTGTGTAAATTATTTATTGTTTATTGTAGAGTTTACTGTGCTGTGAGTAATTGTGGGCGCATCAGATGTGTAATCTGTTGTTGCTTAAATGTTGTACATGTCATGTCGTGACTGCTATGTTGCTCGGAACTGCACCAAGAATTTCACCTGCTGTTGCACTTGTGTATATAGCTGTGTGACAATAAAAGTGAATTGAATTGAATTGAATTGTGATGCACGTGGTGAGAGTGGTGGCACTGAAAATACATATCGTATGCCAATATAATTCAGATCTTTTTTTTAGTGCACCATTTTAGGTCTAGAAATTTTATTTGGTGTTAAGATGGTGATGGTGGTTTAGTGGGTTAAAGGTGTCATGAACTGGCTTTTTAAAAAATGTTATACTGTTGTCTGAGGTCAACTTATGACGTTTGCATGTTTTTTACATTCAAGAACATCATAATGAATAACTAATAGGCTATTTTCTACCCTGGTTTTGAGGCTCTCTCCTGGAGCGCTCGGTTTTTATGGGCGTGCCGCACTGAAGACTTGGAAGTAAACGCCCACGGCTAGGATTGGATAAGCGTGTGGGAAAAGTAGCCCACTTTTGGTAATCCGTCTGGAAAGCACATAACCCTGGGACGTTGGGCTTTGCGAGCCCTGGCCCATACATGTCCAAATCTGATCCCGAATCGCAATGAACCAACAACACCACAAATAAAGGATTATTCAGCCTTTGACAGTGTGCTAAGGTTAGACACGTACACATAGATATCAAACGATCTGTAACAATGCAATACTATCACATATAAAAAATTGTTTTACTCACATTAGTGTGTTGCTTCATTCATTCATGTAGTCTCATCCTGTCTGTAAATCCAGTCTCTTGTTTACAAACTAATCCGTGGTGAAATTAAGGAACAATTGCGCAATGTCTTCCCCACGTGAGCTGGATATTCATTAAATATAAAGTTCATCCATGCATTCATAATATTGGAATCCGAATGAAGCTTATGCGGTATGTTTATTGCTTAGAAGTTCGATCTGGTTTAGCTCTATGTAGGCCTATGTCATATCAGGCACGAGTCGGTGGGTGGGGGTACAGAATCAGATGTTGTTCTTCTTCTGTTGAGGTGGTGCTTCACTACACTCTGACGTCAAGGTGTGGTATATTCTGATATCGATCATTTGCTGGGCCTGGTGTCAATAAAAGCTTTTCTTTGACTAACAAGGAATTTTTCAGCTCTGAAACTTACAGGATATTCTTATATTACCATGATCTTTCATATATCAAATGCTCAAGGGAAAGTTGAGTTCTCAATTCAGGACCCCTTTAAACCACTAGTGGGTTAAGCCACTGAACTGATACGCAAAAGGTTTGCTGGTTCGATCTCAGCAGTCGCCACCACCAGTGTGTCCTTGAGCAAGGCACTTTACTCCATGTTGCTCCAGGGGGATTGCCCCTGTAATAAGTGTACTGTAAGTCGCTTTGGATAAAAGCGTCTGCCAAATGCATAAATGTAAATGTAAGATGGGCTACTTTAAATGTAATAGCTCTACTCTTTGTCATCTTACTAAATCGGCCTGTTGTTGTAGCCAAAGTCAACAATATAGTGGCTTGGCAGGCGAACAGAGGCGGCTGATGATGCAAATCTGAGGTTTTGCTTCAGGGACTGGTATCTGGGCTGCTACAAAGGCTCCGGCATATGTTGGCAATCTAAAGTGGTTTTGTGGATCCACACACAGAAATAGATAATTTCGGTCAAACACTGTGATCATGTTGGTTCGCTGAATCTCTGTGAATGGTCTGAGTCAGCAGGTCTCTGATCTACAGATCTTACAGCACTGGGAAAAGCTTTATCAGTAATCTCAACTCTGGTTCAAAGATCTAACCATGTGTGATAAACTGCTTGAATTTCAAGGACCCGATTTCTTCGTAAAGATTGCTTTATCTGTTCATTTGTGTTTGTAGCTAAGTGGAACCTATATAATGTTATGAACATGTTCTTAAACGTGGAATCTCATGTTCTACATACATATTCTTTCTCATGAGATATCATAATTTACTCAACGCATGATTACATCAACGCAAGTGAGATCTCTTAAATTGCTTCTGCTAGACAGCAGTTTAAATGTTATACTGTTATAAATGTTATAAATATTTATAAATGTTAAATTTGCATTTGATGTTTCTCAAACAATGTTTCTCAAACATTTATCAAATTGCATTCATTTTATAGCTATTGTCAATCACTATTTTAGCAGAAACATTGAAGACAAAGTTACTTAAACTTTAACTTGCCCTCTACCATAGAAGATTTCATTTGCAATTTTACATACTCAGAGTTCAATGTGTCATGACCAGTTATGAAACACATGAAAACCAATGCAATCCAATCTGGTCTGCCTAAAGACCACTACTGAGATTTGACAATGACAGTGATGTTTGAGAAAGATATTTCCATGGAAGAAAGAATGTCATACAGGTTTGGAACAACATGAGGGTGAGGAAATGATGACAGAATGTTCACTTAAGCAGCTAGGAACATTCCTGCTTGATTGATCTCAATGATGTTCTGCAGGTGGACCTTTGGCAGCCCAACAGCGCATCTCTGATTCGAGAGAACAGCCCTGTAGACGTTCATGTGGGACGGAACACGACGCAATGGCTGAGAAGACATCTTCACCAAGCGCACATACACTATGAGTGAGTGTCCTCCTTCTTCGTTAGAACTACCATTAGAGCGAACTCCTCTCTTATACTCCCGTGGGACAAACATTGGTTTCTGGGGGACATGCATTAGAGTTATCAACTCGAATCCTTCTGACTTTGATTTGCATATGCTGAAGGATCCAGAAACTAAAGAATAATTCAGAGTTCTCTTTCAACCACTCGCTCCATCAATCATCCAGATCAAAAGTAACAATGAAGCTTATCTCATGCGCCACAGCCAGCAACACTTTCATTGTCATCCCTTTTCCCCAGGGAGGCCTTTTCTTTTATATCTTCTCTCCTTCTCATGGCTGATGTATTTGAGCATATTAACGGGTAGAAGTGAAACCTTTGAGGATTCTGGGTAATGGGATAGGTTGAGAGAGAGAGAAATGTATGCATCTAGTGCTTTGTTTACTCTAATTTGGTTTTGACAGGTCATAAAGATAAATTGTGGCATTCCCATTCTAGCCAAAAACAACAAAACAGGCAAAGATGGGGTTTTTTCATGTTATACCTTTGCTCTGTTTGTGACAAGATGATCAATGTTGGTGAGAGTCTACCTTTGAACCTTAGTTAGGAGGAAACATGGTAACACTACTTTAAGCCTTCATATATAATGCATGCAGAATTTGGATTTTTCCCACCTTGTTCTTGGAAATAACGTCTGGAATGCCCCTCAAAGTCAGACATTCGACCTGTGAACTTGGGTTACATCGATCAGCCCCAACCTCAGCGAGACGCGCTATTTTACGTCACTTCCGAGATAACGTAAACCGTCTATATATATAACATTGGTTCCCTGAATAGCCAGAAGCGCTTAGCACCATCCCAAGAAATATGCCATGTACGCTTTATATCAGCATGCTATGCGCTATTTTATCAGATTTCTATAACAAATGAAGCACTTATCAAAATGTATGGGAAAGGCCGGCATCGCAGCATCCCACTCCCTATTCAGGGGACCACGGTTACATAACCTAGATGATCTCTTTCATAGATCCGCTTCGACGTTGCAAAGTCGTCGCTATGGGAACGATATACCATAACGCCTTCCGCTCAAGCTCAAGTAGATAAAACTTGGGAGCCAGGAGTCATCCTCACATCTAGACTTTTGAATTTGATAAAGGTGTTTGGAGATGACCATCCTGTCGCAACACAAATATCTTCCAAAAAAGAGCCCTTAAAGAGAGCCTGAGTAGAAGCCATTCCTCTGGTGTAATGAACACGCATACCTAGAGGCGAAGCCATGTCACGCGCCTCATAGGCCGCAGAGATAGCTTAGGTCACCCACTGAGACATCCTCTTTTTGGTGACAACAGCTCCTATCACCAAAAAGGCCAAGCCACCGGACTGTGCGGTGGACATAGATCTTTAAAGGAGAAAAGGCCAAGAGGCTGTACACCACTCACAGCAGAGTCAGGAGGGGAAAAAGCCTCCAAGACCACCTGCTGGAAGCGAAATGGGGTTGACGCAACCTTAGAAACATACTCTGGTCTAGGTCGCAGCAAGACTTTAACCACCCGGGCTGATTGAAAGCCTGCAGGTCCCCTATACTCTTAAGAGGGCATAGAGCCACCAAAAAGACTGCCTTAAGGATCAAAATCGCCAATGGCTCAAATGGATGGCCTGCTAGACCCTCCAGGACAGATAAATCCCATGAAGGCATTTGTGCAGGGTGGAACTGCCTAAATCCCGGGGTATACTTAATTTTTTCCGCGCCCGGACGCGTCACGCGTGCAGCCCTATCCGCGTGTCTTTCAAAGTATACTACACCACGGATGCGCGCGGATGATCGCGTTCGACACATGCACAGTATATTTTTTTTCTATGCTCTACCAGACATCAGAGGGCAGCACTGAGTCTTCTGTACTGCTGGCGCATGCGCTGTTGCACGCGGACTGTCACATCACGAAAATCACGTCATGCGGATGGTGCACGAATGCGGATGGCCGAAGTATACCCGCGCCTTAAAGCCCAATTTATACTTCTGCGTCGGACCTACGCCGTATCCTCTACGCCGTTAGGTACGCGTTGGTTTTGAATTATACTTCTGCGTTTTTGTCCTCGTCAATGTGCAATTACACATGCAGACCGCTAGGAGGCAGTGTCCACGGGCATGTTGATGTTAACCCACGGTATTAATGCAAAAGCTGAAGAAGAAGTGGCTTGTTTACATTGTCATTGCATGCGTCACAATCAGCTCCCTGGTTCAGTAGTCAGGGCACTGATCAGGACATAAGTCAATGGGCTGACTCCCTGATCAGTGCCCTGACTACTGAACCAGGGAGCTGATTGAGAAGCACCCGAAGTATCAGAAGCTGTGATGGCGGTAGATAGCGGCTTTTCTTGCTTCTTGAGTTGTTGTATGTAATACAAATTAAGCATCTCTAACGTTAGTTGATTAGTAGAGTTACATAAGAGGCGATCTGGCGCTGGAGTGCGTTTATGAAATCATGCAGAGTGCTCCTGGCGCTGTTTTCAGTATCGGTAGCTCGTGCAGACGAGGGCTTCAATTGATTGCTGTTGCGGAGACTTTATTTGTTCCGTTGAAATCACAAAACGCACCCATTGTGATGTGTCCCTGTTCTTGATATACAATCACTGATTAACATCTTTGGTTTTAATGAGAAAATAAATAAACTATACACAGAAGATCTACATTTTTATTCACTAACATAAAGAATCTCTGCACTACAAAATATTGTGTTATATAGCAGATGTAAGGATTAAACTATCATCCCATTTCTGGACACACACTCCTATCACAGATTTTTTTATTCATTTATTGACCTGAGGGAGAGGTTCTGGCAGACCAATCACAGCGCTTGCGGTCCGCGTAGAATTGACGCGTTGTTACATTTTTGGAGAGGTCAGGGTACGTCGTAGGGTGCGCGCGCATCACACAGCCTATGGCGTAGCTACGGTGTACTCGACGCAGAAGTATAAATTGGCCTTAAGCCATCTCGAACCTTGCAGAAAACGAGAAACCAGGGGGTGACGTCCAACAGAAACACCTCCTATTGGCACATGCTCAGCAGATATAACTGCCACATAAACCTTAAGAGTGGCAGGGGCTGCCCCCGCCAAAAAACGACTTTGCAGGAACTCCAGTATTGGAGGTTAAATAGACAACAATCCGATATAAGCGCCACTCATCTGTCATCATGAGCTCTTGATGAACGTGTCGCATGTATCCATACACTTTCCGAACCTCACTGTGTCCACCTGAGAGGAGTAATATACTGCTCTAAAAATACTTGGCTTAGAACATGAGCATCTCTTTCCAATGGGCAACAGAAAATTAGCTTCCTTAAAAAAATGAAATCTGATGAAATGGCATGTAGCACACTGATATGAAGCATACCAGATGTATTTCTCGAGGCGATGCTAAGCGCTTCTGCCAATAAAATGATGTGAGGGTATAAGGGCTTCAGACATTCGTCACACTGAAGGTGTTCCCATAGCGACGGCTTCGTAGCGTCGACGTGACTCTATGAAAGGGAAACAAACTTAAACATTAGACGTTAATTTCATGTAATGATACCTTGGTTTTTGCTGGTATAAAGTGATTTTGTTGTTTTTATTCTGTTTTTGCCATAATTAACACAAAAACACGATATGCTCTCGTTGTGTTGTGGCGACATCATGTGGTCAACATGTGAATATGACATCTGATTGCCTGAAACACTGGGACATTTAATTTTGATATTCCCAAATCCAGCCTCATCTGGAACTAGCATAAGGCCCTAAGCATAAGGTTTGTTCAGTTCTTTATCTATTGGTGTTTGTAAAATAACCAACAACAGGATGATACAAAGAACTTTACATGACTACTTTCCAAGTAAACTACAGTAACTAAGTGCAAAATAATGCAGTAAATATATTTTAAAAGATATACTTGTATACTATTCAAACAAATAAATAAAACTGAAAGACACTGCATAGCAATGCTGCACATGGCAAATGGGGAAAGGTCTAATGAATTGTCTAATTAATGTGCATATTATATATGTATTTTAAAATGTGTTCATTGCTTCCTTAAACTTGTGTGTTAGATGCAGAAATGATTGCGTGAGTGCTCTGATCTAAGTAACCCTGAAAACTGCCATTAAACAGTTTGATACACAGTGCTTTCAACATCCCCTCCCTGACACCCCACTGTCTCCACAGGGTGCTCATTTCCAATCTCCAAACCGAAATTGAGAAACAGACCGGATACCGTTCCTCCAGGAAGCGCAGATCAGAATTGCAGTATGACTATGAAGTGTACCATCCTTTGGAAGAGGTGAGGGAATGGGTGGAAGTTAATACACATGGTAATTTGTATGTAGTAAGATGAAGAAGACAGAGATCAAATAGTTTTCTTTTCCCTGTCTGCCATTCTATCTTTCTCTCAACAGAAGCTTGATTTTCACAAGCTAACAGTCTTTGATTTGAGAAGTGCATTTGCATTCAGTTGTGGCCCGTGCACAAGAAAAACAGATCTCGGGAGGTTTTCCTCAGTGCCGCCCCAACCCATCATTAAACCTTTACTCACAGATCTTCTCCTTCAGACAGAGTGCCAACTTCAACTGAATGTGTGGCTATACAATTCCAGCTCTGTGATTTAGTCTCATGACAAGATGATGAATAGGAAACCCTTCAGAGCAGACGAGGGCTGGATTACATTCACTTTTATGGATATAATTCCTGTAGTACTCTTGTAAAGAAAACATCTGTAAAGAATGCATCAATTAACACTTGAAATCTCGAGCTTAGCTTTCACATATTAAAACAAACAAGTCAAGACACAACTAACCTTTTTACTCAAAAGAAAAAACTGTAACAAGAGCTCTGATACTACTGGTTTTGTATGGGGTTTTTTTTGGTATAACTTTACCACACTAATTTAATAATAATTCATTTCATATAATAATTTAAATGAATTCATTCACTAACATATTCATTTATTCACAAACTAACTCTTTCATTCACAAACTAACTCTTTCTTTCATTCATTCATTCATCCATCCATGAACAAACTCAAACTCGTTTATTCACTCATTCATTTATGAACAAACTCATTCATTCATGCACAAACAAACTCATTTATTTATTCACTCATTCATTCACAAACTAACTCTTTCGTTGATTCACTCATTCATTCACAAACACTCATTCATTCATTCACAAACTCATTCATTTTCTAATTTATTCACAAACTCATTTATTCATTCACAAAATAAATCTTTTATCAATTTATTTATTAATTCACAAACTCATTAATTTCATCAAGTCACTCATTCATTCACAAACATTAATTCATTCACTCATTCATTCACAAACAAACTCATTCATTTCATCAAGTCACTCATTCATTCACAAACGTATTTATTCACTCACTCATTCATTCACTCATTCATTCACAAACCAACTCATTCATTCTTTCACAAACTAACTCTTTCTTTCTTTCATTCATTCATAAACAAACTCATTCATTTAACCCATTCATTCACAAACTCATTCATTTTCTCATTCATTCACAAACTCATTTATTCATTCAAAAAATAACTATTTTATTAATTTATTTATTCATTCACAAAGAAACTCATTCATGTAATCAAGTCACGCATTCATTCACAAACGTATTCATTCACTCATTCATTCATTCACTCATTAATTCACTCGTTCATTCAGTCATTCATTCACAAACAAAATCATTAATTCACGCATTCATTCACAAACAAACTCATTCATTCTTTCACGAACTAACTTACTCTTTCTTTCATTCATTCATAAACAAACTCATTCATTCACTCATTCATTCATAAACTCATTCATTCACTCATTCAATCACAAACAAACTCATTCATTTAATCAAGTCATTCATTCATTCACAAACTCATTCATTTTCTCATTCATTCACAAACTCATTTATTCATTCAAAAAATAACTATTTTATTAATTAATTTATTAATTCACAAACTAACTCTTTCGTTGATTCACTCATTCATTCACAAACACTCATTCATTCATTCATTCATTCATTCATTCACAAACTCATTCATTTTCTCATTCATTCACAAACTCATTTATTCATTCACAAAATAACTATTTTATCAATTTATTTATTAATTCACAAACAAACTCATTCATTTCATCAAGTCACTCACTCATTCACAAACATATTCATTCATTCACTCATTAATTCACAAACAAACTCATTCATTTAATCAAGTCATTCATTCACAAACGTATTCATTCATTCACTCATTCATTCACAAAAAACTCATTAATTCACAAACAAACTCATTCATTTAATCAAGTCACTCATTCATTCACAAACGTATTCATTCATTCACTCATTCACTCATTCATTCATTCACAAACTCATTCATTCACAAACTCATTCATTTTCTCATTCATTCACAAACTCATTTATTCATTCAGAAAATAACTTTTATTAATTAATTAATTTATTCATTCACAAACAAACTCATTCATTTAATCAAGTCACTCATTCATTCACAAACGTATTCATTCACTCATTCATTCACTCACTCACTCATTCATTCACTCATTCATTCACTCATTCATTCACTCATTTATTCACAAACAAAATCATTCATTCACGCATTCATTCACAAACAAACTCATCATTCTTTCACAAACTAACTTACTCTTTCTTTCATTCATTCATAAACAAACTCATTCATTCACTCATTCATTCACAAACAAACTCATTCATTTAATCAAGTCACTCATTCACAAACGTATTCATTCACTCACTCATTCATTCACTTGTTCATTCACTCATTAATTCACAAACAAAATCTCTTTCTTTCTTTCTTTCATTCATTCATAAACAAACTCATTCATTTAACCCATTCATTCACAAACGCATTCATTCACTCTTTCATTCACAAACAAACTCACTCATTCATTCACAAACAAATTAATTAATTCACTCATTCATTCACAAACAAACCCATTCATTCAACGTATTAATTTATTCACAAATTAACTCTTGCATTTATTAATTACTTAATGAATAAACTCATTAATTCATTAATTCACAAATGAACAAACTCATTTGATAAAGATTATTTTGTGGTCCACAGGGGAAAAATAGGTTTGGGAAACCATGAGTACATCATTATTATTATTATTATTATTTTCCAAATATATACAATATATATAATTGCCGTAGCAATTAACATGAGTGTCAATGCCTTGAGGAGCCACAAATTAGTTAGAAAGGAGTGCAGTCAGACACCAATAAAAATAGGCCAGACCTGCAAAATTAAATGTGTATAAAACACAGAAACCCTAATGTTTAAGTTTGACTTTCTGCTGCACAGATTTACACGAATATGAACTGCATGTTAATCAGGAATATGTGGGTCAAAATCTTTTCATCCTTTTCCACAGATCCAGAGTTGGATGTTTGAGATGAACCGGACCCACCCGCACCTGGTGGACCTGTTCTCTATTGGTCAGTCCTATGAGGGTCGACCCCTCTATGTGCTCCAGGTAAAAGGTGAAGGGAAAGATGGCTAAATGTATGGCCATTCTGTTTTTTTAAAAACACACACACATGCTGACTTACTAGACGTGTTCTCTGCTCCTCTTCTGTCAGTTAGGAAAGAGAACACGTCCCTTTAAGAAGGCAATGTGGATAGACTGTGGAGTGCATGCAAGAGAATGGATTGGTCCAGCTTTCTGCCAATGGTTTGTTAAAGAGGTATGTGTTTTCTGTTTGCCACGGTTCACTTCATGCTGAGATTTAAATCACTGCCAAGCAAAAACACCAACATGGTTATGCATAGTATACTATGGGGTCCATTAACAATTGTATTATTTGCATTTAAAAAATGAATGTGAAGCATTTATATTTCAAAATCTTAAAAATTCCAGATTTTCATTGTGGTCTCAGACTTTCGGACAAGAATCAGATGATTCTGATTAAACATTATTTTGTGCCTATTGCTAGACGACACTCTTATAACATTCAATGTTTTTATAACATTCAAGATTTGTATTGTTCTGTTTATTTGTGAGCTGGTGTATTCTGGGACTGTTTCATTCAGTGAGTCTCTAAATTCCTCCCAAATTAATCTGTATAATACATCAGAGCCTCCCCTGAGCTCATCTCATAAACTAATATCAAAGAGTGCCTCTGTGCCACACAAATACACAGCTCTCAGATCAGCAGCTAACACTGAGTGAGACAAATTTAGAATTAGATAGAGATCAAAAAAAGAGAGGGATGCAATACATTCAGTATACCACTATGAGGCAGAACTACTGTATGACAGAGAGCTAAAGCTGACTGACCCTGAAGTGAACGTTACAGCTCTGTAGTTCTCCTTAATTCACCAGCACTCATGATTTTTCTCTTTCTGCTGTTGGATTAGACTTTACACATAACAGTAACAGTTACACTGCATCACTGCTAAATTAAACCAATGTAAAATTATTCATATTTTACAAGACCAAAGGGAGCTTTTAATTATTGAGGAAGTGAATCATCATTGTCAGTATAGTTTACACAGACACAGCAGCTACTGTATGTTCAAAACTGCATACTAACATACTACTTCTACCATTGCTTTTTACCATAAGCAATCATAACTCCAGTCTTCAGTGTCACATGATCCTTCAGAAATCATTCAAATATGCTGATTTGGTGCTCAAGAAACATCAAGAAACAACAGTTGTGCTCCATCATTTTTTTTGTGGAAACCATGATGAAACCATTACATTTTATTAAGGATTCTTTGATGCATAAAAAAGTTCAAAAGAACAGCATTTATACTGTCACCTTTCTGAATAAAAGTATTAATTTCTTTGAAAAAAAAATCTGAACGATAGTGTACATTTGATAAAATGCAGTATATAATGTATATATATAATGCAGTACTTACTTAAAATACTGTCCAATACTGTACCCAAGATGGTTGGACTACCAAAAGTTAAGACAATCATTTATGCAAAACAGTTATTTTGTAATTTAATATTGAATAGAGGGCAGGGTTTTACTTCAGCGCTCCTCCTCTCCATCTCTCACTCATAGCAAACTAATGGTTGGAGGGGAGTGGTTAAGTATATTCAAACCCAAGCTGTCAAACTGCCGTCATCGGAAAGGGAACGCCATTCCAGACCGGAAGTTACTTTTCAGATTTTGATTAAAGATTACCACGGCAAGCTTTTTTTTTCTGTATATTAACTTGCAGTAATTAATTGTTCACCCTAAGACCTGTAATGTGTGCTAACAAAGTAAAAAAGATTGATTTTGATTTCATGAGGACTTTAGATGATAACCAGATGCCTCTATTACTTAAATATGCATGAGGTCTTATGACAACACTGAAATATTTATTATGGAATACTGAAATATTTTATATATATATATATTGCTCATTCATTCACAAACAAACAAAAACGTATATATACTGTATATGTATATATATATATATATATATAAGTGAATAATCTCTTCATCACAGCACCTGTTTGTGGGTGGGATATATAAGGCAGCAAGTGAACATTATGTCCTCAAAGTTGATGTGTTAGAAGCAGGAAAAATGGGCAAGCGTAAGGATTTGAGCGAGTTTAACAAGGGCCAAATTGTGATGGCTAGACGACTGGGTCAGAGCATCTCCTAAACTGCAGCTCTTGTGGGGTGTTCCCAGTCTGCAGTGGTCAGTATCTTTCAAAAGTGGTCCAAGGAAGGAACAGTGGTGAACTGGCAACAGGGTCATGGGCGGCCAAGGCTCATTGATGCATGTGGGAAGTGAAGGCTGGCCCGTGTGGTCTGATCAAACAGACAAAATTGCTCAAGAAGTGAATGCTGGTTCTGATAGAAATGTGTCAGAATACACAGTGCATCGCAGTTTGTTGCGTATGGGGCTGCATAGCCGCAGACCAGTCAGGGTGCCCATGCTGACACCTGTCCACCGCCGAAAGCGGCAACAGTGGGCACGTGAGCATCAGAACTGGACCACGGAGCAATGGAAGAAGGTGGCCTGGTCTGATGAATCATGTTTTCTATTAAATCACGTGGATGGACGGGTACATGTGCGTTGCTTACCTGGGGAACACATGGCACCAGGATGCACTATGGGAAGAAGGCAGTGTGATGCTTTGGGCAATGTTCTGCTGGGAAACCTTGGGTCCTGCCATCCATGTGGATGTTACTTTGACACGTACCACCTACCTAAGCACTGTTGCACACCATGTACACCCTTTCATGCAAACGGTATTCCCTGGTGGCTGTGGCCTCTTTCAGAAGGATAATGCGCCCTGCCACAAAGCAAAAATGGTTCAGGAATGGTTTGAGGAGAACGAGTTTGAGGTGTTGACTTGGCCTCCAATTTCCCCAGTTCTCAATCCAATCGAGCCTCTGTGGGATGTGCTGAACAAGCAAGTCAGATCCATGGAGGCTCCACCTCACAACTTACAGGACTTAAAGGATCTGCTGCTAACATCTTGGTGCCAGATACCACAGCACACCTTCAGGGGTCTAGTGGAGTCCATGCCTCGACGGGTCAGGGCTGTTTTGGCATCAAAAGGGGGACCAACAAAATATTAGGAAGGTGGTCATAAAGTTATGCCTGATCTGTGTATATATACAGCTCTGGAAAAAATTAAGAGACCACTTAACATTGAGAAATCATATAAGCACTAAAAAGTATACTGCACAGTATGTACAGTGCATAGTATGCTTGTAGTCCACTCAAAACTATATGGGGGGTTAAAGGTCAAGGAATGTATACTGTATATTTAATTGAAGAATGACTTGTTTTAATGGGCTATGATTAGAGGAACTGCACACACACTGCTGTGTCCTTGGTCAGAGTATTTTGCTGTATTGAAGTTTATCTGTGGGGAAAATGAGACACATTTCCTGCATCTCTTGAAGTCTGACACGATTCCATTCACTGTGAACGCAGGCACTGAACTCCTATCAACACGACTCCAACATGAGACGACTGATGAATCAGCTCAATTTCTACATTATGCCTGTCTTCAACGTAGACGGTTACCATTACAGCTGGAAGACGGTAACTATCTGTTTGTCATATGCCTAGATCTCAACATCTCTTCTGTGATGTATGCTGAGCTTACTGAAATGAAAAGTTGGCAGCTCTGTGCTGTTAAACATGCAGCATGTTTTGCCTTTCTTTAAAGCCGCCAGACATATCTGTGGTTTCTCTCTTAGGATCGCTTTTGGCGGAAAACACGGTCAAAGATTCCAAAGTATCATTGTCGGGGAGTGGATGCCAACCGAAATTGGAAAGTCAAATGGTGTGGTAAGTTATTTAATCTAATATTCGGAAGAATCAAAAGCTCCAAATTAAAGAGCCCTGGTGTTCATATCGGAAATAAATAGGCATTCCAGAGTATGTAGACACCATGAAGAGGCCTGACACACAAATGAAACATTTATCAACAGATAAATGACATTTATATCGAACACTATCTTGCACTTGAATTTCCCTTTTGTCCCCTCAGAATTGAACTTTATAACTCACAGTTGCGAGTTTATATCTCATAATTCTGACTTTTATATCTCACAATTGTGAAAAAATGTCTGAATTGTGAGATAAAAAGTTGCAATTATCTTTTAAATTGTTTTATTCCATGGCGGAAACAAGCTTCCATAAATATGGCATCAAATTGTATCTAATGGGAACGAAAATAACATTTTAGTTGAAAGTATTAAAACCAAAAATTCTAACATCTTTTTATTTTTTAACATGAAAACATGTTTTAGGGCAGATTCAGGGCATGTGCTCTGTCTGAAGATTTGCTTTGTGGTTCCACTCATTTGATTTTCTCAAACTTTATGCTTTTACAGTCTAGTTCTAATATGTTTCTGAAAGACAAAGGAATAATGCTTGCCTAAAAACATTCACTCTTAATGCACTGGTAGATACCTGACACCAAGATAGAAAATACATAAGTGTAGAATGACGAGGAGTCAGCAAAATGCCAAGGGAGGAAAGTAATAGTCATATACGACATGCAACCTTGGACCAGAAAAGTCAAAAATGAAATGTTTACAAATAAATGTTTTGCACCTGCTGTCTTTGCTCTCTCTGATAGATGAGGGTGCATCCCTGCACCCCTGCGATGATACATACTGCGGTCCCTTCCCTGAGTCAGAGCCTGAGGTCAAAGCTGTTGCCAAGTTTCTACGCAAACACAGGAAACGGGTCAAAGCCTACATCTCAATTCACGCCTATGCTCAGATGCTCCTCTATCCATATTCCTATAAATATGCCACTATACCAAACTTCAACTGTGTGGTGAGTGATTTCTGTCTGCAGAACTATCTAGAAATTGTCCATTTGGGAGGGGATCATTCAGTAATTATAATTTCAGAGCAACTCAAAAACATTAGATGTATAAATATAGAGAGTTGTTTCAGATGTTCTCACAGGCTGCATGCATAAACAATAAGATAACAGTGTCCAGTTTGCAAGCAGATAACTCCTTCTGTATGAACAAGTTATTTTACTGAATCAAAAACAGTGCAACCAGTGTTCTCCAATTTGTGAGTAAATGACTCCTATTAACAAGTTCTTTTTACTGAATCAAAAACCCTCAGTTTAACCAGTGTACTCTAATCTGTGAGCAAATGACTCCTATGAACAGGTTCTTTTTACTGAATCAAAAACCCTCAGCTTAACCAGTGTACTCTAATTTGTGAGCAAATGACTCCTATGAACAGGGTTTTTTTTACTGAATCAAACACACACAGTGTGACCAGTGTAGTCTGTCTGATTCATGAAAGTATGACTCTTATGAGCTGGTTCGTAAAAAAAAACACAAGAGTGACCAGTTTAAGTCCGACTAAACTCAATAAATCAGTTATGAATGGCAAGTTAACATTATCCTCTGGTATTTCTCACTTAGGGGTCACACTTTTGATCCTCATAGTCAGACCGAAGACAATAAGCGTACCTTTTTAATGAAATGAATGTACCATATTTTGTTTCAATTATACATATTCACAATATTGACCTCTAAATTATGCAGCATTTATAAAATAATACAAATATTATGAAAACTATTTAAAGGGATAGTTCACACAAAAGTTAAAATTCTGTCATCATTTACTCACCCTTAAGATGTTCCAAACCTGTATGAATTTCTTTGTTCTGCTGAACACAAAAGAAGATATTGTGAAGAATATGGGGAACTAAACAGTTGATGGACCCCATTGACTTCCATAGTAGGGGAAAAAAAATACTATGGACGTCAATGGGGTCCATCAACTGTTTGGTTACAGACATTCTTCAAAATATCTTCTTTGGTGTTCAGCAGAACAAAGAAATTCATACAGGTTTGGTACAACTTGAGGGTGGGTAAATGACAGAATTTAAATTTTTGGGTCAACTATTCCTTATATATAAATGCATTTTTAGACACATTTACTTATTTTTTGCATTCGAATATATATCGACTGGATGGCTGTTAGCCCACACAATCTTTTGACTACACTTATCACCAAGCATCCTTAATGATCGACTGGTTGAATACTTGAACCTCTGCTCTTTCCCCTCAGGAATCAGCAGCCCAGAATGCAGTGAGCGCTCTGTACTCGGCTTATGGAGTGAGATACAGATACGGCCCTGCCTCCACCACGCTTTGTAAGTCAGGCAGTGGGTCTTTTCTTCAATCAATGGCATATAGCTACTGCATATATGAGTCATCAGCTCTCTGTACGCCCTCTCAGTTAGACGCCGATCTGTTTTCTGACTCATGACAATTTCTTATCAACAACAGTCATATGTCCAGATGTGATGTAATGTGTTTCTTCAACTTGCAGATGTGAGTTCTGGAAGCTCAATAGACTGGGCCTATAAGAACGGGATCCAATATGCCTTTGCCTTCGAGTTGCGCGATACGGGATACTACGGCTTCTTGTTGCCGGAAGCCCTGATTAATCCCACCTGCACAGAGACAATGAGAGCAATAAAGACCATCGCCTCAGGCCTGCTGAAGAAATGTACCAAATGAAACTTTTTACTTGACTTTCACTCTTTTTCTTATATCTTCTCTCCATCGATTTCACATTTTAGCCCATAAGCCATAGCAATATCTACTAGCTATGTACAAAAGTGCCTGCATTTTACAAATTTTTTTTTTTTTAATTAGAAACTAAGATTTATTTATTTTATAAGACACTTTTATAAGCTTTACAATATGGAAGCTTGTTTCTGCCATGGAATAAAAAAGGTAATTGCGACTTATCTCAAAAAGAAAAAAAGCACATTTTGTTCTCGCAATTGTGAGTTTATATCTCGCAATTCAGACTTTATTTCCTTTATAACTCAAGATATACACTCGCAATTAAAAAACTTAATTGTGACATTTTATAGCGAGAAGTCTGAATTGTGAGATAAAAAGTGGCAATTACCTTTATTATTTTCATTCCGTGGCTGAAAACAGCTTTTTATTAAACAAAAGATAACCAGTAAAGTAATGCAAGCACTTGAATTGTGAACTAAATACCTAAGAGGTGAATATACAGTGAGCACTTGCTATACAGACAAGCTTCAAAATAACCCAAAGAATGTAAATAATGCATAGTGCATCTTACAATGGGTTTATTTGAGTGTAGATGCCGTGTGCAGAAGCTGCAGCTAAAAGACAGACTTTGATTCAGTTTTTTTTTTAAAAGCGGTAAAGGTCACCTGGGAATTCAACCTCTCAAATGAACCAGACAAGAATACATTACATTTGTTGTTTTGTTTTGTTTGAAGAAAAGCCTGTCAAAGTAACTTTACCTTGTATAACGAACTGTACTTGCAGGGACAGTGTTTACATTTGTCAAGTCTTTGGAGTTTTATTGTAATAAGCTAGTATTTATTTCAAATATTGAAAATATCCTTTGTTATAAAGTGTCTTGCAAGTTGGCATTTGAGATTTGTTTTCATTGTAAACTGACTTTTGTATGGTATTGTTTATTTTACCAACAGGTACATTATTAAAAGTATTTTTATCATGATGTAATTTGTCCACAATCACCAACAGGCTACATCCAACCACCAAGAACGGATTATATTATTTGATATAAGGCCTAAATTCCAAATAATAACAAATGTAAGAAATAAATACAAGATAAGTGTGGCTCTTAGCCCATAGACCCAGTCCATAATCCATCCTTAAGTACATTATAAGCAATATCACATGAGAAATATCAGATATTCAGTACCATAGCATGATTGGAACTGTGATGTTTTATTTATACACAGCTGTATAACTATGAACAAGTTGATATACACTCACCTAAAGGATTATTAGGAACAAATTGAAATTATTGTTCAATTTCTCATTAATGCAATTATCTAATCAACCAATCACATGGCAGTTACTTCAATGCATTTGGGGTGGTCCTGGTCAAGACAATCTCCTGAACTCCAAACTGAATGTCAGAATGGGAAAGAAAGGGGATTTAAGCAATTTTGAGCGTGGCATGGTTGTTGGTGCCAGACGGGCCGGTCTGAGTATTTCACAATCTGCTCAGTTACTGGGATTTTCACGCACAACCATTTCTAGGGTTTACAAAGAATGGTGTGAAAAGGGAAAAACATCCAGTATGCGGCAGTCCTGTGGGCGAAAATGCCTTGTTGATGCTAGAGGTCAGAGGAGAATGGGCCGACTGATTCAAGCTGATAGAAGAGCAACTTTGACTGAAATAACCACTTGTTACAACCGAGGTATGCAGCAAAGCATTTGTGAAGCCACAACACGCACAGCCATGAGGCGGATGGGCTACAACAGCAGAAGACCCCACCGGGTACCACTCATCTCCACTACAAATAGGAAAAAGAGGCTACAATTTGCACAAGCTCACCAAAATTGGACAGTTGAAGACTGGAAAAATGTTGCCTGGTCTGATGAGTCTCGATTTCTGTTGAGACATTCAGATGGTAGAGTCAGAATTTGGCTGTAAACAGAATGAGAACATGGATCCATCATACCTTGCTACCACTGTGCAGGCTGCTGGTGGTGGTGTAATGTTGTGGGTGATGTTTTCTTGGCACACTTCAGGCCCCTTAGTGCCAATTGGGCATAATTTAAATGCCACGGCCTACCTGAGCATTGTTTCTGACCATGTCCATCCCTTTATGACCACCATGTACCCATCCTCTGATGGCTACTTCCAGCAGGATAATGCACCATGTCACAAAGCTTGAATCATTTCAAATTGGTTTCTTGAACATGACAATGAGTTCACTGTACTAAAATGGCCCCCACAGTCACCAGATCTCAACCCAATAGAGCATCTTTGGGATGTGGTGGAACGGGAGCTTCGTGCCCTGGATGTGCATCCCACAAATCTCCATCAACTGCAAGATGCTATCCTATCAATATGGGCCAACATTTCTAAAGAATGCTTTCAGCACCTTGTTGAATCAATGCCACGTAGAATTAAGGCAGTTCTGAAGGCGAAAGAGGGTCAAACACAGTATTAGTATGGTGTTCCTAATAATCCTTTAGGTGAGTGTATAGCAATTAGTGGAAGAGTTTTTGCTAAGCGCAGCAGAGGTTCTAATACGCCCTCGCATAGGTTTTTTTTCGTAAAACTTAATCACTGTTAATCAGTGATTCTATATCAAGAGCAGGGACACACTTGTGTGCATTTTCTTTTGTGATTTCACCAGAATGAATAGAGAGTCTCTGCAACGTCATTAACGTCTATATATATAAGTGCTCATCTGTGTGAAGACTGCACAAACGCCCAGAGAGAACTGATAACAGCGGCAACAAGCACTCTCAAAAACAACACTTCTCTTATTTGACACAAACAAACAAATTGCTAATTGTGGCGAGCAGCGAGGCCGAGGGACCGTGAGGGCGGGACTGCGCGCCGCAGCGATCTCGGCTCTCGCGGAGGAGTGAGGGAGTATAAAGGAGGAGCGACGACAGTGAGGGACGAGAGAGGACCAGGCCTGGATTTTGTGTTGTGGCGACACTTCTCTAGTGGCGAAAACTACATAGTGTGCCTTTAAAAATGTATAAAACATTATATAAAATTTTAGATATGCCCTTCTTATTAACCCTTAAATAAACGGTTAAGTATTTATTCATTTTATGTTCTAAATGTTATAGAGTAGACAGCATTACTGTATATATGGCCTGGCCTTGACTCATCCTCCTCATTTGATGCCAGCTTCTTTGTGTAGCATTTCAGGCATCTTGTGAATACAACCTGAGAATTACTCATCCTGGAGAGCCAAAAACAAACGATGAAGCTTGATGAAGAGCAGTTTTTCTCATTACAGAGAGGGATGACTCATTAATCTCTCTTAAAACCAGTGTAGAGAAGAAAATGATAAATAAAAAGTATGTATGAGAAAAAAAGAGTTTTTCATTCAAATGACTTAAGTGCCTAAACATACATTTGTTTACAGTTGAAGGATATGAAGGCCAGTAAATAGCATCTAATGACAAACTCAAACTATGGTAAAATGAATGAAGAAACACAGTTTTGAGGTTAATTGACCTAATTATTTGCCTCAAGAAAAACACTTTAAACAAAGCAATTACATTTTAGTAAAAATGTGCAAAAACTTTTTCCAGACAAAAAAATCATAATAATTTTTTTGTGTTGTTTAATGTAAATAGCTTACAAATAATATTTAGGTCCTAATGATTTTATTAGCTGAATCATGAGTGCAACAAACTCATCTGGGACACATGCAATTACAATAAAACACACTGATTAAACTCAATAGAAATAAAAGGTATAAATAATATTAGTCTTAAAACAGAAGGAAATTCCCTCTATTTTTTTAAAAGTGGGTTTTGATTTATACATAGTTATACTTCAAACGTGAATGTTGAAACTGTGTCAAAACATAAATTGCTAACAAGTTGCTTCATAACTTATGGACAACATTACCACAGATATTTATTACTATATTTATGACCACAAGGACGCGAGTTTTGTTTGACATATCGGACAACCAGTTCTTAACTAATTTGTTACTTTTTTATGTAGTCATTTATTATTGTATTTTATATTTTATTTTCTGTTAAAATCTGTCTTAATTATTGTTATTTATACTTTATAATTTGGACACTCTCTCACTCTGCCTCACTGCGGCCGTTTCTACGTGTGTGACGTCATTTCCTTCCAACATGGCGCAGGCAGCAGGTCGCTGATGGAAAACTGAGGGATTTACCCCACCTTCTGGCTTTATTTATGTTTCTCTATTGAGAACACCATCCGCCGGAGAAAAACTCAATCATACGGGAATATCTAAAAATCGCGGATACAGCGTCCGTTGGGACAGGTCCTCCTCCACCCGTCGCAGCGCGTCATGTATGAAGGCAAAAAGACGAAAAACATGTTTTTAACCAGAGCTTTGGAAAAGATCTTGGCCGACAAGGAGGTGAAAAAGGCTCATCACTCGCAGCTGCGCAAAGCCTGTGAGGTGGCACTAGGTCAGTATGATTTCGATGCCTTGATTGCAGTGTTTTAGATGTTTAAGATCTGCATGTGTGGCTTTAATCCTGCCGGTAAAGAAACGAGCAGCTTCACAATCCAGCAGCATTGCGGAAGTTATTATCATTCTACCTGAAAAACGTTTCGCTCCAAACCTGTACCTGTTCCTTTAGCATGAAATGTCGATGTTTATGCTCCCATTGCTTGAATAAGTCACATTTAGTGCATGCACGAATGAGGAAACAGGTAAAGGAAAGCAGGAACTGACAGGGCGAGTTATTCCTCTTTGACAGGAGCTTGAGAAAGACCCTTCATCATGCGGGCGGTGCACAGAATAAACTATGATTATTCAATTACAGGATACTTTTCAGCACTAAAATCATTGAAAACGAGTGCTTCTAATTAATTTAAGTGTCATTGATTTTGTTTTTTCTATCATTAAATATAAAGACGAAGACCCACCTGTCATATTACAAGAACATTCTAGGTTTTCGTACTGTACAAGGTTCTTGTTCGACACTGCAACACACAAACTAAGCTGTCATGTCATCTAAATTCGCGTAAATCTGTCTGCACTATCCTACATTTCCCTCAATAACAACAATGACTGGGCAAGATGGAGAGAAACGCAGGTGGAGATTCGTGTTTGCAATTGTGTTGTCGCAGAATGACTTAATTTGCTTTTAAATAAGATGAGGATATATGCTTATAGAGGTTAAACTATATAAACATGTATAGAAGCGATGCGCAATCATTGTGCCTTGCAGTCACAGCCTCCGCCGAATTGTTCACTTGAATCGGCTCTTTTGAATGATTCATCTAAACCGATTGGAATGCGTTTGTAAATCCCTCGGCTGTATTAATGTAGCGCGTTTGACTCAAACCTAACAATTGAATCGAAAACCCACTGATAAGCGGCTGTATTTTGTGACGAAGTATCTATTTCGCACATACAAAAAGAACTGGTTAAACTGGCGCGGTCGCTTTTGCGAGCACTTTTGTTTTGAGTGATGACTTAAACGAGTTGATGAATCGGTTCATTTGAACAAACTTTCCGAAATAACCGATTCGCTGAATGAATCATACTAGTTTGCGATGGGCGTAACGGAAGTGTTGTGTGTGCAGGATGGGGTTATGCCAGTCTGCAAGGGGTTGTTTGGGATAAGGTGAATGTCTCTGCCTCTGTCATGCATTTCTCATTATCAGTGGTCAATAATGCATACACGGTGGAAGTTGAATTACAGTGCATTATTAAAGAGGGAAGAAAGCAATGGCTTCCAGGCTCCTGGAATCACATGCACCATGCATTGTGCATGCAATGTTATTGGTTCAGATGGCTTTGAGGCATCACAAACAGTGTTTTTTTTTTAACACTAAAATATTTGATTCGTCTGGAAAGCATTAATCACAGAGTGTGATTTTAATAGGAATGGGATACTTTGATGTCTGTGAAACAAACATCTTTTTAATATTCGGAGATATTTAGGCTGTGATTCAATTCACGTACAAGGAGATATGAAGATCTAAAGGACAGCCACAGTCAAATGTAGTGGGAGAAAGTTTAATCTATTTCATGCCGCTTGGCAAACATACAGAAAACTGTGAACCCTTTTTCTCTGTGCTGGTTAGTGAATAATTTAGATGATATCTTGTGAGCTGTGTTTTTACACCACTAAGACAAAGTTCCCAGCGCAGGCCTTATCCTCGGTCTCTGGCTACTTAAAAGATGAGACAGGCTTACACTGATTATGAAGGGCTGATGTATTCAAAATTGTAAGATGGGCATATGAATAATAACTGTGGTAAATGGTTCAAGAATATTATTAGTTAACTTCCTCAATTTAGCTGTGTTTGTACCCCTTATGAAAAAACATTTATGGTAGTTGGTCGTTTTACAATATAGAGCTTTTCTGCTAAACAGCACAGGATTTTTGGTCCATTTTTGCATATCTATGATTGCATTTGGCCTTTTTTCTTTGATGTCAGAGTTTTGACAGCGTCTGTCTGTGAACTTTAGCGAAATCCTGTGGTAATTGTCGAACCACAGTTCATTTGTCACACCGGAGCGGGTCACACGCCTGAGCACTCTGGTTTCATCTACAATTTTTAGCATTGCCTCCAATGCTATAGCCTATATCTGAACATATATTGAGGAAGAAAGATATATCATGGAAATGTTTGGTATTTCTGTAAAATAAGTCTAGAGATGAGCGTTGCCGGGAAGTCTTGGGAAAAATGGGTCACTAAAAGGCTATGAGAGTAAGGTGTTTGAAATATTATCCTTTGCACATAAACAGCAAGCATTATTTTCATGTTGAGCGCGTTGAAAGTGTTTAATAGTCTGCTGTATGACTTTTCTTTTAAAGTGAATGTGTGCTTTGGAGAAAATAAGGGACTTAAAGGGATCCCAAATCATCATTTACTCTCCAAACCTGTATGACTTTCTTTCTTCTGTGGAAACACACAAAAAAAGATATTTTGAACAATCTTGGTAACCAAACTGGTTTGTTTACCAGCATTGACTTCCATTGTGTGGACAAATTCAAATGCATTTTGTCATAATATCTTTCATAATATCTTTTATGTTCCACAGAAGTAAGAAAGGCACACAATTTTAGAACAAACTAACGGTGAGCGAATGACTTTCATATTTGGGTATACTATCCCTTTAAATATCTGCTTTGAATCCCAAAATTGTCATGAAATACGTGGATGTTGATATTTTCTGAATGTTTAGATGGATTTTTATAATGACAGCCTACATATAAGGAGAGTTTCTTGTCCCTTAAGCGCAATAAATACTCGTGGAACAGGTAAAACAAGTTCTTTTTTCAGGCAAAACCTCTGTTCAGGCTGAATAGTCAGGACCCCGGGGCTGAGTCTGATCCCTTTTTTTTTCTAACCGCACATCAACCTTAACAAATCTCTGTTGAGCAATCAAGAGAGCTCTAGTTTGTCGTACAGATTCAGGTCTTGAATATTTTGATAGGCTTAGATTGAGCTCTTGTCTGATGTGGATGTGGTGTCATTACCACATGATTTCGTGCTGATTCTTTTGATTCGCAATCGCTTGGTACATCAAGGATTTCATTAATGCGTAATGGAGACGACACCAAAAATCTTTTGCTCCCTACAGGGTCCAAAATTAACAACCGTCAAGCTCCGGTGCAAATAAAAATGGTCTTGCAGGCTACTTTTTGTCAGGAATGTTGTGTAATACATTGTTGTGTTGTTTAAGGTTTCAATTGCAATGCAAGAATTATTATTCTTTCCCATTTTATTATCTTTAAAAAAAAAAAAAAAAAAAAAAATATATATATATATATATATATATATATATATATATTTTACTGTCCTGGGGCCGTATTCACAAAACATCTTAAGGCTAAAAGTAGCTCTTAACTTGCCGATTTAGGAGAAACTCTTAAAAATAATGGGCGTGTCAGTCCTAATTTTAGGACTCCTAAACTTTTGCTCTAAGAGTATTTCACAAAGCATTTTAGCGCTAACACTAGCTCCTAAATCTGTGAAACGTTAGTAGTAGTCAAGAGGACTCCTAACTCGCTAAGACAAAAATCACAAACAATCCTAATGGCTGTTTCTCTCTTCCACTTCGCTGCCTGTCTACTCACTGTCCTGTCATAATAAAAATGCAAAAAGAATATTTATTTATTAAATAAGTAAATAAATTAAAATGGAAACTTTTGACAGTTGTTTCACGAGTTCACACTTACAAATGATCGGATAAAATAAACCTATTTGGCGTGCTGTCCGAGGGGATCGAGGGCTCCGTGCTCAGAATTCAGCCCAAACCTCGAATTCTCCCTCGAATCCCCGGCTGGGCCGAGAGTCAGGAGTCAGTGTGGCGGAGGGATGCAGAAAGCTGTCGAGGTTAGGTGAGTCAGCTCAGCTGTAGCCTGTGTATAATGTCCTCGAGCTGATTAGATAGTGCTCCTCCCGAACTTTATTTATAAAACACAATTTGCCGCTTAAATTCTGCAATCTCTCGAGATGAAGACATGTAAGAGGCTGACAATTAGCTGAACATATACTTTGATTAGTGACACTTAGCCAACTTTTTACAATCTTTATTTGAATATGGCAAAACAATTATTTTAAAATCTTTATTTGAATATGGCAACACTCTTATTTTAAAACCTTTATTTGAATATGGTAACATGATACCTCATTCTACAACATTTCTATGATTAAATAATTGATAGAGACCCCTCCCTTATCAGCCAATCACTGTGGTAATAGTTAGGAAGCGTGATGACATCATCCATAGCAACAAGGTCAACCCCGCCCTTACTCTTAGCTTAAGACTCTCTCTCAATTCTTTAGTAAAAGTTGGTATCAGCAGATTTGGGAATAGGTTTTAAAAGAAAAATCTTAACTAAGAACTTTGACTGCTATTTAGAAGAAAATGTTTTGTGAATACGGCCCCTGATCAGGATTATTATAGTCAACTAAAACCATTAAAAAAAGTGTTACTTAAAATTAAATAAAAGTACATTGAGGAAAATAAGCATTTGAACACCCTGCTATTTTGCAAGTTCTCCCACTTGGAAATCATGGAGGGGTCTGAAATTGTCATCGTAGGTGCATGTCCACTGTGAGGATGGTTTGAGGTCGTTAGCTGCATAAAGACACCTGTCCACCCCATACAATCAGTAAGAATCCAAATACTAACATGGCCAAGACCAAAGAGTTGTCCAAAGACACTAGAGGCAAAATTGTACACCTCCACAAGGCTGGAAAGGGCTACGGGGAAATTGCCAAGCAGCTTGGTGAAAAAGGTCCACTGTTGGAGCAATCATTAGAAAATGGAAGAAGCTAAACATGACTGTCAATCTCCCTTGGACTGGGGCTCCATGCAAGATCTCACGTGGGGTCTCAATGATCCTAAGAAAGGTGAGAAATCAGCCCAGAACTACGCGGGAGGAGCTGGTCAATGACCTGAAAAGAGCTGGGACCACCGTTTCCAAGGTTACTGTTGGTAATACACTAAGACGTCATGGTTTGGAATCATGCATGGCACGGAAGGTTCCCCTGCTTAAACCAGCACATGTCAAGGCCCGTCTTAAGTTTGCCAATGACCATTTGGATGATCCAGAGGAGTCATGGGAGAAAGTCATGTGGTCAGATGAGATCAAACTAGAACTTTTTGGTCATAATTCCACTAAACGTGTTTGGAGGAAGAGGAATGATGAGTACCATCCCAAGAACACCATCCCAACTGTGAAGCATGGGGGTGGTAGCATCATGCTTTGGGGGTGTTTTTCTGCACATGGGACAGCTGCACTGTATTAAGGAGAGGATGACCGGGGCCATGTATTGCGAGATTTTGGGGAACAACCTCCTTCCCTCAGTTAGAGCATTGAAGATGGGTCGAGGCTGGGTCTTCCAACATGACAATGACCCGAAGCACACAGCCAGGATAACCAAGGAGTGGCTCAAGGCCACATATCAAGCATATCAAGGTTCTGGCGTGGCCTAGCCAGTCTCCAGACCTAAACCCAATAGAGAATCTTTGGAGGGAGCTCAAACTCTGTGTTTCTTAGTGACAGGCCAGAAACCTGACTGATCGAGAGAAGACCTGTGTGGAGGAGTGGGCCATAATCTCTCCTGCAGTGTGTGCAAACCCGGTGAAAAACTACAGGAAACGTTTGACCTCTGTAATTGCAAACAAAGGCTACTGTACCAAATATTAACATTGATTTTCTCAGGTGTTCAAATACTTATTTGCAGCTGTATCATACAAATAAATAGTTAAAAAATCATACATTGTGATTTCTGGATTTTCTTTTAGATTATGTCTCTCACAGTGGACATGCACCTACGATGACAATTTCAGACCCCTCCATGATTTCTAAGTGGGAGAACTTGCAAAATAGCAGGGTGTTCAAATACTTATTTTCCTCACTGTATATAAAATGTATATGTAAATGTATTTCAGCTAGTTGCCAAGTAAACATTTCTTATTTTTTAGTTTGACAGTATCAGATTGTTTTGTTCCGTCTATTGCTATTTCTTATTTTTTTAGTTTAACTAAATATATACAGTAAATATTAAAGAAAAAAAACCCCATATAGACCCATATATATATATATATATTTAAAAAAAACACACAAAAAGACACCATAAAATTTTTACAGCTTTAAATAAAATAAAATATTTGAAATATAAAAAAAACTATAATAGTAATTTCTATTACCAGTGCAGGTTTTTTTCCCTCTGCATTGAAAACATTTTGGCGGCTGCCAAAAATGTCCCGCCAAATATTTATTTGAACATTTAATGTGACGATACCACAGTGCCTTATCTGCTGATAGCCGGTGTAGTGACAAATCACGTCCTCCCTTGAAATCTGATTACAATTCCTACAAAACCATGTTACGATAAATGCTGTTTGAACTACATTATAATGACCGTTGTATTAGTTAGCTTATGCCCTAGCATAGCATATAGATACCCGATTAGCCTGATAGCTTAGTTTAAACTCTCATTTACACTTACCCTACATGTATTCACAGTCATCTTTAATGTAATAAGTGTTGAATGTCCAAATTTTTCAGTTATGAAAAGGAATCTAATAATGTTCAATTAAAGGGTTACCCGGTAGTATATTTGAATTATGGTACTTTCCTCCCTCATGTCCCCCCTGAGACGAGAGAATTAAGCATTTTATTTCTGGAAAAAATCCTCATCTGAAAAAATCCTCATCTGAGGATTTTTTTGGCCAGAGCCTAAAGACTATAGGCCTGTCGCGATAGTCAATAAATCAATTAATCGCACGATAGAAAAAAATGAGCTCAATATTTTTTCCGGCCGCGATAATTTCCAGCGTCCGTTTTTATATCAATTTTTGCCGAGCGTTACATTAAATGATCACGCTCTTATACATGTAAATGCTTCTAAGCGTGACAAGACACAAGAGAATGCGCTGTATGTCAGTGTCCTGTCTGTGTGGCTGCGTCTCATTTCAGCTAATTGAGGGACACTCTGACACACACACACACACACACACACACACACACACACTCGACGAAGTCTCCTGCTCCCATCGAGTTCTCTTTTGCTCATGAACAAACAATAACAACAACACAGAAAATTTTGAGTATTCTCATATTGGAGTCTTAAATTAGTTAAATAACGCCTGAAATTAACTTAAAGAGTTGTGAGGAAATGAGATGACGCGGATCTCACGCGCTGTCCTGCGCATGTTCGGCTGCGGCTGTTCTTAAAGTGACAGGAGGAGCACTGATAATGCCTGTCATTAATGTTCATCAAAGAACAACGGGAACAGAGAAAATTGTAGCTTTAATGATGATTAATCTATATTTAATTTATTATTTATGCAGTTAAGCAAGGTGTTTGATAACTATTACATTTCTGTATATGTCTATTGTCTAACAGGGAAGGCACATGTAAAAATAACATTTATTATAATGGGTTTATGTAAAGATTGTTTTAAGTTCACTTAAATTAAAAGTCGTTTTTTCTAAAGCCTAATAAATGTTGAAATTGGGAGCTTTCAGTTATACTGTAATGTAATGTCATTAATGTTTCATAGAGACAACGGTGATGCTGGCCTTCATTCATAAAAACATGACAATACAACACATATTTAAAATATGCTGTCAATAAATTGTTTCTACATTAATTTGGAGAGGAACTGAAATTATTACAATATCAAAACATTAAAAACGTATTAATCGTTATTAATTACAGAAAAAAATGCAATTAATTAGTTTTTTTTTTAATCGATTCCCAGCACTACCTAAAACACGATCATCCGCTGCAGTTTTCCAGCTGTTTATTCAAGTGCATTTTTTTGTTAACAGACTGAGAGTCCATTGCTTTTTTTTGTTTTGGTTGTTTTGTTAATTTATTGTGGATATTTAAAATGCTTTCCGTTTTCAGTGTTAAATGGTCTTTAGAAATAAAAGTGTATTAATCGTTGAAAAGGTGTACCTGCATTATTATGCCATTTTCATTATTTTAGATGAAAATGGTCTCAGAACGACAATGTTATCGTTTATCGCAATAATTTCTTGGCCAATTTATTGTCCAGCAAAATTTATCGTGACAGGCCTAAAAGACTACAGCCAGTAGTAGGAGCTAGTTCCGCATGTTATCAACCCGCCCACAGGGGAGGGATCTCACTCACAGAATATAAATGCGGCTCGGCTCGGCCTCGGGTATTCATAACGGAGAGGTGTAGAGCAAAGTGAGTGTTTCAACTTTAAGTTAAGCTTCCATATGCAATCTGATAACGTGGCAGACTGGACACGTGCCGAGAAAGACTGCCGCGCTTACCTCAGCTCTGCTTGGGAACCAAAAACGGTTCTGGTGCAATGTGTGCGAAGCGCTGGGAGCGTATCCTTTAATAGCGAGTGACAGCCAGTGTTGCGAAGTCCGCAGTTTTCCCGCGGAATTGGGCTACTTCAACACTGTTGCCGCAAGCTGTTTTTCATGTCCGCGGGTTGAAGCGACCCCAATTATGTAATATTTAGCCCCGGGAATGAGAATTTTACCGGAGAAGCCCCCCTGAAACGCGATTGAGCTTGTTTTGGGCTAGTTTTGAGTAGCAATTTTGCGGGTTTTGTTGTGAAAACCTGGCAACCCTGGCTCACCTCATCATGAATATTAATTACGTTGCCTGCCGCTTCCAGGAGTGCAACCAATTAATGCAGTTCAGCACTGAAAGCCCTCGCGCTACACATTTACGGTTTTGCGTCAGATATTTTCTCGTTGACCACCAGCATGGCGAAGAGAAAGTCAAGTATGGATTCATTTCCAAAGAATGAATGATAATGAAGCAAAATGTAACATGTTAATAACATGCAAAGGAGGCTGCACTAGCAATTTGACAAAACATTTGCTACAGCACAGAATCAACCTCAAAACATGCAATGTTTTCAACTGTTTAAGGAAGACTGCTGCACTTTGCACGTCCCCAGGTAGGAATTCATACATGGGTAAATATGTTATTTCAGTAGTAATAAACTATAGACTATCTCTATATATATATATATATATATATATATATATATATATATATATATATATATATATATATATATATATATATTATTTATGTTTTTTCTGACAATGCGCCACTCCCACACCCCCTCTTGGAACTTCGGAGACGGTAAATCCGTTTACTTTAGCGAGTAAAGGGAAAATGACGACAGAGAATAGAATAGATGAGTGCCACAGGGCTGTTACCAGATTTATAGTGAAAGGCCTATATCCTTTGTCAACTTTTGAGTCACCATGGTTTAGGTAAGCGTTTAGACACAATTACCTTTGTAATGCTGAATTGCCATTTATTATTTACAAGTTCACTGAATAACTGAATTACTATTAAATTAATATACAACTAATTCATAAATATAACTAATAAATATAATTTATAACTTGGTTTTATTCAGAGACAGAGAGAGAAAGTGTAATAAGACAATTTCAGAGGTGTTCATTTGAAAAAATTTTGTTGCAAGAATGGCTTAATGAATACTGTAATATATGTACAGTACAGGACTTTTTTTGATATTGCCAACCTGTAAATTAATTTTAGAGCAAGTAATAAACACAAAAGGATTGTTCGAGTTGCGTATTGTGCCTTTTTCCTTTACCACCATTTGTTTAATAATTTTAATGGAACCGGAATCGTTAGGTGGAACAGGAACCGGAACCGGAACCGGAACCGGAAATTTTCTCACGATTCCCAACCCTACTCGTGATGAATGAAATCTGACTCCTGCTGCGTCTGTGACATGACTTTCGTTCGGCTCACTCACACTTTATTGAAAAGACACGTTCAGTTTTTAACTGTAGTGTCTATTCTTTAACTGAACGAAAAGTATTTTATTACTATGAAAATCAAAACGACTGTGGGGTCGAGTCGTGGTGGGCAAGAGATGGAACCAGTAGCCGTGGCTTGGAAGTGGCCTCGTTAAGCAGCGAAGCAAGTACATTCTGGGAGTTGTTGTCTTTCATCCACATGAGACAAATACATTTTCTGTCTTTTCTTAGTCTAGAAGGCACCAAATTCAAAAATAATTTCACATTTCTACTACATAAATGACCCAGTTTAAATACATATTCATCTTCCCAGCGCTGAAGTACCCCTTTAACCACTTAATAGGCTTTTATTATTAATTAACAATTTATCAAGTGAAAGAAATTAGTTTTATGTAAGCTATACATATTTTAAATTAATATAATTTGTGTACTTAGTATAATCATTGACTCATAGTTGACAAATTCTGATTTGTCATGACACCGGCTACTTTAAAACACTCCTGTGAAGAGCGTCAAAGGTTTCTATTTACAGCATGTTTTTGCAGCATTGAACTTTGTAGCCAATCACAGACATTTCTGTTGAGCGTGTGAACGCAGTGGCCAATCAGATGTGTTTAAGTTAATCAGAGTCTGCTCAACACCACTTAAAATTGTTTTTTTTTCAGCGCAAGTTCGACATGCTCGCGAATCCTTTCATTTTATCCAACAAAGTATAAACACAATGTCAATAATGATTCATTGCACAGCTTCATTGATTATAATTGGAGTTTGTGTGAATCGCGTTGTAATTGACAACTTTGGTGATTATAATGGCAGCAATAATTGCTCACTTTCTGTATATAATATATATTTTTCAGCTACACATTACAACGTTTCTGGATTGACAACTGTATTTAAATGCGTGATTGAATCCGATTGAGTATGAATCTTCGCAATAGACGGAACAAAACAATCTGATACTGTCAAATGATATGTACATCAAGTCTTGATGTGTAATAGACCGCCACTTTTTCAATGTATTGTGTTACTTTGTTGTTCATTTTATTATTAACTTTTCAATTCAATTATATATATTTACAGATAAAAAAAATAAAAAAAAATAAAAAAATAAAAATAAATACATATATATATATATATATATATATATATATATATATATATATATATATATATATATATATATATATATATATATAAGCACTTTGTTTTATGATCTGCACTGACACTCTGACAGTGATTTTTTTTTTTTTTTTTTTTTTTTTTTTTTTCATGAATAAATAGAATACTATTATAATATTACAAACTATTTCTTTACATTTATTTTGGATTTATTATCAGTACTGGGCTAAATTCACATGGGTGAATGGATATTTTTGACCCAGGGGTTTGCAGTGTATTACCAAAATAACACTTAACACACAGAATAATGCTGATTTTGTTCCTCCAATATTAATTTTGAACAGAATCTCAAAAGGATCTTAGTTGTTTGTTTGTTTTTGCTACAGCCACTAGAAACATAATAAAGAGAAACTTTAAAGCCACAATCACAAATAGACTAATTGGCTAATATTCAATCTACTCACATTGTCTACAAGAGACCTGTGAAGAAACTGAGAGTAATCAGTTGGATCAGATGTCTGCATTTATTATTTAGCTTTCAGACTGATCATATATTACTCACGCCTTCTAACACTTCAGGCAGCTTTTAACCCTTTCAGCATCTGCGCTATTCATCATAAAAAGTCTCTTAAAGGGATAGTTCACCCAAAAATGAAAATTATGTCATTAGTTGCTCACCCTCATGTCGTTCCAAACCCGTAAGACCTTCGTTCATCTTCGGAACACAAATGAAGATATTTTTGATGAAATCCGAGAGCTCTCAGACCCCTCTATAAACAGCAATTTAATTAACACTTTCAAGGTCCAGAAAGGTAGGAAAGACATAGTTAAAATAGTCCATGTGACTCCAGTGGTTCAATCTTAATTTTATGAAGCGACGAGAATACTTTTTGTGCACAAAAAAACACAAATAACAACTTTATTCAATAATTTATTCTCGTCTGTGTCAGTCTCCTACGCTGTTTACGTTGGTCAGCTCCTGCTTCAGCATCACATGCAATGGTCATGGTGCTCCCGTATACAGCAGCGGCCAATGGTAAGCCGCCATTCTGCACTGTATTTACTTCGTCAACAGCGTAGGAGACTGACACAGACGTGAAGAAATTATTGAATAAAGTCGTTATTTTTGCTTGTTTTTTGCGCACAAAAAGTAATCTCGTCGCTAAAATTATGGTTGTACCACTGTAGTCACATTAACTATTATAACAATATCTTTATTATGTTTCTGGACCTTGAAAGTGGTAGTCAAATGGGTCAGAACTTTCTCAGATTTCATCAAAAATATCTTAATTTGTGTTCTGAAGATGAACAAAGGTCTTACAGTTTTGGAACGACGTGAGGGTGAGTAAAAGTGAGGAAACTTACCGGAAAAGAAGTTCAGAAACCAGAACAAAGTTAACTTTTTGGAGTTGCTTTTAGAATCATAATATAGACAGTTTTTAAAGACTCACTAGGGTAATACATCAAAAACATTCAAGAACACAGTGTGGCAGCTTTTTAACGCATTTTAGGCTCCTGTCTGTTTCTCCCCACTATAAATGCCCTCAGATTTGTACCCCTTTGGTGCCTGAAAGAACATAGATGATTTTTTTCTCTCAAATTGTTCTTTTGAACTTTTTAGTGCTGTAGGACCCATGCCCGCACTTAATAAAGAAGGTGGAATTAAATGTGTGTGCGAGGGCCGTCTGGCTTATTCCGGCTCTGCTGGTGAGTATTGTTGCTTTGTGGACACATGTGAAAGAGGGGAATGAATAAAAAAAAATTTGGTCCTGGGTTTACTTTTAAAATGGTGGGTGCATCTTTGCACAAGCGTCTGAAAAGGCTCAAAAGATATATAGCATTTCTGTTATTAAGATGCTATCTAACAGGTTGAAGACCCCGCTAGAGTACATCACTCTACTCGTTCCTGCAACCTGTGCCATAGTTTACCACTAAGGCTGGGGATTGAGACAAATTTCACGATTCGATTCTATTTAGATTCACAAGCTTGTGATTTGGTTAATTCTGATTAAATTCGGTATAGATTATGGGTGTTTATCAGGTACAGTACATGGCAAATTTTCTCACAGACAAAAAAATATCTCAACTAATGCTGTTGGTACTACATTACTGGAATATTGATGGTTAAAATGAACTGATTTGTACTTAATTCAATCAATTAAATAAATGTATAAAAACGAATTAATCACATTTTCTTTTCTGTAATTAATTGTGTTTTTAATATTTTTATACTGTAATAATTTCACAGTTACTCTCCAAATGAATGTAGAACCAACTTAAAGACAGTATTTAAAAAAAAAAATTGTTGTAATGGCATCTTTTTTTGAATGAAGGCCATCACTGATACTAATACAGCTACTGATGTCTCTATGAAAAAAATTATTTTAAAAAATACATTTTTAATTTAATTGAACTTAAAACTATCTTCACATAAACCCATTACAATAAATGTCATATTTACCTGTAGTCTTCCTACCTGTCTAATAGGAAATATACTGCATAAATAATAAATGTAATATTAGTTAATCCTTATTAAAGCAAAAATGTTCTGTTACATTTGTTCTTTGATGCCATTGCCGAACATCTGACCTGCTGTTACGCACATCTCATCTCACAACTCTTTAAGTTCTTTTTTAAGACTTTATTTAACTCATTTAAGACTGCTCTTATGGGAATATTTGACAAAATTTGCATTTGGCATTATTCTTGTGTGTTATTGTTTGTTCAAGCACGAAAGAACTCGATTCCGGTTCATTGTCTGTGTGCACGATACTTGCGTGCATCTTTCTGTGCATCGTGTGTGTACTAGACATTCACAGACAGTGCGTTCTCTTTTGTCTTGTCACGCTTGAACGGTTTAAAAGGATTTGCTTGAATAGGAGCGTGATCATATAATGTAACGCTAGCCCAAGGACGACAGACAAAATGGATGCTGCGTTAATTGCGCTAAATATTTTATCGTGTTAAACTGAAAAAATGAATCGCATACGTTAACGCGCTCATTTTGACAGCACTAATAAAAACACTATGCACAATTACACACAATGCAGTTTAGAACTTTATATTATTTACATAAATATGTTTTTACTCCAATTCGTTTTTTGAAATTTAAACATTTAATTGGTGGCTGTCATAACTTGAAAGATTTATTCAAACATACATTGAATATTTAAAAAATATATACTGAATATGTAATATAGTGCATGTATTTACTCTAGCTCCTCTTTAAAATTCATTTTCTAGCTAACTAACGGGTTTATAAAGACTGAATGGCTTTTCTGAGGTAAATGTAACATTACATGACATTGATTACAAGCTGTTTTATTGACGTCTTTCTACGGTTGAAACACTGATTATGAGACTTGATATGTATTTCTGTAAGCTGTACTGTATCTTTTAACATACCTTCTGATGTTCATTCATGTTTATTTTGTGCTGTAAAGTCCAGTAGATCTCTTACCAGACTCTGTTTCATTACTGGCCTTTTTAAATAATGCATCATCGTTCAGTAGCGGTATCTCATTCAGCCTCTGACAGGTGTTGAATTAATCATAATTCTGCCTCAAGCTAATGAGAGACCATACCATTTGACCCCCTATTTCTGTCCAGAGTCCTTTAGTGTGTTTGAGATCATACTGTAGTTACATTGGGAGTAGGTAGTTATAGTCACTCTGGGTTAATAGCAGGCTGATACTAGTCTTGCTTTATATCACTCTAGAGTAAGTAAGGATTTGCTTTTTGGTCCTTTTGATGGCTTGTTGGCTTTTGTGAAAGGTTCAGACTGCAAGGTGCCTCCCAAAATGCCACTGTAACAAATCATGAAAATGATGAAATAATGATACTATGTGGAAATAATGATACTATGTGGTTGAAAAGACCATTTTGTGAAGCTTTTTCACACATGACAACTGCTCTCTCTGGCTTAGCGGTAGCACCAACACTGATTTGAATGTTCACTACTTGTCATAAATGTAATAGACATAGCCGAACGTTGTCATTTAGGAATAAGATCACATGGGTGTTTGAATCAAGATTTTAATCTTTTTCAATTTAATCTGGTTAAACATGTCATCAGAGAATGAGTGTTAATTAAGGCCATGTTCACACAGCAACAGAATATGGATATAGAAATATAGATATTGTCAAAAGTACCAACTTCGGGACCAGGGGCCTCATTTATAAAACTTTGCGTAGGATTTGCGTCAGAAGTGGCGCACGGATGAAACATAGGACGTGCGTACGCACAGATCCATCCATCCATCCATCCATCCATCCATCCATCCATCCATCCATCCATCCATCCATCCATCCATCCATCCATCCATCCATCCATCCATCCATCCATCCATCCATCCATCCATCCATCCATCCATCCATCCATCCATCCATCCATCCATCCATCCATCCATCCATCCATCCATCCATCCATCCATCCATCCATCCATCCATCCATCCATCCATCCATCCATCCATCCATCCATCCATCCATCCATCCATCCATCCATCCATCCATCCATCCATCCATCCATCCATCCATCCATCCATCCATCCATCCATCCATCCATCCATCCATCCATCCATCCATCCATCCATCCATCCATCCATCCATCCATCCATCCATCCATCCATCCATCCATCCATCCATCCATCCATCCATCCATCCATCCATCCATCCATCCATCCATCCATCCATCCATCCATCCATCCATCCATCCATCCATCCATCCATCCATCCATCCATCCATCCATCCATCCATCCATCCATCCATCCATCCATCCATCCATCCATCCATCCATCCATCCATCCATCCATCCATCCATCCATCCATCCATCCATCCATCCATCCATCCATCCATCCATCCATCCATCCATCCATCCATCCATCCATCCATCCATCCATCCATCCATCCATCCATCCATCCATCCATCCATCCATCCATCCATCCATCCATCCATCCATCCATCCATCCATCCATCCATCCATCCATCCATCCATCCATCCATCCATCCATCCATCCATCCATCCATCCATCCATCCATCCATCCATCCATCCATCCATCCATCCATCCATCCATCCATCCATCCATCCATCCATCCATCCATCCATCCATCCATCCATCCATCCATCCATCCATCCATCCATCCATCCATCCATCCATCCATCCATCCATCCATCCATCCATCCATCCATCCATCCATCCATCCATCCATCCATCCATCCATCCATCCATCCATCCATCCATCCATCCATCCATCCATCCATCCATCCATCCATCCATCCATCCATCCATCCATCCATCCATCCATCCATCCATCCATCCATCCATCCATCCATCCATCCATCCATCCATCCATCCATCCATCCATCCATCCATCCATCCATCCATCCATCCATCCATCCATCCATCCATCCATCCATCCATCCATCCATCCATCCATCCATCCATCCATCCATCCATCCATCCATCCATCCATCCATCCCATCCATCCCATCCAATCCATCCATCCCCAATCCCCCTAATTATCTGTCTATCTAATTGCATCTATATCTGCTCCGCCAGACGGACACATTGACGAGAATATCAGTTTCGTACATTAGCTATTTCGTTCTGTTTACCATATTATTTATGAGGATGAATTGCATAATATGCCAATATTATTGCAGAACAAATTTCACTTTTCTTTTTGCAAATATGTGTTAATTTGCATTTCTGTTGTAATTTTCGTTTGATTTTGTTTGTTTTGCACTGCAGATCGATCAAACGGGTGTTCGTGTAGGCTGTTAATTGTAAGACTTGCTTTGTGAAGTCTTCATGTTATATATAAGAGGCAGTATTGCCATTTCTTTTGCACAACGGTCTACAGTTTCACACACTTTCACGTGTTCCTTCCATCTGCCGACGGTGTCGCCATTTCTCATTTCACCCGTTTTTGTGCGTACGCCTGGGTCAGAGCTTGCGTGAAGGACCGCACATTTTCCCGTCAAGTTTGCTTTTTATAAATACCAATTATTGCGTAGAGAGCGGCGTACGCCTTCTTTTGTGCGTACGCAACGTTTATAAATGAGGCCCCAGGTCTGTACTGATATTTAAAAAATGTGACAATACCAGCATTTCCCTCTAGCATTTTTAGCTCTGTCTAATGTATTATTAAACACCTCTGATTGGCCGTTGTGTTCACTTGCTCAACATATATGTCTGAGATTGGCTACAATGATCAAAGCTTCAAAAACATGTTGTAAATACTAGACATCTTTGACACTCTTGCACAGATTTCTAACACTCACATTTTAAAATTTCAGTACCGACTTGGTACAGAAGTCTGTACTTTGACAACACTAACATAGACGGTGCGATATGGCGGAAAACGTCCCGCCTTCTAAATAAAAGAGCCAATCACCAGTTGGTAAAGTCAGCTACTGTTAAAAGTGCCTTAAAAAATGATTTTTTTTTAATGCTATTTGAGCATAAGAAACTACAGTTCATGTCAGATTTTGTTTCTGATTTGAACTATGTTATTCAGTTATGAGCTCGGCAAGCAGTTTTTGAGATTTCAGGATTCCCCCATTCAAACAGATAAGACTTGGTCTTGGATGCCCGAAATATCTGCCTGGAGGCTTTGCAAATATGGCCGCCGAGTGAATAGACTTTTCTTGATAGGGACTTTGGGTACTTGCATTCTCAAACAGTTTGGTTATTTACAGGAATGGCAACTGCATTCTGTAACTGACATTCTGTCAAGGCCGTAACATTTTTAGGACTCACAACCACATTCTCGAAAATCCTGCGCTGTGTGAATGGAATCGGACTGGGCAACTAGTTGTCCGTAACGTCATGCAACGCAAGAAAGCCGCTCTGCGCTGCACAAACACGTCTCTACTGTATGTTGCAGGTTTTCATATGGGGGTTTCGGTAACTTCCAGCAATGGAGATATGAGCTGTGCGTCAATTGAAGGTTTTAGATCACGTCACTATTCTCCTCTAGAGCTGCTCCCGTCAGTTTTGCGTTCAACGCTAGACTCAAATGCTCCGGTCTCCACCAAGATATAAAAGATGCTGTCGGTTAATGAAGATTTGACTGATGAACACACAACTCTATTGGACTTTTGCGTGTCTTTTCAGACAAGACAGTTTTGCTCCATGACATGTTTGATATTACTTTGATCACTCTCGCTATGGTTACTGGTAAGAGAATACAGGCTTGACCCCTGTTGCACGTTCATACAGACACTATCTGAGAATGTTGCTGTTTGAACGAGACATTTCGAGACTTACACCTGTAAATAAATATGATTGTCAATCCCAAAAACTGACAGTGTGAATGTAGCCTAAATGTCACTGTTTTTGGCAGAATAAATTTGTTTGCTGAAATTTCTGTGCTTATCGTTAATTATTTTTACGTTATGGCTGATAGTGAAGATGGTGAATTTGAAAATTAAAATTGTCTCAATCGTCATTTTAAATGGTGCATGTGGCACTATGTTCCATCACATTGTGCTCTATTTTTAAATGCAAGAACGAGTCAGCTGAACCAATTTCATTATTTCGGAGCAGAAACCACATTCACAGTGCTTTTTTTGTCTCAAAAACCATGGCTGGTTAACCAGTGGAGTGAATCCATGTGGTTACACAGCACACATGCACTTGTTTTAAAATCTTGTTGTCACAGAGTTGGTGTGATTAGTTGGCTGGGCCACACCAGGTCTACCCTCAAGCCCCGCATGTTGCGTTGTCCGGGCAACCTCCTTCAGCATTTTGTGTGCAGAGCTTAAATTTAATTACAGCTGGGTATTTTCTCTTTCTCCTATACAATGCAACTGTCAGTGGCCCATTTTTCCCTCCTCAAGCACAGAGGACCTGAGCCGGGTGTTTATCTTTGCGGGTGAAAAGAGCACGTCTCCCCTTCCAATGGGGCTCTGCTTTTTGGAGGAGTTTGTGTTTATGTGCATGTGAGAGATGATTTGTTTGTTTTTGATGGGCGGATGCTTGATACTTCAACTGTGGGCTAAATAGGTACATTATGCAAATTTGTCTCTGATGTTGTTTACCATCCATAGACTGACAGAAGGCCTTCATGATGACACTATCATCAAGGAACCAGTGCCAAATAAAACAGTTCAAGGTCCCTAAAAGGCTACCTGGTAGAGAGGGATGAATGTTTGCAGGCATTTTGAAGTGTTCCTTTTTTAAACTACAACATTTTGGTTTGGCTAGAATCTATTCAAGTATGGTGCTTCATTTCATGTTATGTCCGATAATGATAAATGGCCAATTTGTGGTGGTCAATGATCATTTTAAATGCTGCAAGTGGCATTTGGTTCTATTCTGCTGTGCTCTGTTTAAACGCAAGAATGCATCTATATATACATATATATTCGTGGTGGGCATAGATTCATTTTTTTAATCTAGATTAAATCCAAAATTAATCTAGATGAATCTAGATTAAAATGGCTCATTTGAATTCTGCCGAAGGCATTCAGAATATGTGTGCTTGTAAGTGATCGTTTGTCTTTTTGTAGTTTGAATAATAAATAACTTCTGTCCCTTTAAGACCTGACGCACACATGGATCCCAAACACTGTTCCTGTGAGCTGGTTACGACTGTGTTTACGTTAAAACTCACCAAGATGGGCATTGAGACATTTTTGAATGTATTTGACCATTAATAAGATGGAAAAAGGAGCTCATTTTTGCACTTGTATGTCAGAGGCGGACTGAATGAGAGGAGGCGGGTGCGTGTCACTCGCTGTCGGTCGGAGAGGAGAGCGCAGCTGATATCGATACTGTAGAAAATGAGTATTGTATCGTTTCAGATATTTCAGTATCGATACATAGCGAAATATCAATATTTTTGACAACACTAGCAGACATCCCAACCAAAGTCATTTCAGGGAGGTATACCGAAGACCACCCCACCGGGGTTTTTCCAACTTTTTTTTCACCCCCCACCCTACACAAAAAACAAACAAAATCAAAAAACATGAAAGGAGGAAAGGTATCCCAAAGATGACATTTCACCACAGAACATGACTTTACTTGTATAGTATATAATATAATATATAATATATCATTTCTATAGGCCTATGCAATTATTTGTAAAAAGTTATGTAGATCACTTTTACTATTTACATAAGCTGCTTATACTATTTATGTAAACTGCTTTTACCGTTGCAATTTCATTGCAACTTTCTAAGGTCTAAGGAGTTTGTTGTTTTCATGCCTTGGCAACTAGCCGACCTGAAAAATATGCACATGAAGTGAAACTTGTTTAACTCAACCATAACATGTCAGTTACAAACTGTACAGTGTGCAAGATTGTTATTATGTTTATACTTTATACTTTCGTTTTTTGGGGGCAGTCTCCCTCTGCCATGGAGCTCCAGTTTCTAGATACACTGAACTGATTCATTCGGTTCGGGAGAAGAGATTAAAGCCCGCCCACACTGACAACTGATTGGTTGACTTACCGAAACAGGTCAATCAGGATGCTCTCTGTCTTACATGCGCTTCATTAGGTGCACACACACGCAAGGTCTCTCGCGCTCTCTCCCTCTCTGCCCTGCGCGCGTGCACAGTCTGTGTCTCGCATGAGCGCTCTTGCTTGCTCGCTTTAGATTGCGGGAAAATTTTACTAATTTGCGGGCATCAGGGAGCCGCTATCAATATGCGGGAGACTCCTGGAACTTCCGGGAGACTTGGGATGTCTGCACTAGTAGGCATACACACAGGTTCGAATCTCACAGACTCGTTCTCTCGCCCCCTACAGTGCAATTCGGCTAGGTGTACATCCGCGCTAAAATATCAAGGTGAAAGTCATCATAGCTTGCGTAGTATAGACTCAGCTCCCAACCCAACTTTGAGAATAGATTAACGACGATATTTTTTTTATCGCCCAATAAGAGTCTTGCGTTAATGCAGCACGTTAACGCCGATAACGGCCCACCACTAATATATATATGCCTCCTAAAAATGTGTTCAGTCAGGGTCAGGTGAACCAATGCTCTCACTCAAATAGTTCTCAGGCATTCCATTAAGCAAACTCATCACCTTTTATGGTTAATACTTACACCTTTACTTACAGGTGGAGCACAGCCCAGGTAAGAAATTCTTCAGGCTTGTTACCTGGATTGATTTAGATAACCATTTTAAGGTCAGGTTCACTCAACAAAAACAAGTTTGTCTGCGTGGTTGTGTTCACATAAAGCCTCATCTAATAATTTACCTAACTTAGCCCTAAAGGGTGCATATTATTTACCTTAAAGTCAGCATGAAATAAATTCATCTATTTCAACTTTACAGTTTTTTTTGTAACCTTATCATTTTTAATCAAAAGATCATTAGCCGCTTTTCCACTGTCGGGCTAGTGCGAGCCAGGGCTTTCAACGGTCCAGGCTGCGCTAATAGCCTCAGACCTGTAGCACAGAGCCCAAAACCACACTGCATTTCCACCCTCGGGCTAGAAGCTCCACAGCGCTTCACTAAAACCCGCCCGTAACATGCCTCTCTGGAACAACGTCACACAAACCCATCATATCACCAACAAATGGTGAAGTTTTATCTGAAAGAAATTACTGGAAACTAGCGAGATTGTAAAACAAATATAATTAAAAGCAGCATTTTTGTTGATTATTTAAAGATTTAAAACCCAAGCATTGATGTTTTACAATATTAAGTGATACATGGATCATAAATAATTAATTTGCACCTTAGTCACACAAAAATAAAGTGGTATTTACCGTTAATTCACTAAAAAATTACACATATGTATAGAGTCGTGTCTGTTTATTTGTAGTCGCAGGACAATATGTTTACATCACATTTAGAAAGAACGGTCATTTCTACAAATTTTACACCAAAAATACAACCTGAGGAGCTTTAGCACTCTCTCCAGTGACAGTCCCAATACAGTTATATTTTCAGTCAGAGAAACAGAGGAAGCTCCCGAAAAACTGGAGTTGCTTTATTTTATGCACAGCTAAATATGGATATCAGACAGCATGGTATAAAGAGATGAGAACTACTGACAGATAAATACACCATTGATAGCCTAAATGATTTGTCTGGTTTCCGCAAGCGGTCATATTTTCGATTTTTACTATGGTAGTGCGCATAGTCTTTTGCATCACATATAAATATTTCTTAATTGTCTTATACGGTGATCAGAATCCACATAAGATCAGAAACAGAAGTTATTTCAAACACTTGCTGCTGCCTGAAATTGACTTTTGAGCTCAAGCCTGAGCTGACCAAAGTAATTGGTGAGCCAAAAAACCCTGCATGTTGGCCCAGAGGAAGCCTCGATGAGGCCCGATCAAGCCCCGGAAGTGAAAGTGGAAATACAACTGGCCCTGGCACGCACTAGCCCGCTTTGGTTTTATAATGAAAATTTTTATTAAAACATTTTTTTTTTTAAAAAGCTTTACATTTTACACGGTCACTTTGCTGAACAAACAAACAAACAAAAAAGCCTGCAATTTGCCATACTGTTAGTTCTGCAACACATTCAGTGTATGCAGACTAGGGGTGCTCCGATTGATCGGCAACCGATCTCGATCGGACGATAATCGCTTTGGGATGATTGATCGGCGGTCTCTAAAAAGGCCGATCTCATGAACCGATCGCAGCTGACGACACATAAACCCGCACCTGCAGTGAGAGCTAGGGGGCATGATATGCAGCGACACCGTCTCATTCTCTTTCCAGCGCGGGTAAAATAATTATAATGCTGAAGGTGAGGTACAATTCATATTTCTATATTAAATAACTTACGCAGTCATTTGAAAACTTTCTGTGGAATGTAAGTTCACAAACAGTGAACTCTCTCCCTCTCATAAAGGCAAGCTCAAATGGCTTCACATCAGCGCATCGCATGTGCACTAAAATCGAGCTGCACAGTTGACACAGGATTTGCCACTTTTCACAATCGAGGCAGTGTCGCATCGTCACTAAAGTTTATAATTTGCGTTTATTTTTAAGTCTTGCCAGTGTTCAAACCGCTCAGCACTCGCGCGCTCTCCAGACCGTGAGCGCGCGCACACACACACAGGCCATCTCACAAAAAGCTTGCGAGTACAAATTGCGCTGAAATGGTCAGATACACACAAATGTATGTACTAAATGACCGTCTTGACAAGTATGCACGTAAACCCCGTTGTGACTCGCGAGTGAACGTTTGTGCAGCTGTAATCGTATCCGTGTTCGCTCTTAAAGGGACAGATGTCGAATAAACTACTGCTGTCTCTGAGTTTCTCTTTGTCTTGTGGTGTTTGATGAACCTTTATGACACTCACTGCTCTTGAATGACTAACTTTTGCAACCTTAAGTGTAAGGATTAATCTAATTTAATGTATTCAGGGAAGACTAATATTAATTTACATTGATTTCTTATTAAATGTCTTTAGTATGTCTTACCTCAATACTAATGTTAGACCTACCTGAAAATTTGTTTTTAAAAACAAAAATGCACTGCATGATCAAATATTTAGGTGAGATAATTATATACATTTATTATATACATTTATTTGGGAAAGATGGCCTACAGTAGCCTTAAGTTATCTCATTTTCTAAAATAAACACTTGGTGGTTCTTCAAGATCTTGACTCTAGCCTATTTCTACAGTTTTTTTCTCTCAATACAGTTAATTTAGAGTTAGTTTCATTTCTACAAATGGTGCAAACTCTGCAAGATTATAGATAAAAGATTCCCATTCCCCTGCCATTCTGTGATCGGCAGTGATCGGCAATCGGCAGATCATGATCTTGGTGATCGGTAATCGGTGATCGGCCCCAAAAATGCTGATCGGAGCATCTCTAATGCAGACCTGTCAATAAGAACTAGTACCTTCTGATTCCTAAAGTTCTCTGTAACGTTTATTCATTCTCCATGCACATAAGCTGTCCAATCCTAACCAGGGGGATGCAACGAAAATACTAGGTTTGTAAGGCAAGAGTTCATTTAAATAGTTTCTCTGGTTGTCAAGTGTGCCGTCTCGGCTTGAATGTGTGCGCTTTGAAATGGTAATGCATCTGTAGGAGTGAAGGAAAAAACGCACGACAGCTCTCAGGTAACAGCAGTCACCAATGAGAATTGAATTGGGGTTGGTTGGGAAGCTTGGTTTTGGTAAAGTCACCTCTTTTAAACAGATTTAAGAGTGACTATTTGTGCTAAAATCACAACGTTAACCCTCCTAATTGGGCACAAAAACTGTGTAAGGATCAGTCCCGTCGAGTCTCTGTCTTTCGCCCTGAATGTGGGAATGTGTGAAATCTCTTTGACTGGAGAAGAAAGTTTTCCAAGATGCAGAGGGACTTGAATCCAGACATCTTGTGAAAGAAGCTCTGCTTGTATGTATCTGTGTCTTGGCCTGAGAGTTACAGAATGATTCCACAGGAGAAAGGATGAAGGAGAATAACGCTTCAATGAGACCCCAACTAAGGTGTCTACTAGGTTTCCATTCACTCACCCTCTGGCTATGCAAACGGCTTCTGATTGATTTTGTCTTGTAGACTGCAGTTATTGCATTAGTGTTGCCTTGGTGTTGATCACATGGTGTAGATCACATGGTCTATTGCAGAACTCCCAAAGGACCCTACTGTTTATCTTTCCCCAGCGATGGAGCTGCTGCATGTGTGTACTGCAAAACATAACACCATCATCCTCTCTACTTTTTGCTTAATTAATGGAACAAACCTCTCCCCGCAGCTGGAGACTGAATTAGCTCAGAGAGTTGTTTGCCCAGGTGAGGGTGTCTCAGAGCAGTCATCTCATTCCCACCATGCTGTTGTCTAAAACACCAAAGCAGGATACCAGTAAGCAAGTATATACATATTTGACATTTGCAATCGAGAATAGAAATATGTAATTACAGAGCTCCAATGCAATTATTGCCAGTGTGAAGGAGAGAGACTGTCAACAGTCGGGGCTTTCTGCCGTCCTACGGAGTGAAGCTCCCCATGGTGTAGCTGTACGGAGTGACATGTCACGGCATGCTTTCAGCCCACCATTTGCACCATGAGTGAAAGTAAAGCTATTTCTGCTTCATTAGAGTTGCGAATGACACCTCCGGAGCTTATATATTCTCAGGTAGAACACGGACATCAGTGTTGCCAGGTCTGCGAAACAAAACCAGCCCAAATGCTAATCAAAAACGCTTCAACCCGGACTACAAAAATAACCAGCGGCAACAGTGTAAAAGTAGCCCAATTTCATGCTACTACTGTGCCAATTCTGGATATCTTTGACGTCATCGACAATTTGGCATTTATGAAGTCCCACACAAGCCCAACATTTCTGCCCAATTAGTCTGTTCCTCAGTTTCTGTTTTCTGTTTAAGCAAAGAAGACCTTTGATATTAGATCCGTGGCTTAACGGTTGAGGCACGTGCCCCAACAAGTTGAGACTTGATGCTCGATGTCAGAAGTTGGCAATGTCAGTTTGACACAGATTGTTTTCTGGTCCAAATCGTTTTCTGTCTCTATTGTAGGCATGTGCCAGTATCAAATTTTTATGTTGCAGTTAATTGCTGAAGCTTTTATCACGGTATACGTTATTATCACGATATTTAAATAAGTTGCGAAAAAAGTGTTGTCATACTATAACAGGTTTAATAACTTTCTTATAACAAAAGAACCAAACATTTAAATAAAGCAATAAAGCAATACACAAAAATAATAATAATAAAAATACATTTTATTTGTAACGCACTTTACATTAAACAAAATGTCAGTGCTAAAGATTTAAAACAATAAAAAATAAATAAGAATAAATAATGAAAATTATTACAAATGTAGAAAGTAAACAAATATTTAAAACAGATTAAGTGCAAAAGAATTATAAAGAACAATAGGTAACACTTTACAGTAATGTCTCACCAGTTAATGCATTAACATTAACAAAGATCGAATAGCTACATTTTCACAGAAGTTATTCTTCTTTGATAATGTTAGTTTACAAAAGCAACTGTTTGTTAGTGTTAGCTCAGGTCCATTAAATAATACAGTTATAACTTTTGATTTTAATAATGTGTTATTAAATGCTGAAATGTACATTTAACTAAGATTAATAAATGCTTTAGAAGTGTTTTCATTGTCAGTTTGTTAATGAATGAACTAATGTTAAATAATGGAGCCTTATTGTAATGTGTGACTGAACAACAGTCAGAACATATTCAAACAATATCTAGGGCATGTAATTTAGTCCAGATTAAAATATAAAATGTTTAAGTTTGAAAATGAATAGCCTTAAGTCTTTAAGTATTAAGTAGGGATGTGACGGTGAGGAAATTTTCCCACCGTTTAATCGACGTGTGACAACACCGTTAATACTGGTATCACCGGCGGGGGCTTTTAACCGGAAGTAACATGCACACGACCGCCAACTAGCGCCAATTAGGTGGCGGGTTGCTTGAATTGTGGGTTCGTTAGCCTATTATTTTTTATGAAAAACACAAAAACAAAACAAATGACAAACTCCCTTAAATAGGATGTTTTACGTTTCGCTTTGAAACCAAATCTTCCGCTATCATCTCAGTCAGCTCCTTACTTTCTGATGAATGAAATCCGATGAATGACTCACGGTCGGGTCATGCTTTATTAAGCAGACACGTTCAGTTTTAATTTGTATTGTCTGTTCTCTAACTGAACTAAATTATTTTATTACTATATAAAAAAAAAAACGACGGTGGGGCAGTGCCACGGTGGGCAAGTGATGTAAGTGGTGTTGAGTCTGAACACCGGTAACACCGGCAACACTGACTATCATAGCAAGCCTAGTATTAGGTTATGTGATGACGAGCACCGTATCGTTTTGTTTACGAGGGTTACTGGGGAAACGGCTGCATTTCTGCTGTACCGCCCTCTGCTGCACGTCTCCTTCACTCGTTCCGCCATGTGCTCGGCTCATGCATGGTCTGTTTACATCAGTGCGCATTCCTCTTTGACGTGTTGTTCATTTTAAATGGTTGATGGGTAAAGTATTCTTAAAATGCATTCTAAAAATCGGAATAATTCGTAATAAATAATTATTCACGGTATTTTGCAAAGGATTGCAAATACAATGCAAATTTTTTTTCATTTTATTCATTTTTAAAATGTAATAATTTATTTGTAATAAACATTTTAAGTGGCCCATTAAAAAGTATTATTTATTTGTTCAATTATGTTTTTAAAACGATTCCGTTCATTTCTGAAGCTCATTCCACTCAGCACCGCACGCTCAACCCAGAATTCAATTTGTGACATGCTGGATAAAATATAGGTCTATCTGAAATAAATAGTTAGGGCTGCCCCTGACTAAAGTTTTTTTTATTTTCTAGTTGTTCATTTAAGCCGTTGTTCACGCTGCGCCGCTGCCTCCATGTCATTATTTGTTATAGGCTATACTATTTGCTTATTATTTATTAAATCCGGGCAATTTGGTTGATTAAACATAGATTAAAATTAAGATACAATTTTTTACAAAACGAAATTCACTTTAAAGAAAAGTTTTGTTTTGTTAAAAGCTTATTGAAGTGTTATTGAACTTATTGAAGACCCCGTCTTCTGACATTATGCATCTTATGTGTCCTGTTCACTTTTCAACGTAAATGAAATTAAAAAATAATATTTAAACTGAAACTAATTACGTGTTTTAATGGCTAGAAGTATAGTAGGCTACAGTACAGAGAAATGTCATGTCGTAGTGGGATTTGAGCGCACGTCATTTTACCGCTGAGCAGTTCATGAGTGAAGCTCCACTTTGCTGACATGCTCTGGTAAGGTAGGCAGGTTTTTTGCATTAATTTTTATTTCCTGTCGCTGTGCAAGCTCGTTTATTGTATATGACGGTGTAAACCTTTTATTTAAAGGTTTAATGTAGGCCACAGTCCATTGCATTACGATTGCAAGAAGAATCAACATTGGGAAAATTGTGATATTTGTTATATTTGTTGTTCTTTCGTGTTTAATAGACTCAACATTGTTTCTTATAAAAATGTGTTGACCATGCAAAAAAAAAAAGCTTTTAAACCGTTTAACTGATAGTATTAATCGGTCAAAATTCATACTATCGGTTAACGGTTAAACGGTCAATATGAGCATCCCTAGCCACTGGCAAAAGTTAGTCAATCCCTGTTTATAGGATATTGGATATTTAATTCTTCATGCTCATTTCCTCTATTTTTATATTTAGATTACCCTTGCCATCTTATGATCACTGGAGTTGATCTTTAAAACACTAAATAATTTAAAGGGTTAGTTCACCCAAAAATGAAAATGATGTCATTAATTACTCACCCTCATGTCGTTCGACACCTGTAAGACCTTCATCTTCGGAACACAAATGAAGATATTTCTGTTGAAAGCTGATGGCTGAGAAAGGCCTCAGATAGGCCTCCATTGGCATTCAGTACATTCACACTCACAAGACCCATAAAAGGCACTAAAAACGTCTTTACAAAGTCCATCTCACTACAGTGGCTCTACAATAATTTTAAGAAGCAACGACGATAGTTTTTGTGCGCAAAAAAAAAATCTAAATAACGACTTTATTCCACAAGTTCTTGTCTAGCGTTTTGGCCTCTGCCGTGAATTCACGAAGCACCACGACGCATGCGCGAGAATATGACGTTGCGCCGCCGTTCGGGAATCCATGAAATGCACACTTTAGTCCCATTTTGAGCACTACGCCGAGACCTAAAGCACGATCAATGTAGAATTCAACAGCTTAGATATATGCTTAGATACGGTGCGTCTTCCTCTGCTTGTAAACAAATCTCCTCCTCACTTCTGGGTCATGTGTCCGAACGCCGGATCTGCGTAATATTCTCGCGCATGTGGTGCTTTGTGAGTTCACGTCCGAGGCCTACATGGAAGACAAGAACTTGTGGAATAAAGTCATTATTTAGATTTTTTTTTGCGCACAAATTTTTTTTTTACGCTTCGTAAAATTATTGTGGAGCCACTGTAGTGAGATGGACTTTGTAACGGCGTTTTTAGTGCCTTTTATGGGTCTTGTGAGTGTGAATGTACTGAATGCCAATGGAGGCCTATCTGGTCTTACAGGTGTCGAACGACATGAGGGTGAGTAATTAATGACATAATTTTCATTTTTGAGTGAACTAACCCTATAATAACCCTTTTAAATGTAGGCTAATCTTGATCAAATCTCAAAATGAACATGTATTTTTCACACTGTTGTGGTGCCTAAATAGCATTTAAAACGTTTGTTTTAGTTTTTTCAGTGTTTTATTTGTCATTTATTTGGATAAAGTTGTAATGTTTTCTCCCTAGGAGATTGTAATCGTACCATCAGCGACTTGGTAAGATCACTCATAGTGAACGAACGCAGTCATCCTAGAGCCTCGCTACATCAATTATTTGGTTGCAGGTTTGGTTTACATTAATGCTGGTGTGTCATTGCTTGGGCTGGAGTGAATCATGGCTCTGTGCAGTGTAGGTGATTGTTGCATCATAGTTTGACAATTTTTTGTACATTATTTCATCTTGCTGAACTGTCAGCTCTTGTCCTTAGAGCACAATTATCTCTAAGCTGCCATCAGCATATCCCGCGCTAATACATAATTCATACTGGTTATGAGTGTTTATTTTATCGTAAAGCACAGCTGTTTCTGTAACATTCTCTCAGAGATGTTTTACACCTAAATGTGACCATGATAATAAGTGAATTTCTAATTTGTTATTATAAATTTGTGAATTTGGTCAATTTTGTCACATCTTTTTTCTTTTGATCAATGCATGTGTGAGACTGGTTAGTTAACTAGTCATTCAGGGGACTAGTTAATTGTGAAGATATGTAGTTTTACACATCCCATTATATGACGTTTAGCAAATCTTATCGTCTGTTACACACTCCCGTTCTCATTCTTTGGCTGCTGAATACAGTAGGCCTGCTTGAGTCTATTTATTTTCCCATGGCTATGTGGAATGCCGCGTGTCCCAGTCCAGGGATTCGCAGAAGGTCTGGAGGCCCTGCTAAACTCGACAGGGGACACACGGAAGCGCCTTCTAATGTGGGTCAGTGCGGATTTAGGGTGCACAGACAGCTCTGTGCTCGTCGTTCACCACACGGACATTCATTATGTAGATCATTTAATTTGAAACAAGCCTTGCTAATGCTTTTTAGACAGTATTTGCGTTGTAATCCTCCAGACCCAGAACTGCATGAACTCTATGGAGTTAACAGAAGGTTTTTTTTATTTTTCACACTTTTTGGGGAAATTCTGAGTGATGTGTGGCACAGTCAGATTTCATCAGTCCTTTAAAGCTGATTGTAACTGAAAGAAACTTAATTATGCAGTGTCATAATATGTTGTCCCAACTGTCAGCTCAGAAAGTGTGGGCGCTGGCAGCGTTTCAAGAGCATAATGGTGCCAACTGTTAGAATGCACCAGTATGGGGTACAGTAAGATGTTTTGTACTAATCATCAGATTTTTAAGATGTATAGGATGTTCGTAGCTCAATGATCAAGAAGCAGGCATGGTTGCAAGTTGAATTCCTGTTTAATTCCTTTAAGTCTATTATCAAACAGCTAATAATGATCACACATGCAATCTAACATGCAATAGTGCCTGTGTTGAATAGGCATAAATGTAAAATACAGTAGGACAGTGTTTAGTTCTGTGCAGTTGGTCTCATTATTTACTGTATAAATATGCACTACCATTCAGAGATTTAGAGTCGGTAAGAATTTTTTTTTCTTTTTTGGAAAGAAATTAATACTTTTGTTCTGCTCAGGTGGATTAAATTGATCATAAGTGGCAGTAAAGACTTTTATAATGTTACAAACGATTTCGGTTTCAAATAAATGTTGTTCTTTTGAATGCTTTGCGGTGCTTCACAGTTTCCCCAAAGAAATATTAAGCAGCACAACTGTTTTCAACATTGATAATCAATACGCATATTAGAATGATTTCTAATGGATCATGTGACACTGAAGACTGGAGTAACAATGCAAAAAATTCAGCTTTGTCACCACAGGAATAAATTAACTTTTAAAATATATTAAGATAGAAACCAGTATTTCACAATGTTACTGCTTTTACTGTATTTTTGATCAAATAAATTGGTGAACATAAGAGGCTGACAAACTATTAAGACTTTCTTTAGAACTAAAACTATAGAAATATGGGTTGACTAAATTCCTGTTTATTCAACGAGACACACGAGTCACGACCAGCAAATATTCTTGTATATTCAATGTCCCAATACATGTGATTCATTAAATTAACGTATTATTTAATGACATAATTAAAATGACGTACATGCCTCTAGATAGGATGCTTTTCTGTAAGATTTTCCTTTGCAATTCAGCTGTGATGTCGAGGCTGTGATTTGTTTTCCTTGATTTGTTTGCTCAAGTCCAAAGCCTTTCTCAAGGTCAGTTCACTGCTTTCATTGAAGATTAGAAAAATAAGTGCATTGAATGGACCTAATGCAATAGATTGAAAGGATATATTTAGACCAAGAGTGTTTTCAGTATTGAAATTTCAGGTAGCACAATACATGTTGTTGCTCTCTGGGAAATGATCATGTTGCTATGGTTTCCATGTTTTACCAGGGACAGTCTACCACTAAAACTGATTAAACCGATCTACATCATGCACTACGGTGAACCCACTGACTACAGCTACTTTAGTTAAATCAAACCAGTCAGAGACCTAAGCAATAAACCAAGCTCTTAGGAGAAAGGGTTCTATATAGAATCTTAAAGGGTTCTGTCAGGCACTTCATATATTTTAATATATTTTTTGGGATTTAGTAAAAAAAAAAAAAGTTTAATTCATTTTTAATTTCAATTAAATGTTTATTAATCTTGTAAGCATGCTTTATCTCTAGAAAAAAATAAAATCGACGCATTAAACATGAAAGTATTATGCACTCATCTGAGACATTTCTCCTTATACAGTACCTTTTTGCCATAAAGGATTGTTTAAAATTGAGTCAAGAACCCTAGGGATCTATACTGCGGCGGCGGTCTTTATCATCCTTGTTAGCTGGAGATCCTTGTGGAGACCCCGCTCTGAGCCAGTTACACACATACAGCAATACAGCACAGTATTTAATATTGGTAGCAGTCATGGCCTAATGGTTAGAGAGTCAGACTGGTAACCCGAATGTTGCGAGTTCGATTCTCAATACCACAGAAAATGGCTGCCCACTGCTCAGGGTGTGTGTAAACACGGTTTGCAGTGTGTGTGTGTGTGTGCGTGTGTGTTCACTACTCACTGCTCCTAATGTGTGTGCACTTACTTGAATGGGGTAAATGCAGAAGACAAATTACAAGTAATAATATATATATATATATTTTATATTTCAATGAACTAATTCATTTTCATGCTGTCAGCATGCTTATTAAAGCACCACCACTAAAAATCAGGGCCATACCCACCATTGAGGGCTCCGGTATTTTTCAGAGCTGTATATAATAAAAGTTGTGTAAATAATTGCCTAATATTTACTCTACTTTGGTGTTTCAACTCTACTTTTGGTGCATCACTGTTTTCGCCTGTCTTAGGCCAAACAGAGGGGTTTTGGAACAGGGGTGGAAAAACTGTGGCATCAACACGCTACTAAAGCAGGTGGTCTTCTTTGTCTTCTCTAGCTCAGCTCAACCAGGCATCACCCCCTTTTTTTTGGAATATTCCGTGGGCAGGGATTATTTAAATCAGTGACATTGGCTATGTAGCCAATAGCAATAGCTTCCCACTGTTTGCACATACTATTCTCCTACATTGCTTCTTTTATTTGTTTTGAAGAGCACACTTAATATTTATCCATTTCCGGAGATGACGAAGCGCATGAACCGTTATGCCATGCTGTGCTGCTTATATTTATCAAACAGTAAAAACACCTCTTTCTGCGCCCAAAATAAAGTGTCTGTGGTTGCGAGTATGAAGTGAGGACTGATGGGACTCCACTTTACAGACGATGAGTGGTAGGAGAATTTTAGAATAACACAAGTTATTTAACAACTACAGTTTGTTCCGCACGTCATACGTCATTACGCCATTGCTATGTCATAAAGTGCTTTGAAAAGTGATTTCTGTTAAAGAGAATAGGGACTACTACACATTCCTCCAGGGTTGCTGACATCACCAGCCCCAATATTTACATAAACCCCTCCTCCGAGAATATGAAATAAGGGGGGGAGAATATTTCATATTCTGAAATAAGAATATGAAATTTGTATCGCCGCAGGGAATAGTTGTTGTGGTAGCCTATAGTTAGTAGGCTGGAGTGTTGTTGCCAATGCCTACGAAATCAAAGAACGAGACAGACAGGGGTCGAAGGAGAAGAGTGGGAAATGTGACATAATGGACAATATTCGTCTGTATTTGCAATACAGGAGCCGCGGTTCAGCTGCACGAGACAAACACTGCCAGTGTAAGCCCTGCTGATCCACTGGAGCTCACAACTACGAAAATGCCAGATAAAATGTACAAATAGGCACTCTTTATATAAATAAACCACAGATTTGAGCTTTAAACAACTACATTATCGACTGAAAAAGTCTTAAAACTACGTTGCCACACATTAACGGTAGATTTTAACAAAAAAGACATGTAAACACAGCCCATTTCAGCCATTTCTCAACGAGACGAGCCGCTGGCAGAAGCCCCTCCTATGACACGAATTCGCATCTGTTGTGCAGTGAATGTCACGCGCGAACGAAGCGAGTAAACTCAAAATGTTCAAGCGTCCACCTTCGCGCGAATAGCGCGATTTATTCGCGCCCGGTGTGAACGCCGCATGAGACGGGCACGCGCGGCTCCCGCTGCACATTTCATGGAGGAAAGCAGACAGGAAAGCAAAAGTAACGGTGCCATTCAGTAGCGAGCACTATAGATCCGCAGTCTTTACTCTTGAGGACTGAACAGGTTCTGCTTGATCATCTTCACTAAAATTGTCTGGGTCTTATTCGGGCTCAAATTGGTATGGTTTTATTGACGCCATTGTACTACACAAAGCACAGGCTAGTAGCCTGAGGCTACCGGTAAAGGTAAGGGGCGTGACGTTTCAGACAAACGTGCACTAGGCGGTTAGTGAATCACAACACACTGGGCCAGCTAACCAATCTGAGCCCATTGCGTATATTTGAGGGACTGGCTTCATACAATCCGGAAACCATCAGACCGTTTTTACAAGGAGGGATAGAGCAGTGTAGAATAAAGGTAAAATATATGAAAAATAATGCAATTTTTAAAAAACGAAGCATGAACACATGTTACAGTGCACCCCACAAACACAATCAAGCCTTCGAAAGAGTGTGTTTTACCACCCCTTTAATTGTCTAAGAGAATGATTTGTAAAACTGAAATATCAGTTGACCTTATTTTTACTTTCTTACCTGACACTGACAAAAATGTATCAATCAAAGCTCAACTTTGGACATGATAGAGATACAGGGCAAGCTAAGGAGACTTGGGGTGCTTTCACACCTGAGCGTTTGTTTCGGAACCTGGTGCGTTTTCTCCCTTAGTGTGGTTAGTTTAGGCATATGTGAACTAGGCATGTGCCGGTATCAAATTTTCATGTTGCGGTTAATTGCTGAAGCTTTTATCGCGGTATACGGTATTATCACGATATTGAAATTCTTTGCAAAAAAGTGTTGTCATACTATAACAGGTTTAAAAACTTTCTTATTACAAAAAGAAACAAACATTTAAATACAATAAAGCAATACACAAAAATGTAGAACGTTAACAACTATTTAAAACAGATTAAAGTGCTAAAGAATTATAAAGAACAACAGGTAACACTTTACAATAACGTCTCACTAGTTAATGCATTAACATTAGCATACAGTTATTATTCTTTGATAATGTTAGTTAAAAAAAGCAACTGTTAGCTCAGGTCCATTAAATAATACAGTTACAACTTTTGATTTTAATAATGTGTTATTATTTTAATGAAATTTACATTTAACTAAGATTAATAAATGCTTTAGAAGTGTTTCCATTGTCAGTTTGTTAATGAATGAACTAATGTTAAATAATGGAGCCTTATTGTAAAGTGTGACTGAACTACAATCAGAACATATTCAAACAATATCTAGGCAATGTAATTTAGTCCAGATTAAAATATAAAATGTTTAAGTTTGAAAATGAATAGCCTTAAGTCTTTAAGTATTAGGTTATGTGATGAGCACCGTATCGTTTTGTTTATGAGGGTTACCGGGGAAACGGCTGCATTTCTGCTGTCCCGTCAGTGCCCTCTGCTGTCAGAGAGTGTGTTTTTCATTCAGCATCTTGTTCCACCATGTGCTCGGCTCATGCACGGTTTGTTTACATCAGTGCGTTCCTCTTTGGCATGTTGTTCATTTTAAATAGTTGATGGGTAAAGTATTCTTAATATGCATTCAAAAAATCTGAATAATTTGTAAGAAATAATGGACCCACTTTATATTAGGTGGCCTTAACTACTATGTACTAACATTTTAGTTAATCATTTGATACAATGCACTTATTGTGTACATACATGTTTTTACATTGTACTTAAATTTTTAAAAATACCTGCATGTAATTACGTTTGTAATTAATTTCTGTAGTTACATTTGTAATTACAGTTGACACTTCCCTTACACCTAACCCTACCCTTAAACTTCCCCATACCCCCACACCTGTCCCTAACCCTACCCGTATCCCAATAATCGCTCCGAGAACGCCTAAACGAGGCGGTGGTTTGCTTGAGATGTGAAAGCAATCCAACCCAACAGACCAAATTATTCATAATGGGAAATGTGCTATATAAATAGCAGTAGTGTCTGATTCTGTAAGTGAGTAATTCATAGTTGAAAACCAAAAGAGTTCCTCTTCACCTTAAAATGTTGTGTACTTGCAGTGTGTAACTGTAGTATATAATTATCAGCGGGAATGATGCTACATTCGTATTGTGTTTGTGTGTGTCTCGACAGTTACAAATAAAGCCACAATAAGCTCATGGAGCGAACTTGTCAATCATTAGGGTTGGTTACCGTTCACATTTTAACCGGTATCGGTACCTGAAATTCGGTACTTTTGGGATGTATACATAAATAACTGTAAAGAACCTGTAAGTAATTTATAAAAGTGTTATTGACATTATGCCAGAGCTGCCCTGGTCGCTGTCTGCCATTGTCTGTGATGTTTGAATACTGTAATATTTACTAGGCTACTAGGTACTTAAAGGTCCCGTTCTTCGTGTCTTTTTGAAGCTTTGATTGTGTTTACAGTGTGCAATATAACATGTGTTCATGTTTCGCGTGTAAAAAAACACAGTATTTTTAACACAATTTACTTATCTGTATAGCGCTGTTCTCACTGTCCTGAAAACGGCTGATGACTTCCTTTATTCTATGAAGTCCCTCCGTCAGAAATGCGTAACGAGTTCTGATTGTGCCAGCGGTTCCCGTGTTGTGATTGGACAGCAGCTTAGCGAACGTGGCCCGGTTCCTGTGTTGTGATTCGACAGCAGCTTAGCGCACGTGGAAAGGTCACGCCTCTTAACGGGAGATATATGCGCTTAATGATCTCTACAGCGTCCCTGGGAAAGCCAAACAAAGGTGATTTGACTCCGGGATGAAAATAACAGCGTCTCGACGACATGGCGACAAACACACTCAAACGCAACACTTCCTTTTCTCCACGCGACATGTCCTCTTCTCCACGTGGGACAGCAACAACACCACGCCCCCTTTTTTCGCGTAGTCTTGTGGGCCGAGGTTAATCTGTTCTACTGTTCTATCGACGTCATTTATGTAGGAAGTACCAGGATGTAGTCCAAGCCAGCCGTTCGCTGTAGGCTTTGAAAGGGAACTTCTGTTTAATAAAATATCTCGCTTGGCATTGAACTTTGAGCTTTATAATTTTACAGGTATTATTTATGCTCTAACAGCAACATTACACACTAACTAAAGTTTGAACAGTGGGATCACGAAGAACGGGACCTTTAATTGAATTCATAAAATCAACCATATAATTTTTTTCTTTTTAATTTCATTTCTATGAAAAGATTTCCTACAAATGATGTGTTATGTATTTTCTGGTTATCAAATGAAGACATAAGACATTAATGTAATTTATCTTTTAATTTAATGAAACTTTTTTTTTGTCAAACAAAGTGCTGCACAACTGAGCTTTATATGGTTAAAATTAAAACGAAGAAAAATTGTAATTTATAAAAATAAAACTTAAAAAAAAATTAAGTTTTGATAATGTATTATTACATTAGTGTTAGTTTTATTATTACATTGAGAAGTATAAATTCTACTGTACAACAGTCATTTATTTGTCAAGTTAGCCAAACTTTTATTTTGACGGGTTGCCATGAATACATTTTGAGTTTCTGTGTGTTTATGATATGACGGTAGTTTTTCATCACGGTAAAATACTGATGAAGTGACTCAGCGTGCGTTCATGTCCTCATATGAGAGGCAGAGATGTAAACATGCGACCTTCACGCGTGATTCTGAGTGAGTGATAGTGAGTGATAGTGAGTGATAGTGAGTGATAGTGAGTGATAGTGAGTGATAGTGAGTGAGTGGTAAACCCATAGACTGTAAACCGCGCGTCTACGCATTCATTCACACAGAGACACGCATGATTCGTATTTAAATGGTCTTTTTGTGGTTTAATATTCACAGACGCTAGTCTATATCACAATATGGGTTCTCAGGTACCGAAATTTGGTACAGATTGATTTAATGTGAATCTGTACTAGGTAGTACCGAGATAAGTATCGAGGTCGGTACCCAACCCTATCAATCATGTTGATGGATGACACAGAGGAAACTCAGACCAATAAGAGGGCAGTTGTACTTGCTAAACACATTTTGGTATGCTTTGAGAGGTTGCATTGTGAAAGCGAACCGAACCAAGAAGAAAATGCAACAACATTTGAAACAAAACAAACAATCTATAGGTGTGAAAATGCCCTTAGAGAAAAAGAAAGGGAGAAGGTGACAGGAAGAGCAGGTGACATAATTGCTGACATGGTTTTAAAGCTATTGTTATCCTTTTTTTGGCCTTCAACACATCTTAAAATGCACATAAGGAAATCAACATTTTCTCAGGGGAGCATACCTCCCTAGCAAGATCAATTTTGTGACCTTGGTAATTATAAAACCCTGCATACGGCCCTGCTAAACAGATCAAAATAAGAAATGCATTTATAAACTAGCCGGTGTCAGTATTCGGCTAGTTGGAGAAACTTCAACTAGTAGTCCAATGTGACCCATCTCGATTTTGAACCGTGCACAGTGTGTAAATTGGGAAAAGATACTGATGTTAGCTCTTTGCATTCAAAGTGTAATTAGACCACTACTGCTAAATTAATATCAAATGCTAATTATAGCTAATATTTAAGTATGGTCCCAGCTATATCCCTAATATTTTTGGAAACACATGCAGAGTGATGGAGAATGATCTGACTGTAAGCTGACACCAGCGCTCAATATTCTATCCATGTTCGGTGGCTGTTCGGTGTGTTGGAGGGTTGTCTGTCAGCAGAGCGTGTAGATGTCATTATGCTGCTATACTCGTCATTGTTTACTGCCGAGAGGAGGAAGGAGAGTGCTCTTTCTACAGTATTACATTGTTCCCGTGCCGAGCACTTAGTCATACTTGACTGCAGCTGCTCGCTGAGACCACTTGTTTAGAATAAACATTTTCAATCCAAAACAACTTTCTAGACACCAGCACAGATTGAAGTAGTCAGATATTCTGACCTGTGAACGGCACGGCTGATGTGCGTCGACGCAAAGTGCTTGTGCGCTAATGAATCCAGGTGTTAAAACTGATTTAAAGCCTAATTTATGTCATGTTGAAGCTTTCAGGAGTTTGCAGCGAGTACCTCCGACTCTGGGCCTCTTGTTAGTACATTTTTGCAACACTCTGAATGCATTTCTGATGCAGTTAATGACTGGTTTCAGAGGAAGAGGTGTTAAAGGGTCCACACGTAATTAAATTCTTTAGTGTTAGCACTGAAAATGGCTCTCGACAGTAAGATATTCTGGTAGTCATGTAAATGAAGGAGCTGTTTGTGTGTTTGCTGTCGTTGATTGAGCCCTTGCATTTTGTATTATTAAATATTTCTATTATGCATATTTTTATTGTGCTTTCAACTACCAATAATAGTGTGGAAAGGCAGATGCTCACAGTTAAAAGGGTTAATCACCTGTTTGGTCACCTGTAGATTGTGCATTTACATTGGCTGGACAAGCCTGTAAATAATATAATAAATATTATAATATAATATAAACTAATAGATAGATAATTAATTGAACATAATGTACATATAAATATATATTTAATACGTAATACATATAAATTACATTTTTAATTAAAATACCTAAAATAAATTTAAGGAATGTTAGTTCTAAAACTATTATATTGTAACATTTTCAGAAAAAAAGAAATGGCCCACCCAACAGCTTCAACTCTTCTGGGAAGGCTTTCCACAAGGTTTAGGAGTGTGTTTATGGGATTTTTTTCACTGTTCTTCTAGAAACACATTTGTGAGGTCAGGCACTGATGTTGGACGAGAAGGCCTGGCTCGCAGTCTCAGTTCTAATTCATCCAAAAGGTGTTCTATTGGGTTGAGGTCAGGACTCCACACCAAACTTGCAGGCCAGTCAAGTTCCTCCACACCAAACTCGCTCATCCATGTCTTTACCTTGCTTTGTGCACTGGTGAGCAGTCATGTTGGAACAGAAAGGGGCCATCGCCAAACTGTTCCCACAAAATTGGGAGCATGAAATTGTCCTAAATGTCTTGGTATGCAGAAGCATTAAGAGCTCTTTCACTGGAACTAAAAACAACCCCACACCATAATCCCCCCACCACCAAACTTTACACTTGGCACAATGCAGTCAGGAAAGTACCGTTCTCCTGGCAACCGTAAATTCATGTATTTATGAATGATATAAAATAATTAATACATTTTATTATAAAATCCTATAATCCTATATTTTCTTTATCTTAATATTTTTATTTAATTATTATTTTTAAGACCACTTAGATTTGCATAATGCTATATTGTATCTTAAGCTTCTCTTGAACTCTTTCTGTTTCCCTGGCAGTAGAACGTAAACAAGTCAAGTGTCTGATTAAGTCTGTATTTATAGCTTTCAATTCAACCGCATTAGTCCCTATTGGGTGCTAGTTTGTTTATTTATTTATTTAGTGTTTGTTTACCACACTCATGTGACTGATTTCTTTTTTTCTTTTGCAGAGGAAATAAAGGCGGAATCTGAGAAATTAAGGTAAGTCGATATCTTATGCCACACCCCAGCTGTTGAGATATTGAATGTGTATTTCAAATCTTCCTTCATTGTTGTCAAGTTCAATGCTTGTAATGCAGCACTGACATTTTCCAGAGAGTAACCACACGCGGCCCCTTTGTGTTTTGTCTGCTGCCCTGCCTTCTTTGTGATTTGTGAGTGTGTGCTCAGTGCCAGTGAAAAACACCCCTCACAGCCTGTGTTGTTAATGTGCTTGGAGACCTTGCTGTGTGTCTAGGACACAGGAATGAGACGCACTGTGCTCAGGGCTCTCTGCAGGGCCAGGGCAGCCCGTTCTAAAGTCCTACCTCACCTCCCTCAGCCCTTGATCTTAGAGACAGCATTGCATTCACCCTCTACATCCATTCATTCACAGCTCACCTGATTCACCCCATCTGTCTCGCTTTCATTTCCATATCCTTGTCTTTTGGTATTTCTCTCCTTTGTTGTTTACAGATTTCTGTTTTGAAGCAAGGAGCACTCCTTCCAAACCGTGGTTCTATATATTTTTTTTAAAAAATTTTTTTTAATCTTTGTGAAAATGAATCTTTAACTACACTTTTTTTTCTTAGAAACATATTAGTGTGTCAAATTGATGGATTCATTGAGTTATTTGTACTGATTCGTCTTGATTCAAATAGTCTTTTTGACTAATTCATAAAAAACAGCCCATTGAAATAATTAGAAAATGAACAGCATTTAATTGTGTGTGTGTGTGTGTGTGTGTGTGTGTGTGTGTGTGTGTGTGTGTGTGTGTGTGTGTAACACAGCAATTAAATGCTGTTCATTTTCTAATTACACACACACACACACACACACACACACACACACACACACACACACACACACACACACACACACACACACACACACACACACACACTACCATTCATACTTGAAAGTAATTTATGGTCACCAAGTTTGCATTAATTTGATCAAAAATACAGTAAAACAATTATATTTTGAAATATAACAATTCATAATAATGGATTTCAGCAGCCATGATACTACATGATACAGCCGCTTATCGTGTGTGTGTGCATTGCAATGTGATTTCAAACATTTTCAATTGCAAGATGATGCGAAGGAGAATTCAATTCTTTTAATAATGTTTGAAATTTATACTATTTATTCCAGTAGGTTTTTTTTACCATGGTATTTTTTGTTAAAACCATAGTAAAATGTTAGTGTTCTTTAGGCTTCTGATTTTTTTTGTAGGCTGCTGATTTTTGTTCATGAAAATCAGCTGACAAAACGTTTTGCCAAAAGACACAGAATAAATACAGTTTAACTAAATGTTTTTACCTTACCGGAATCGAAACTGGAAATCGATAGGAATCAGAATCGATAAGCAAAATTGTAATCGCTAAAATTCAAACGATACCCAACCCTAGTTTTCAGTGTCACATGATCCTTCAGAAATCATTCTAATATGCTGATGCCGTTGTGCAGTAGATTTATTTTTTTGTAGATTTATTATTTTGTATCGCCGCGGGAAATAGTTGTTGTGGTAGGCTAGTTAGTAGGCTGGAGTGTTGTTGCCAATGCCGAAGAAACGCTGTTATTTTCATCCGGATTGCAGGTCCACTTTGTTCAGCCTTCCTAGGGACGGGGGTGTGTTGCAGTGTGTTTAACATTCAACATGTTATATGCATGTGTGTATGAGACAGAGGGGAACACGGTCGCATTTACAGCAGATATATGCTGCCCATCATAAATCAAAGCATGAGATAAGACAGGGGTTGGAGGAGAAGACCGGAAAATGTGACATAATAGACAATATTCGTCTGTATTTGCAATACACAATCTCACGGAGGAAAGCTTCCACAATCTTCACGAATTCAATGCAGGATTCTTACAACGGCTTCTCCTGAAAGATGGATTTAAGATGGCAAATTTACAGGCCACAACCTGTAAGTATGATTTATTTTTCGTCGATGTGTTTTCCTGTAATAGTTCGTATTGTTAATTGTACGTTGTAGCAAGGAAGTACACAGATGACAACGCTCATTTGGCTCTGCAAACCAGTTTGTTAAATGCTCATTCATACTTTACATTATATGACAAACACCTAACGTTACAAACTTTTTAAAATCTCAACAGCGAACTTGGAATTAGTGTAAATTATTCTTTGATTAGAGCTTTTATGTATTGTTTATCTACAGGCATGCTAAACATAGTTCTGTGTTTGATTTGAATACTATAGTAAAGCCAATGTTTAGTGTTCGTTCTTGCGACAGATATTTGGCAAATCGTTCTAAAAATACAAAAGTAACAGTGCCATTCAGTAGCGATCACTCACTATAGATCCGCAGTCTTTACTCTTGAGGACTGAACAGGTTCTGCTCGATCATCTTCACTAAAATTGTCTGGGTCTGATTCGGGCTCAAATTGGTATGGTTTATTGACGCCATTGTACTACCCAAAGCACAGACTACCGGTAAAGGTAAGGGGCGTGACGTTTCAGACAAACGTGCACTAGGTGGTTAGTGAATCACAACACACTGGGCCAGCTAACCAATCTGAGCCCATTGCGTATTTTTGAGGGACAACCCGGAAACCATCAGACCGTTTTTACAAGGAGGGACAGAGAATAAAGGTAAAATATATGAAAAATAATGCAATTTTTTAAAAACGAAGCATGAACACATGTTACAGTGTACCCCACAAACACAATCAAGACAAACACAATCATCAGAATGTGTTTTACCACCCCTTTAAGATTTTGAAAATGCCATATTCATGCTTTTCGTGATATTCATCAAGAACGTTTGGGTTCAATGCAGGTTAAGCTCTATCAACTGTATCTGTGCATAATGTCGATTACCACAGGAAATGCATTTCTTTGGGACCCTGGAATTTTCAAACATTTAAATACACACTGATTGCCTTATACATATTAACATACAGTATATCTGAAGCTATATACAGCAACTCATCACTATGCATCATTAAAGGATTAGTTCACTTTAAAATTAAAATTCCCTGATATTTTACTCACCCCCATCTCATCCAAGATGTTCATGTCTTTCTTTCTTCACTTTTAGGAAAACATTCCAGGATTTTTCTTCACATATTGGTTTTCCATTGCAACCAAAATGTTGAAGGTCCAAATCAGTGCAGTTTCAAAGGTCTTCGAAGGGCTTAGGGAATAGGAATAGGGTCTTATCTAATGAAGCGATCTGTCATTTTCAAAAAAATGTTTTTAAATAAATATAATTTATAGCCAAAATTGCTCATCTTGAGTTGCGACGTACTAGTGATTGCACAATCACAACGAAAACGTCACACTAGACGTAGGCAGAAGTACCGCCCGTGTTTACAACATGCACACGCAAAGACTAATACAAATGCCCTTTAGCAAAAAAAAAAGGTAAAACAATGATGTCAGACGATTTTGAAGTTGAAGATGAAGTGTTTTTTGGTAAAGGAAGTTTTTTTTAGTCCTCACATGGTTGCTTGGGGCGGTACTTCTATCTAAGTCTAGTGTGATGTTTTCGACATGATTTGCCCAATCACTAGCAAGCACGTCGCAGAGCAGCGCAAAACGAGCAATTTAAGTTAAAAAGTATATTTATTTGTAAATTATTATTTTTTTAAATGACAGAACGTTTCACTAGATAAGAGCCTATTTCTCGTCTGGGATCGCGCAGAGCATTTTAAGCCCTTCGAAGACCTTTGAAACTGCATTGATTTGGAACTTGAACATTTTGGCTGCAATTGAAAACCAATATGTGAAGAAAAATCCTGCAATGTTTTACTCAAAAAAACTGGACCCACTTTATATTAGGTGGCCTTAACTACTATGTACTAATATTTTAATTAATAATTTGATACAATGCACTTATTGTGTACATCCATGCTTTTACATTGTACTTACATTTAAAAAAATGCCTGCATGTAATTACGTCTGTAATTAATTTCTGTAGTTACATTTGTAATTACACAGTTGACACTTCCCTTACACCTAACCTACCCTTAAACTTACCCACACCACCACACATGTCCAATACAATTTGAACTCCGTAAGTACATTGTACTTATTTTTAAATGTAAGTACATAGTACTTAAGGCCACCTAATCTAAAGTGGGGCCAAAAAACTTTCTTTTTGACTGAAGAAAGACAGACATGAACATCTTGGATGAGATGGGTAAAAAATATCAGGACATTTTCATTTTGAAGTGAACTAATCCTTTAAACGGTAAAAAGGTACGAGCTGGAAAATTCAGCCTTTTCTCTTACCTCATAGTCTTCCTTTGTTAAATGCATTTTTACAAATTGAAGCACGTTCAAAAATATTTTCTGTGGAAATCAGTATGCCACAAATGCTCTCATAAGATCTTAAATAGTATCTTTTAAAAGAGCACTAAAGATGATTCTCTCTTGATGTCTCGTCGCTGCACAATGCTTACGGCTATTTGTGCTCTGCCTGATTACCAACTTGGTTTAACTCTATGGCAATAAGAGTCCTCTGGAGGGTTTGTTTTGGTGAGGGCAGAGAGAGAGAAACAGGGAGAGTTCAGGCTAAATGAGAGATGTGTGAGGTAATCTCTGGACCCGGTGGAACTCTAGTCTTTTCCCTTGTAGCTTGGCTACAGCTCAATTTATGTCAATTATAAATATGAGCTAGCTAATCCCTCCACAGACAGATTAATGAGATTGAATGAAGGAGAAGTGAAGAGAGGAGAGGAGGGAAATAGAGCCGGGCCAATGGGAAGAGGTTTATTATACTGTAGTAGCCTCCCGCTGACTCAGCCTGAGACGCGCCAGCTAACTCCGACCTCATGGGCATCAGTGGTTCCATGAAGAACCTTTAACATTCATGGGAAGCTTTCCACTGCACAAAAGGTTGTTTATAGAGGAAAAGGAAAAATATTGTTCACTTAAAGGTTCTTTGGGAACCCAAAATGGTTCTCCTATGTCGTTGTTGCCAAAACCTCCTTTTGGAACCTTAAGTGTACAACGCTACAATGTTTTAGTTTTTCCTATAACATTTTGTTTTCACAGTTACCGATTCATTCAATGATTTAGACTGATGTGTTGGATTCAGAATGGTTCAGCAAACGATTCAACTTATTAATTTACATATTTATAAAATTCACCATTCGAGTTTGTATACGACATAACAGTAAGCATAATTTTTGTACTGTCTGTTCATTTTGTGTATGATACAAGCTTCAAATTTACAAAAAATCTTCATGAAGAAGAGAAATTCTGTGGAGTTCGTATTTTCTTTAGAACATTTTTTCTTATAGAATATTTTTGGGCTTTATCTGAGTGTATAGCGGTTCTTGTCTAATATCTCTAGGAATATTAATATTTATTATATGTAGCTAGTGTTAGGTTTTAGTGCTTAATATTTGAAACAACCCAATAAATTAATTAAACATCTTTCTTGTCTCAACTTTAAGAGAGGTTGATGGACTTCCTGTGTATTTACAGGAAATCAGATTCTTCATAAGTTTTGTCTTTAGAACAATATTAAAAAAGACAGACAAGAATACAACGTTTTCGAAGAAATTTTCTTGAGCTAGAAAAAAAACGAAGAAAATAACAGTTAAGAATAATTGTATTCTTAATAATAGTTTGCGAATCTGGCCCCCCAGTTCTTTTTAATGAAAAAGTTTCATAAAAGAGTCCTGAACTTGTTTGTTGAGTTAGTGGTTTTAATCAGACTCACTTAGTCAGTGAATCATTCAAAGTCATTACTGAGTTCACTCACTAAACCACAAATATTTTTTGGGTTATGTCCTTTTATGTGATCACTTTAAGTTTGTGAGACCTAAATCAGTCTGTTTACTGACTGACTTGTATGACAACTTGTAATTAAAGATACATATTCACACAACAGAGTTTTGTTGTAATAAACATGTTGGAAAATAACATATTGGAATCATAATCAGCCATAATCAACCCATCAAAATACTCTGATTTGAGGCACTCTAATCTCAAATGCTACATAGTATGGATAGCATGCAAAAGAACCCCTTCCGTTCCTTTGCTCTCTTTCACTCTCTCTTTATCATGTTACTTCCTTTAGTGCTCCATTTTACTCTTCATCATTCTACTCTACTCAATTCCATTCTTTTTATCTCCCCCATCCTCCTCCCTGTGTCCCACTGCTCTCATCAACTCGTCTTGCTGAAGGAAATCATAAGGCTCCGTCCTAGCTAAACCACAGCAGTCCCAACTTAACCTGGCGCCTGTCCAATTTCAATGCTCATCTCAAGTGGCTCAATATAAAGCAAGAGTTTGCAGTCTATATAAGCATACAGTACCTGTCAAAAGTTTGGAAACATTACAATTTGTTTATGTTTTTGAAAGTAGTCTCTTATGGCTGCATTTATTTAATCAAGAATACAGTAAAAACAGTAATATTGTGAAATATACCATTTAAAATAATTTTCTATTTTAATAAATGTAATGGGATGACAAATCAGAATTTTCAGCATCCATTATGCTCAATAAACATTTCTTATTATTATCAAATTTTTTGTGGAAACAATAGCTGTGTTTATATTACCCTTCAAATTGCGCAAATTGAAAATGTGAAAAATATGCCCAATGGAAACGCGTACATTTTGCAAAAACTCCCATATATAGCAAAAAAGTTTTTACGCTTGCACGAGGTGGTTTTCCAGGCAATTCGAAAAAGGAATATTTCGCAAACCTGTAATGGGAAAAAAAGAATTTCCACATGTACAGGTCACCCGATGTATGTAAAAGTCACATGATCATTCTATATCCACAGTTCCTCTGTGAAATCGTGTACTATAACCTCCCAGAAATACCTCATATGTGGCAGCTTCCAAGTATAAGGGGCTTTCCTTACCTTTAATGCTTGGATAACACACCTACGTCTCCCAACATCCAATGCCATGATTTTTGGAAAACTGTAATGGAAGCCAGGCTATTGGTACCATTCAAACATTTGTGGTAAGATTTAAAAAAAGTAAAAAATAATACTTTTATTTATCAAGGATGCATTAAATTGATCAAAAGTTACAGTAAAGACATTTATAATGTTACAAAAGATTTATATTTAATAAAAGCTTAATAAATACATTTAGGCATAATAAATGCAAATAAATGCTGTTCATTGAACTTTCTTTTCATCAATGAATCCTGGAAAAAGTATCACCATTTCCACAAAAATATTAAGCAGCAATGTTTTCAACTTTGATAATAAGAAATGTTTTTTTGATCGGCAAATCAGCATATTAGAATGATTTCTGAAGCATCATGTGACACTGAAGACTGGAGTAATGATGCTGAAAATTCAGCTTTGTCATCACAAGAATAAATGTTAAAATATTAAAATACAATACAGTTATTTTAATTTGTAATAATATTTCACAATATTAATGTTTTTTTACTGTATTTTTGATTAAATAAATGCAACCTTGTTGAGCATAAGAGACTTCTTTCAAAAACAAAAAAAATATAATATTTCCAAACATTTGACTGGTACTATATAAAAAAGTATATTCAATGCATTACTCATCAGCCATAATACATTGTCATATCTTATATTATCTTAAGTTGGGAGCTTTTTGCAGCTAACATTGATGTGCAATTAATTGCAATATATTCAATTAATTAATCAGCATATCATGTAGTTAATTTGGTTGAAGTGATTGTCAGCCCCTATTCAGTTAAAGTGATGGACGCTTTTATTTTTGTTTTGTAGCCCACCGGCTGGGGACAACAAGTCAAGTTCCAGTACTCTGCCGCCAATCAAATCCAAGACCAACTTCATTGAAGCAGATAAGTACTTCCTGCCGTTTGAGTTGGCCTGTCAGTCCAAATGTCCGCGCATCGTCATCACCTCTCTAGACTGTTTACAGGTCAGTAGTGCCTTACAACGAACTCACAACAGGATGTTTCTTATGATGAGGATGTTTCATCTCATACGCTGTGTTCATGATTTTTCAGAAACTCATAGCATATGGTCACCTGACGGGGAGTGCTCCAGACAACACAACCCCAGGAAAAAAGCTCATCGACAGGATCATAGAGACTATATGTGGCTGTTTCCAAGGACCACAGACGGATGAAGGCATCCAGTTGCAAATTATAAAGGTCAAATATTTTTATGGCTGATTGCTCACAAACATGTGGAGTAAATAATGCCACGTTTTGGTTTTTAAATTCAGAAACAATGCTAGCTGTAGGGTATATGGGTGATGTTCATACAGGAACATCAATATTGCAATATTATAGTACATCTCGAAGGTATAACAGAAGTATCTTCAATAAGATAAATATTAGATAAAAATGTCACATCTCATCCTAACTACACGCGACGTGTTAAGATTCCAGCGACAAGCAACATGTCTGTCCACACCAGACGTGACTACGAGATGCGACAAATCAATCAAAAACCACAGCCAATCAGAACTCTCGTAGCAAGTGTACGGCACCAGAGATTAATCTTGATGGCACTCGCAAGGAAATGGATTAGTACATAATCAAATTCACAAATATTACACCATTTAAACATTACTAAAATACATACTGAGTTACTAAAACAAATCTTTGTCATAGAATATACTTGTTTGTTCACAGTTTGAACGTTCTTGTTTCCATTTGTTTCATTTTAAGTTCTGAGGTGAATTATCCATTGTTGCTTTTAGTACAACTGCTTTACAAAGCTGGGAGCACTAAATGATCATTCAAAGTCACATTACACATTTTTAACTTTAAATAAAGCACATAAACACTACCCGAGATGATCATTGCCATGTTTTGTGTTGTTCTTTCAGCCGCAGATTCGTCGCGTGTCGCCATCGCGGCTGGTTAGGACAAAAACACTAATTAACATGGAAAAGATACCTTTTATTGCGCAGTGTCGCATGTAGTTAGGACACGGTGAAAGATGCACATTCAAATTATACAAAAAAAACTTTCCAGCAGAGAGAAAGTGATCTGAAATACAAAGGATCAACACATAAAAATGAACAAAAAAAAAACTTGTATAGAGCAAATAAGCAAATCTTATGTATTTTGAGTATGTAATAGACCTGCACGATATGGATGAATTAAGAATAACTTTTTTTTGTGTGTTTCAAACAGAGATTACGATTCTCCCATGATTCTAAACAGACAACTAAACAAAATAATATGTAATTTACTAGAGCGAATTGCTGCAGTCTATTTAAAATTTGAATAAATTAATGAATGATTCAATGACAATCAGCGTTTTTTTAACAAATCTCTTAAAGGGGTCATGAACTGCAAAATAAATTTTATGATATATAAGCTTTTAACTTTTGATATATAAGAGGTCATCATACTATAAGAATATCCTTAAGTTTCAGAACTGAAAAATACTTTTTGTTGATCCCAAAAAAAAGCTTTTACTGTAACCAAGCCCGACAAACAATGATCTATGATAGGTGAAAGACCGCCACTGCAGAAGAAAATCAACACCTACTTCATCATTGCAACTTTGGCCCCGCCCTACTGGCGTGTTAGTGAGATGACAAGGAGAGAAGATCAAAACAGGATCACTGGACTAAAAATAACATTACCTTCCAAAGGATCCTAATGCTAGAAATTTGGTTATTTATTTTCAACAATGTGAATGTCTCCGTTGAGCATTACTCGACTGTAATGCGACAACATGCAAGTCACCATGTTAATTCTAATGCCTGATCTGTGACCACCAGTGATTTCTGATATGTAATGATTCATGTACAGTCAGATGTTCTTTGTCTATGTGTCAGAAATCAAACCAGTGGCTAAATGGTCAACTTCACATTGTGTCTCTTAGTAGGATGAAAATAATCTGTTATTTAAACTGATTAAATTATACATAGAAAGCGATCAAAGAACGTCGCTGGAGCTGTCAATCAAACAGCACAAGTTTATCAGTGACTGAGTTCTGGATTCTCACCAATACTCCAGGAACAATCAACGAATGTCTTGTTTACATTGTGTTTGCTCTGTTAGTTATGATGAAAGCGTACATGGGCAGAAATCGAGTTGAAATGATGAGAGCACCGCATTCATGCGCTCAACATGTATTTGATAGGCTACAATGCTCATCACTGCAACCTTTCATGACCCCTTTAAATAAATGATTCAATGACAAATACATTTTTTACAGTAACTTGTCACAACCTATCGTTACAACCGTTATTTGGAGCGCCATGTCACTTTCCAGAGGTGATTTACTCTTCCGTGGACATCAGTGTTCTTTTCTGATAATATGAACACAGAAATAAGGATACTATGTGGTTGAAAAGACACATCTTTTTCACACATATACTGCTCTCTCTGGCTCAGCAGCAACACAAAATTCAAACAGATTTGAATGATCCGGTGTGATTTTGTCAAAGGTTTAATAGACACAGGCGAATCGTTGTCGTTTAGGAACGAGATCGCAACCTTTTAATGATTAATCGTGCAGCTCTAGTATGTAGGTACATCTCTCTGATTCTTTATGTGGAACTGCCCTAACCTGTAGTGCTCAGATTTCCATAGCGTCATTTGCCTAAGCTATTGTTTTACAAATCTCATTGTGGAATGTAGAGCAGCAGGACAAGCACGGCTTCTGAAAGCTGCTGAACTCCTTCATATGGCCGCATGTCAAGCTTAATCTGTTTGAACTTTACTGAGATACCCGCAGCTAAAGTAATAAATAATAACGCTCCCATATTGTCTGGATACATTCCTAGGATTTATCTCTACAGTTGTGGCTTAACTTTCTCTGCGGTGACATTTGTGTTTGTTTGTCTTTGCTCCGGCCCCCGACAGGCCTTGCTCACAGCCGTGACCTCGCAGCAAATAGAGATCCATGAAGGTACGGTGCTGCAGGCCGTAAGAACGTGCTACAACATCTATCTGGCCAGTAAGAACCTCATCAACCAGACCACGGCCAAAGCCACCCTCACGCAGATGCTGAATGTGATATTCGCCCGCATGGAGAACCAAGCAGTGAGTGCATTTGACACTTCTCCTGTGGTAATATGGGGAAATGACATCCTGATCTAACATCTCTTCTTTCTTTTTGGTTGATGCCTCTCCTCCTCCTCCCCCCCTCAAAATATAGCTTACAAATCACAAGATCAGTTGGTCTTTGGCATCAAGAAAGCGAGATCGTCAGGTAAAGAGTGACAGGACTGCCTTGAAATTTGCTTGATCTGAAGTATTTTTCTGGTTTGTGTACATCAGCTTCATCCGTCACTCTCGCACTTTGTTTCTCTCTCCGATCTCTCTCAGACGTCTAGCTCCAGTCTGCTTGCCTTGGCTTCATTGCGTTTTTGCCTGCTGTCGTCCCCTCCATGACAAATGAGTTCCTTTCACCTGTCTTACCATGTTTATGTGTTGTGTAAGAGCTTTCTCTCATATGTTAGGCCCTGTTTACACCTGGTAGTAACATCCGTCTCGGATGATTTGTTCACAAGTGGTCAGTGAAGCCAGCTGTTGACACCTGGTAGTAATATTCGTCTTTTGTGAACACGTTTGGCTTTCGAGGACAGAGTCTCTAATTCGTGACGACATATGTTGATCTTTAGGACTGGGTTGCCTTCTTGACATTTTTGAGATGTTGTTTAGATTTTTGACAATATTCAGCATGCACTACTATTTAAAAGTTTGGAATCATTAAGATTTTTAAAAGCGTTTTTTTTTAAAGAAGTATTTTATCCTATGACTTTTATATTATTTTATTTAAGTCCAAGGCTGCATTTATTTGATAAAACATACAGTAAAAACTGTAAAATTGTGAAATATTATTACAATTTAAAATAGCTGTTTTCTATTGTATAGCAAAGCTGTATTTTCAGCATCCATTACTTCAGTCTTCAGTGTCATGTGATCCTTCAGGAATCATTAATTGCTCAAGAAACTTTTCTTATTATTATCAATTTTAAAAAGTTGTGTTGTGTTGCTGAATATTGTGATAATGTTCTTGTGTAAAATTCTTTGATGAACGCATTTAATGTGATATTCACAATGGTGCTTAATTTTATACGGCTACAAAATCATTGCTGGTATATTGTGAATATTGAATATCAAGAAAGGAAGACTGGAGGGAAAAAAAATGTATGGAGGAAAAAAAAACATGATGTTTTTTGATTGTCACAGAATTATTTTAGTAGAGGGTTAAAGAAATAGTTAACCCAAAAATTTAATTAATTTGAATGAATTTCTTTCTTCTACTGAACACAAAAGAAGATATTGCGAAGAACATGGGGAACTAAACAGTTGATGGAACAGTTGTATGGAAAAAAAAATACTATGGAAGTCAATGGGGTCCATCAACTGTTAGATTAGCGACATTCTTCAAAATATCTTCTTCGGTGTTCAATAGAACAAAGAAATTCATACAGGTTTGGAATAACTTGAGGGTGAGTAAATGATGACAATTTTCATTTTTGGGTCAACTATTCCTTTAAATTGTATTAAAAAGAGGGTGTGTCACATGATTGTTGTCGAGGACGAGGACATGTTTTCATGATGGGATCAAAAAACGTCATTTGTGATTAGATCATCCGAGATGGATGTTGAGACCAGGAGCAAACGCGATCTGTCTCTATCTTTGTGGTTTAGATGGCTGCATGTGGATGAGGACAGTGGGGTGCAGTTTAGATGTTTCACGGTCGCTGCGCTGATCAAAAGATGCCTCTTTAAAAGTGAGGCTTACGGTTTTGGCACAAGCAAAGCACACTGTCACACTGTTAGCAGTTTGGACAGAGCGTGACACATTGTGACACAGCCAGACACATCATGCATAACTAAATAGCTATACAATATTGAAGATGTGTTTGTTTTGCCAACACAGACCAGACCATATCAGACCACCTGAATTCAACTGAAAGCTCTGGAGAAGGGACATCTTTGTCCCTCATATTTTATTAATAGGCATCTTGCAATAAAAGGTCCTTCTGGGTTTATGGATGCATGCAGTATACTCAACAGTCTGCTTACTAACTAGGGTTCCATGGTATATCGGTACATAAAAGTTAAAAACTAAAATATATTCTGTAATTTATTTATAAAACAAATCCATGTGGTATGTTTAACAAAAGTATCTGCACTCTTTATAATGCAGAATTTAATTACTATATATTTAGATGTGTTTATTATTTTTATTACCGTACTTTTTATGTATTATATCTATAATTTATAATACATTCAATTGTGTAAACTGCAAATGATTTACATGCATTTATTTGTTTGTTTGTTTATTTGCAAATTCTTTCAGTTGAATTACAAAATATTTTAAGTCTAGTTTAATTTTATGAGTTGCTAAGCCCTTGCTATCTTGCTAAACCAAGATATTGGTATACATTTTTTTAAAATTAATAAATTGAATAAAAAATTCAATAAAATGAATTAATAAATCTCTTAACAGCTCTAGTTACATTTTATGTGTTGATAAGACCTAAGGTATTGATTAACAATCAACACCAAGGTAACGTAGGGTGGTATTGCACCAAAGCCAAAATATTGGTAATGATCCAGCCTTATTGATATCTGTACTCTAGACATGTCCAGTATGAAAAATAATATCTTAGTCAGTTGGTCTGAAGTTGTATTATCTACCAGCTCCATTCGAATTCAGTTGTTGTACATGGACTATTTGCACCCTGGGCAATTCTATTTATTTACATTTTTATTAATGATAATTTGTCTTCTGAGACAGACTAAATTATTTATTTTGTCCTAAGGTAAAATCATCAGTTTTGGATTGCATAATGTGGCATGCTTACAGTCACTGATGGCTGATTTTTTTTGGGAAGTCATACCGGTTTGAAACTACGTGAGGGTGTGTAAATGATGACAGAATTTTCATTTTACACTTATCTTATTTTGAAACGCCAACGTAAGCATGTGTGCGTAGTTCAGATTGTCATTCCAGGTGCATGTAATCAAACCACCATCTGTCTTTCTCTATGGACACAGACATTGTCTTCACGTACAGTAAGATGCTATAAAGATCCTGGTCTTGTGTTTTTTTTTTTTTTTTTTAATGATGGGAACAACCTGTATTCCTAAACACAATTATTTGCCCCCTGTTCAGAGAAATGGATGTACATCAGCGTGATGTCAGGTTCCCGGCCTCCCAGGAGGGAACATGAGTCTATAAACGTCCTGATACATGTTTAAAATGACTTGACCTTGTGTGTGTGTTTCAGCTGCAGGAAGCCAAGCAGATGGAGCGGGAGAGGCACAGGCAGCATTCTCCTGTCAGCCAGCAAGAACCAGAGTCTCCTGGACAGCCGCACACCGACACCCCTGGCAAAAGCCTCCCCGCCGAGGCCAATGGTGGACCGGGACATCAGGGCAGCAAGGTTGAGCAGGGATCCCCACCGTACGAGAGTCCAGAGCCAGAGAACGGCACCGAATTCTGCCCTGTGGAGAATGAACAGACCGAAGCAGACCAGGCCACTGCAGCTGCGCAAAGTAAAGAGAAGCATGCAAACATGCAGAGATTAATTTAGCTTTAGGGTTCCATGTTTATGTAAATGATTATGCTAATTTCTCTAAATGACTGTAGACACCAGTGGAATATTCTATGAGAGTGGTTATAAATGTGACTAAAAGGTAGGGTTTAAAACACAATTTTTACCAAAATACTTTTTAAAAGCCTTACATAGATTTGAAATTTCTGTTTGAAGATTTGTTTATTCTCTTTTGAACTATATTTTTGTGTTTATTTATTAATTCCACTTTGTTCTTCCCATGAGAATGTGGCGTTAAAGGCATAGTTCATTCAAAAAGGAAAATTCTCTCATAATTCTATCCTCACTCGTACCCTCATGACATTGAAACCCAAAAGACTGGTTAATCTTCGAAGCACAAATTAAGTTATATTTAAGATGTGAATTAAAGCCTAATTTAAATCTGTTCATCATGTAAAGCGGTTGTATCTCTTCACAAGACTTGGATTAAACCAGTCAATTCATATGGATTTGATTTTACGACTCCTTTATGACTATTTTGGATCTTCTAAGCTTTACCTGGGCTTTAAATGGAGGGTCGGAAAACTCGCAGGTTCATTAAAAATCATTAAAAAATGTGTTTCAAAGATTAACCAAAGGCTTTCATTTTTGGCTGAACTATCCCTTTAATTTAGCATCATTACTGTTTTTAGTTGGTCTCTCCCCTCCTCTCAACACTGCTAGACACACACAAGCATCTCTGATTCCTAGTCATTATGAGTTAATCGTGTATTCAGGCTTGACATCAAAAATGATGTGACACTATTGGAAAACTGTGTCAGTGTCTCTCAGTCTTACGTAAGTTTAAATGCACTGCTTTCCATCAGAAGATCACCCAGTTACAAGCAGTATGGAGTTCCCTCTTAATAGCACTTATTAAAGTTAAATTGGGAAACTGAGAACATGGATTTATTGTGAATACACAGTGAGCTTGGAGGGGAGGTCCTCCTATCGCACAATGAACGTCTGACTAGACAGAATTAGAAGCTTAACTGTACTCTGCTGTCTTTTAGATGCGGCAGAGCATGGCACAGAAGTCACCGCGGAAGAAGAAAGCCAGAACTATGAAGAGAAGGCACAGGAGATTGTACAGAGCATATTGCAAGAAGTAGTAAACACAGTAGCTGGAGGCGAGTTGTATTCTTCATATATATATATATATATATGACAGGAGCGCATGATGAATGAAAGAATGAACTCTCACAACAAGAGAAAACATGGAGCATGTTTATTTTATGGGTGAACTGTCCTTGAGGGAAGCAAATCTTATGTTGTTGGATAGCTAGGCTAGTGGCTGTTTGATTTTAGTAGTTATACACTTTTAACCATCCCATTTGACCCAGCCTGAAGTCTGTTTTACCATGTTCAGATGTTAAGGAAAGCCGTGAGAGTGAAGCTGAACCAGCTGAGGGCATTCCAAACTCTTTGGAAGAGGAGGGAGGGTTGGGCAGCGACAACGAAAATGTTCACGCCAACGGCATCCCTGGCACGCCCATTTCTGCCAGCTTCACTCCGTCCCTGCCCGACGACAGACTGTCTGTCTCCTCCAATGACACTCAGGTACCGATTTCCACTTCTCCCATGAAAGGTAAAAAATAGAAAATGATCTTGCTTCGCAGCTTGTTTACTTAATTGTTTCTGACTGGATTGTGTATCCAGAACTGTAACTACGTTGGTTTAACAGTTGAATTCTTCAAAATTAAATTTTAGAGTTTGTTTGCAATGATAAAATCATATAATTTATAACATAAAATCATAAACCATGATACCCTCTATAATAACCTAATAATGCTTATTGTGAAATGTTTTGTAAAAAATGCAGTCCTCCCTCATTTTTTTGAATGAGCAATTGGAAGTAGTAAAGCATAGACACTTTTGTGAAGAAAAGTCCTAGGGCCGGTTGCATGGAAAAAAGAAAATAAAACTTATTTTTTTTCTGTTCATATATTTTTAAGTCAGTTACATAAAAACATAGATTGGTCTAATTTGATAACTGTTAGTTGGTCATACTAGTTCTTAAGACAGTCTTTACATAATGGCTATGTTTATGCAACTGGCCCCTGGTGTGTTTCGGGTTTGCTTATAATTAAAAGTCCCACACTATACATAAAATCTGGATATTATTAGTATTTGCTTACACAAACATTTATTCAACATTAACTCTTGTATCTTATCTCTGGGCTGCCTCATCACAGGAATGAAAGATTAAGAACATTATTTAACATATATTACAGTATATTGGCAAAAGTTTTGGGGCGTCGGCCTTTACATGCACATGAACTTTGACATCCCATTCTTAATCCGTAGGGTTTAATATGGAGTTGGCCCACCCTTTGCAGTTATAACAACTTTAACTTTTCTGGGAAGGCTTTCCACACGGTTTAGGAGTGTGTTTATGGGATTTTTTGACCATTCTACTAGAAGTGCATTTGTGAGGTCGGGCACTGATGTTGGACGAGAAGGCCTGGCTCGCAGTATCTGCTCTAATTCATCCAAAAAGTAGTTATATCGGGTAGAAGTCAGGACTCTGTGCTGGCCAGTCAAGTTCCTCCACACCAAACTCGCTCATCCATGTCTTTATGGACCTTGCTTTGTGTACTGGTGTGCAGTCGTGTTGGAACAGAAAGGGGTCATCCCCAAACTGTTCCCAAAAAGTTGTGAGCATGAAATTGTCCAAAATGTCTTGGTATGCTGAAGCATTAAGAGTTCCTTTCACTGGAACTAAGGGGCCAGGCCCAACCCCTGAAAAACAACCTCACACCATAATCCCCCCTCCATTCAACTTTACACTTGGTACAATGCAGTCAGGCAAGTACCGTTCTCCTGGCAACCGCCAAACCCAGACTCGTCCATCGACTACCAGACAGAGAAGCTTGATTTGTCACTCCAGAGAACACGTCTCCACTGCTCTAGAGTCCAGTGGCAGCGTGCTTTACACCACTGCATCCAACGCGTTGCATTGCACTTGTTGATGTAAGGCTTGGATGAGCTGCTCGGACATGGAAACCCATTCCATGAAGCTAATCAAGCTGTTCTTGAGCTAATCCGAAGGCCACACACTGTAGCTATTGACTCTGCAGAAAGTTGGTGACTTCTGTGCACTGTGTGCCTCAGCATGCGCTGACCCCGCTCTTTGATTTTACGTGGCCTACCACTTTGTGGCTGACTTGCTGTTGTTCCCAATTGCTTCCACTTTGTTATAATACCACTAACAGTTGACCGTGGAATATTTAGTAGTGAGGAAATTTCATGAATGGACTTACTGCACAGGTGAGAACCTATCATGGTACCACGCTTGAATTCACTGAGCTCCTGAGAGCAACCCATTTTTTCACAAATGTTTGTAGAAGCGTCTGCTTGCCTAAGTGCTTGATTTTATACATCTGTGGCCATGGAAGTTATTGTAACACCTGAATTCAATGATTTGGAGGGGTGTCCCAATACTTTTGCCAATATAGTGTATATAATGTATGGATTTTACTAATATAGGCACGATAATCATTTTATTAATTCTCGTTATCGTATCAGCAGAATCAAATATTGATTGACCTCTAATTTGTATATATAAATATTGTATTTATATTGTATAATAAACCAATTTCAGTACATATGTATATATTGAATAAACCATGTATTATTGAGTATCTTAAATTTGCAGTTACCCTGTTTTGCAGTTTAATTTTCGTTATTTTGGTTTTGCTCTATATAGACATACGGTATTCATTTTATTTGTGTAGGTCTTTTAAGTCTGCAAAATTTGGTTTTAAAAACTCTGCAGAAAGTTTGTGTCATTAAACGCAAATATATTAGTGTATTTTTTAAGTGCCATATTGTATATACTTAATAGACTGTAATACCCGTTTTATGGTCTGTTGCATTTTTAACGGATATGTGCTATAGATGATGATTAATTTTTCCGGCAGTTAAATTTGATTGTCTTAAGAGGCTAACATGAGCATTTCTCCCACAGGAATCAGTAGCTACCACTGGTCCAGCACCAGGTGCAAAGTTTTCCCACATTCTCCAGAAGGATGCATTCTTGGTGTTCCGTTCACTCTGCAAGCTCTCCATGAAGCCTCTTTCAGATGGTCCCCCTGATCCAAAGTAAGCCTGTCTTTCTAAATAAAACATCTGACTGTATACAAATGGAATTGTTTGCTTGTTATGCCAAATGTTGTTCCAAAAAATGACATCTCCAGTCAGGGTTCAATTGAGTTGTGGTTTTGTGGTCTCTTTTTTTATTCTAACCTTAACCTCTATCTGTAATTGGTCGGAGACATTTTAGAGCAAGAGTGTTGATGGCATCAGCCATTGTTCTTTAACAGGTGAATAGGGCTGTCAGAGGGCAAGAGCGATGTTCCTCCCCATCAGTTGAAGAGAAAGGGAGCCATTCATCCTGGTGTGTCTTCAGAGGCAGTGAGGCAGGAAGCTTGTTTCAGTGCTATTGATCACTCTTTGTCAAATGGGATGAGACCTGTTGACTCCTCTTGATTTACCTCAGGGCAGGACTTGGACTTTATTTATTGGTGCATACTGAGGCAAGCATCACTATTATTATTGTACATACTTTATGATAAAGACAGTTTTTGACTAGAGGACAATAAAAGGGGCATTGATTTTTTTTAAGCACATGACAACTGCCTACAGAACCTTAGCAATGCCCTGACAACCACCCAGAACACACTAGAATTGACAGAGTTTTGCAGAGACACCACTTCACAATTTAATTCAGAAAATGTAGCTTTAGATTGTCATTATTATATAGCTTGATGTAGCATGGTTTTGGTAGCTATTACTGTAGAGTGCTATTGGATTCTGTTGCTGCATCGTTTTGAGATTTCCAGAAATTATTATATTAATGTTTTATTTAATATTTATGGGCTAAGCACTGAAAGTGCGAAGGCACCTATTGAAACCGTTCCCGTTCTTATTATTACCGTATTTCCTCAAATAAAAGCCGGGGCCTTTATTTACCTGAACTGCAGAAGGTCACCGGCTTTTATTTGAAGCAGGCTTTTATTAGGGGCAGGCCTGTATTTCGAATTCCATCTATTTGAAAAAATAATTGTTTTAAATTAACCGTTTTAAATTAAAAGCGATAGCGTTCCAGAGGACAGATATCATCAGGGGTGCGGGAAGTGGGGGGGTTTCAAAGGATTGCAAATGCAATGCAATTTTTTGTTCATTTTATTCATTTTTCGAATTTAATAATTTATTTGCAATAAACATTTTAAGTGGCCCATTAAAAAGTATTATTTAGCAGTTGAATTGTATTTTAAAACATACATGAGGTCATATTGTGACTGTTGCGGTGTGTGCGTTGCGGTAATATTTCCTCCAGTGGAGATCAAGCGCCTTTCTGGAGATTCTGTTCATTTCTGAAGCTCTTTCCGCTCAGTGCTGCGCTCAACCCAGAACTCCCTTTGTGACCTGCTGGATCAAATATAGGCCTATCTGAAATAAATAGTGAGGGCTGCCCCTGACTAAAGTTTTTTTCCTTTTCTAGTAGTTCATTTAAGCCGGCGCTGCCGCCTCCTCATGTCATTGTCTGTTATAGGCTATTTGCTTGTTATTTATTAAATCCGGGCAATTTGGTTGATAAAACATAGATTAAAATTAAGAAACAATTTATACAAAACGTATTGTACTTTTGTGATATATTTGTTGTTCTTTCGTGTTTTATTGACTCAATATAAACTCTATAATTTTGTTATTTTACTAACCCAACTAATGTGCTTTCTATATTCCACGTGAGGGGAAAAAGCTTCCTCCCACTTAAGAAGAGTTGTGTTCCTTTAAGCACTTTTTTATTTTAATATATATCTCTTTGCATAAGTATTATTTTCTACTTAAAAAAAATATATAATTTCGTTATTTTTCTAACCCAACTAATGCGCGCACTTTTCTCAATCCATTATGGAGCTATTCAATTTTGATTTTGCATATTGTTTTTTAAATGTTCGTTCGAGTAGTTCAAATGACCACTTTACAATATTACAATAACATAATTTATTTTGAAGCCTATGCTGTTTTCTTGTACAAAATAAAATAGTTTAAGTTAAATGCAGAGTAAGATGTGTAAAAAAGACAAAAGGCTAAGAGATTGTCCAGATCATTTGCGTAGCTTTCACAGACTAACACGTCACATCTCTCATAGACTACAGTATTTCAAATAGCAGATATGCATCAGTTATATTCTCTATTTAATTTACAGAGCAATCCCTGCAAAGTGTTTAGGTTAAGTATAGAAGAGACCAGGATTGTGCGTCGCACTCGCAAGACTCCCAGCGGGGGGCGATGGTCACGATGGTTTCGCTCCTTCGGCACAACCCTACTGTACATTTACGCTGAACTTGAATGCACATGAAATGAAAGGAAATAATTTCCCCCCGGCCTTAATTTGAGACCGGCCTTTATTTGTTCGTGCTGGCCATGCCCCCGGCCACTATCAGAGGCCCGGCGTTTAATTGACTACAGGCTTTTATTTGAGGAAATACGGTATTCATCTTCTTCTTCTTCTTCTTCCGCCACAAAGTCTATGGCAGCCCATAGAACCGTATGGGTAAAAGTTATGAAATTTGGCACACTCATAGAGGACAGTCTGAAGTGTCAACATAGCAAATTTGGAGTCTCTAACTCAATCCCTCTAGCGCCACCACCTGTCCAAAGTTGCACTCATGTTTATGCTAATAACTTTTGAACCATAAGGGCTAGAAACAAAATTCTCGATTCAATTGCACCCTATGACGTCATTTTCCGTCATGATAATTTTCCTGCCATTTTGAATTTTCCGAAAAACCTACTTTTGCGAACTCGTCCTAGACGGTTCATCTGATTTGCACGAAAATTGAACCAGATCATCTTCAGACCATGCTGACAAAAATTGAAGTTGATTCGTCAAATCGTTTTCAATAAACACACAAGCAAATTGTATGTAACGTTTGCGAAAACACACTTAAGGCTATATCTCCGCAACGCTTTATTGTATTCAAACCAAACTTGGTACAAGTCATCACAAGCATGACCTGAGGCAACATGCAGCATTTCGGCACAGTGCCACCTACTGGTCCAGAGATACAAAAAATGGCTTTTTTTGCTTATAACTTTTGAACCGTTTGTCCAAAAATCATAAAAGTCTCGTTAGATTCATGACGGCATGCCGAGTCGTCTGATATCTAATTTTACCATATCGGCCATTTTGAATTATGTGCTAAAATGCTGTATTTTATGAACGCATGAACGGATTGTTACGAAACTCGGTTTGGGTCATCAACACAATGCCCTGAAGGAGCCTGAGAAATTTCGAAACAGCGCCACCTAGTGGAGAACATTTTTTTCCAAACGCTTATAACTTTGGTTGGGGTTGACTTATTTTCATGGGACTAACTTTTTTCCTCTCCTGAATCCTCACCGAGTCCAACAATACCAGACTTGCTAGGTTTCGGCATAAGGTTTGTGCAGCATTGTAATTTAGCACTTTAAAAACATTAGCTGATATCTTTGAAACCGCTAGTCCGATCGAGACGAAACCAGCGTCAGAAGTTCGGAAACATAGGTTGATAGCGAAACGCCAATGCCCAAATGTCAAAATATTGATAGTAAGTGGGTGTAAAATCCAGTCAAATTCAGGTGTCAGTCATTTTTCATGTGTTTTTCATATAAATGTCTATAACTCCAAAACGAAACAAGATATTTTCACCAAAATTGACACATACATGTATGGGCTCACTCTGAGGACACATAAAAAAATGGTAGGATTGTGCCACTTGGTGGTGCTATAATAGAACTAAACATGAAATTCCCATTGACTACAATGCAGTATTATGATATAAAATGCTATACTTTACAAATGAATTGTTGTATCATTACGAAACTTGGTATGTTCCATCAGCACCATGCCTTTAAGGTACTTAAAAGGTTTTAAAACAGCACCGCCATGTGGTCCATACTTATAATGAAAAGGCCTCTTGAGGCTATGTCTCTGCAATGACATATTGACACTATATTGACACCCTGCTTTGATATATTGACACCAATCTTTGCAAGTGTCATTGTTCCCTTATTCTGACCACACCACATCAATTTTGTAACTGTGCCACCTATTGGTTGAAAGTGATAAATCCTTAAATCATTATTATTTACTGTATTTATCATTTTACAGCTATTTTGCCTAAAATCACCTTAATAGGTCTTTAATTGCTCATTGCTGTAGTTGATCTGACATTTCCAGTTTCCATTTTGGCATGTCTTGTCTTCTTCTTTGCGCTTGGCCCCGATAATGGCCCCGATAATTAATTTAATAATTAAATTCCTCAAAAAAAATAAATAAATAAATAAATTCTAGGTGTGTAAAAAAAAAATAAATAAATAAAAAAAAAAAAATATATATATATATATATATATATATATATATATATATATATATATATATATATATATATATATATATATATATATATATATATATATATATATATATATATATATAATGTGTATATATATTTTAATAAAACTGTATTTTTCTTTTGTGGAATCAATGGAAATCCAAAGTCCAGTGTTGTTTTAGTATTATACTATTACAGTATGTTCATATTTTTAATTAGCTTTTATTTTTAGCTTACGTTTTAGTTTAAGTAATTTTCTTGTGTTCTTTTGTCATTTTTATTAGTTTACATTTTTATATTTCTATATAGCTTTAATGAATTTTTTCATTTTAGTCATTTTAGTACTTTAATTCAAACGTATTACAATTAGTAGCTAAATTAATTAGTAAACTAAATGTTTTTCATCTAATATTTATGTTTTATATTAGGTTTATTTCCATTACCGAAAACAATTTCTAATCGTTTTAGTTAACAATAACAACACATCTGTAGTTGCAGCATTATTGTTTTCTCTTGAACAATAATCTACAATATATATATATATATGATTTAATACTTTTGGAGTTATTTTACAACTAATGTCTGCAGCAAAGCATGTATTAATTTATAATTATTTTATTGTTTTCTTAATACTTGACATTCTTTGGGTAATAAGAAATTTTAAGTATTTAAACAGTCAATAAAAAAGTATTTTTAATGGTGTCTTTGATGAAAGCAACAAATTAAGATTTTTCTTTGCCCTTGGCACAAGTATTTGATATGGAATGAATACATCAGACATTTTTTTATTTCACTTCCTGCAGATCCCACGAGCTGCGGTCCAAGGTCCTCTCGCTGCAGCTCCTCCTGTCCATCCTGCAGAATGCTGGGCCAATCTTCAAAACCAACGAGATGTTCATCAACGCCATCAAGCAGTACCTGTGCGTAGCGCTGTCTAAAAACGGTGTCTCCTCCGTCCCCGAAGTGTTCGAGCTGTCACTGTCCATCTTCCTCACCCTCCTGTCTAACTTCAAGACACATCTCAAGATGCAAATTGAGGTGCCTGAACTCAGTTCCCCCCAAATTGTAATGTTTGTGCATCTTGCCCTGATGGCGTCAGTCTGTGGAGTGTCTAGCTGACAGTGTGGATTTATTTGAGCTGTGGTTTAGGATGGAAGCTTGTAATTCTGCCTCAGTCTGTCTGTTTGTGTCTGTTTGTGTGTGTGTGTTTGTGTGTGTGTGTGTGTGTGTGTGTGTGTGTGTGTGTGTGTGTGTGTGTGTGTGTGTGTGTGTGCCTCATTCCAGACGAGTGTGTTGGGATTTGTTGTTTACAGTGTTGTGTAGGAATATTTCTCACTTAGATGGTGTTGTCAAGACTCTTGCGCAACTTGATCAGTTACTGACTTCGTTATGAATATTTTATCTTTTTAAGTGAAAAACAAATTTATGACCAATTTTAAAAAAAATTCTCCTCAGGTGTTTTTCAAAGAGATTTTTCTTTATATTCTGGAAACGTCCACGAGCTCATATGACCACAAGTGGATGGTCATTCAGACCCTCACCAGAATATGTGCAGGTATGAAAGGCTTTTTAAAAATCTCACTTTCAAAGATATTAGAGAGATTTTTCAATGACTTATTTATGCCATTTCTTCCCTCCCAGATGCCCAGAGTGTGGTAGATATCTATGTTAATTATGATTGTGACCTGAATGCTGCTAATATTTTTGAGAGGCTGGTGAATGACCTCTCAAAGATTGCACAAGGCAGAGGAGGCCATGAACTGGGTACAAACCCACTTCAGGTAAACACACGGGTTGGTTCACACAAAAAATTACCCATAAAATCATCACTTCACTCACCCTCATTTAGTTCATGAGCTTACAAAATTTTAACAACATTTGAAGTGTTCTTTCCCATACAAAATTGTAATAATGTTTCACCATTTTACTGTATTTTTGCTTGGACTTTTAAAAAACATTAAAGATAAAAACACAAAAATATTAACCTTATATTTGCACATCTAAATATTTTGAAATATTAAAAATGTGTTACTATTTATTACTAAACTAAAATACAGCTTTATAAAACTTTGAATATAAGGCACAGAAATCTCATATGGACTACTTTTATGATTTTAGAAGTTTAATAGTCCCTGTTCAAAATATTTTTTTTCTCATAAAAAGAAAAATAATAATGCTGATTTGGAATGACTAAATTACAAGAACTGTTTTTTTATAATAGTATTAGTGATCCTAGCTCATGTTGTCCCTCAGGAGCTGACTCTAAGGAAGAAAGGACTGGAGTGTCTGGTGTCCATTCTCAAGTGTATGGTGGAGTGGAGCAAAGACCAATATGTCAACCCCAATTCCCAGACAAGTCTCGGTAAGGCAAACCTTTAGCCTCTACAAAACATCAATACTATCTCCTCAACCAGTATAATACCTGCAGAACCTTGCTTAGCCCCTCTATATCCTGATATGCTTTGGATCCAAGCGGTTGCATTACATATTCCAGGTTACGGCCCTGGCTCTTACTAAATGAGTCTCCTCAGAGTGCATTTATGCTGCTTTCCAGAGTTTTCTGGCTTGTGCAGAACCAAATGGATAAACAGTTGCTTTTGAGGACAGCGCACTAGGAGTCCTGTGCCTCAAAGAGAGGCAGGAAATGCTATTCGCCGTGATGGCTACGCAGGCCTTTCATCTTAATCAAACAGGCTTGAGGCTGTTATTCCTCATCGAGGCATGCCCTGACATCAGAGCTTTCTTGTATGAGCTGGGAACATGTGCCAGGCTAAAGACACTACCTCTTCGGAGTGTAGGGCATTTAGGTCTAATCAAGCTTGGCTTTATTGGCTTTCAGGAGGAGAGGCTCTGATGGACCAAAATAAAATTTCTCTGTAGCCTCAAGCCCACCTTAGGTTTTCAGATATCAGCCAATCTGAAACCAGAGAGTCTTATTTATTTTAAAATTACAAATTGACCACTGAAAATCCACTTAAAACACACCATTGGAACCACTCAGAACACAGAACACCTTAGTAACTACTTAGCAACGCCCTAGAAACTAAAAAAACTATTGGAACCACACAGCAATGCGCTAACAACTACTCAGAACGTCTTAGCAACCACCTAGCAATGCCCTAGAAACCACCCAAAACACTCTTTGAACTACACAGCAATGCACTAACAACTACTCAGAACATCTTAGCAACCACCTAGCAATGCCCTAGAAACTACACAAAACACTCTTTGAACCACACAGCAATGCACTAACAACTACTCAGAACATCTTAGCAACCACCTAGCAATGCCCTAGAAACCACCCAAAACACTCTTTGAACTACACAGCAATGCACTAACAACTACTCAGAACATCTTAGCAACCACCTAGCAATGCCCTAGAGACCACACAAAACACTCTTTGAACCACATAGCAATGCACTAACAACTACTCAGAACATCTTAGCAACCACCTAGCAATTCCCTAGAAACTACACAAAACACTCTTTGAACCACATAGCAATGCACTAACAACTACTCAGAACATCTTAGCAACCACCTAGCAATGCCTTAGAAACTACACAAAACACTCTTTGAACCACATAGCAATGCACAAACAACTAATCAGAACATATTAGAACCACCTAGCAATGCCCTAGAAACTACACAAAACACTCTTGGAACCACACAGCAATGCACTAACAACTACTCAGAACATCTTAGCTACCACCTAGCAATGCCCTAGAGACTACACAAAACACTCTTTGAACCACATAGCAATGCACTAACAACTACTCAGAACATCTTAGCAACCACCTAGCAATGCCCTAGAAACTACACAAAACACTCTTTGAACCACATAGCAATGCACTAACAACTACTCAGAACATCTTAGTAACCACCTAAGAAACTACACAAAACACTCTTTGAACCACATAGCAATGCACTAACAACTACTCAGAACATCTTAGTAACCACCTAAGAAACTACACAAAACACTCTTTGAACCACATAGCAATGCACTAACAACTACTCAGAACATCTTAGCAACCACCTAGCAATGCCCTAGAACCCACCCAAAACACTCTTTGAACCACATAGCAATGCACTAACAACTACTCAAAACATCTTAGCAACCACCTAGCAATGCCCTAGAACCCACCCAAAACACTCTTGGAACCACACAGCAATGCACTAACAACTACTCAGAACATCTTAGCTGCCACCTAGCAATGCCCTAGAGACTACACAAAACACTCTTTGAACCACATAGCAATGCACAAACAACTACTCAAAACATCTTAGCAACCACCTAGCAATGCCCTAGAACCCACCCAAAACACTCTTGGAACCACACAGCAATGCACTAACAACTACTCAGAACATCTTAGCAACCACCTAGCAATGCCCTAGAAACTACACAAAACACTCTTGGAACCACACTGCAATGCACTAACAACTACTCAGAACATCTTAGCTACCACCTAGCAATGCCCTAGAGTCTACACAAAACACTCTTTGAACCACATAGCAATGCACTAACAACTACTCAGAACATCTTAGCAACCACCTAGCAATGCCCTAGAAACTACACAAAACACTCTTGGAACCACACAGCAATGCACTAACAACTACTCAGAACATCTTAGCAACCACCTAGCAATGCCCTAGAGACTACACAAAACACTCTTTGAACCACATAGCAATGCACTAACAACTACTCAGAACATCTTAGCTACCACCTAGCAATGCCCTAGAGACTACACAAAACACTCTTTGAACCACATAGCAATGCACTAACAACTACTCAGAACATCTTAGCAACCACCTAGCAATGCCCTAGAACCCACCCAAAACACTCTTTGAACCACATAGCAATGCACTAACAACTACTCAGAACATCTTAGCAACCACCTAGCAATGCCCTAGAAACCACCCAAAACACTCTTTGAACCACATAGCAATGCACTAACAACTACTCAGAACATCTTAGCAACCACCTAGCAATGCCCTAGAAACTACACAAAACACTCTTGGAACCACTTAGCAATGCACTAACAACTACTCAGAACATCTTAGAACCACCTAGCAATGCCCTAGAGACTACACAAAACACTCTTTGAACCACATAGCAATGCACTAACAACTACTCAGAACATCTTAGCAACCACCTAGCAATGCCCTAGAACCCACCCAAAACACTCTTGGAACCACACAGCAATGCACTAACAACTACTCAGAACATCTTAGCAACCACCTAGCAATGCCCTAGAAACTACACAAAACACTCTTTGAACCACATAGCAATGCACTAACAACTACTCAGAACATCTTAGCAACCACCTAGCAATGCCCTAGAACCCACCCAAAACACTCTTGGAACCACACAGCAATGCACTAACAACTACTCAGAACATCTTAGCTACCACCTAGCAATGCCCTAGAGACTACACAAAACACTCTTTGAACCACATAGCAATGCACTAACAACTACTCAGAACATCTTAGAACCACCTAGCAATGCCCTAGAAACTACACAAAACACTCTTGGAACCACATAGCAATGCACAAACAACTAATCAGAACATCTTAGAACCACCTAGCAATGCCCTAGAACCCACCCAAAACACTCTTTGAACCACATAGCAATGCACAAACAACTAATCAGAACATCTTAGAACCACCTAGCAATGCCCTAGAAACTACACAAAACACTCTTGGAACCACATAGCAATGCACAAACAACTACTCAGAACATCTTAGAACCACCTAGCAATGCCCTAGAAACTACACAAAACACTCTTGGAACCACATAGCAATGCACAAACAACTAATCAGAACATCTTAGAACCACCTAGCAATGCCCTAGAACCCACCCAAAACACTCTTTGAACCACATAGCAATGCACTAACAACTACTCAGAACATCTTAGAACCACCTAGCAATGCCCTAGAACCCACCCAAAACACTCTTGGAACCACATAGCAATGCACAAACAACTAATCAGAACATCTTAGAACCACCTAGCAATGCCATAGAACCCACCCAAAACACTCTTTGAACCACATAGCAATGCACTAACAACTACTCAGAACATCTTAGAACCACCTAGCAATGCCCTAGAACCCACCCAAAACACTCTTTGAACCACATAGCAATGCACTAACAACTACTCAGAACATCTTAGCAACCACCTAGCAATGCCCTAGAAACTACACAAAACACTCTTGGAACCACATAGCAATGCACTAACAACTACTCAGAACATCTTAGCAACCACCTAGCAATGCCCTAGAACCCACCCAAAACACTCTTGGAACCACACAGCAATGCACTAACAACTACTCAGAACATCTTAGCAACCACCTAGCAATGCCCTAGAACCCACCCAAAACACTCTTGGAACCACATAGCAATGCACTAACAACTACTCAGAACATCTTAGCAACCACCTAGCAATGCCCTAGAAACTACACAAAACACTCTTGGAACCACATAGCAATGCACTAACAACTACTCAGAACATCTTAGCAACCACCTAGCAATGCCCTAGAAACTACACAAAACACTCTTTGAACCACATAGCAATGCACAAACAACTAATCAGAACATCTTAGAACCACCTAGCAATGCCCTAGAACCCACCCAAAACACTCTTTGAACCACATAGCAATGCACTAACAACTACTCAGAACATCTTAGCAAGCACTTAGCAATGCCCTAGAAACCACTGAAAAAAATTACTCTTGGAACCACATAAAAATGTTAAAAACTACCCAGAACACCTTAGCAACCACCTAGCAACGCCCTAGAAACCATCCAAAAACCATTATTGGAACCACCTAGATTTGGGCTGACAAATTGTCAGAACGACATAAAATATAAAATGTGTTTGTTTATTGTATGACAGCTTTTTGTTTAATAAATATAGTATCCATATTATTTTAGTGGAAACAATGTTTGCAATGGCAAATCTTTGTAAGAAATGGCAGTAACCTTTCATCTTGACCAAATTGCTAATCTTATATATACAGGCCGTATGTCCTAATCGGCCAGTCAGATTGTAGCATACTTATGTGGGTAACCTTAACTAATCAAGACTTTCAGGTTTTTGTATTCTCGTCATGCTGGCCAATCAATCTTTGTTCTTTTCTCTTAATGGACGCACATCAAAAGGGAGAGCAGGTAACAGCCGTTTGTAGTGACGTTAGAATTGATTGCAGTAGCTATTGTTGCGTAAACTAGATAGTGGTATCTTAATAGTTCTTTGTGTTGTGGCTGTATTAGCTGTTGTACTATATCAAACAAGTAAATTATGTTTTGTTTGAAGCTTAAGACGAACGGGTAAGTAAATCCCAGCTGCTACCGTCTCCTCTGATCTCTTAGAAAGAGAAAACTATGAGAAATGAGGAAGTGACCCGACAGCTCATGTTACAGCGATAGCTACCCGCTAAATCTTTTACAGTGTTTCCAGTGTGTAATAAGACCCCGCAAACTGCAACCATGGCCTCCACATACCCAAACCGCTTGTTTGTCTTGTGTGCGCCAACTTCAGATCTGCTACTTTGTGTATTCAGGTCACGCTGCTCTTTCTCCAGTCCTCCAGTTCTCGTGCTGTTTTTGTGATACGAGTCAGCCGAGGCCAAAGACTTTATTAGAGAAGTGTTGTGTTGGGAAACTCATATAGTGAGCTGAGCCAGAGAAAAGACTTGATACACCAACACGCATTTCAGCCAACCAGGACTCCAATGAATCATGCTGTCTCTAGTCCCTAGGCTGCAGGGGCTCATGGTGTTTCACAAAACGGGCTCATCTTTTTTTTGCTTTCTCTGAAATTGCATCTGAATGTCATTCCTCTTCTCTCTCAATCAGGCCAAGAAAAGCCTTTAGAGCAGGAAACCAATGATTCGAAGCATCCAGAAACCATTAACCGCTACGGCAGCATAAACTCATTGGACTCCACCGCCTCGTCAGGCATCGGGAGCTACAGCACGCAGATGTCCGGGACAGACAACCCTGAGCAGTTTGAGGTCCTCAAACAACAGAAGGAGATCATAGAGCAAGGCATTGACCTGTAAGCCATTAAGTTAGAATCAAAAGCATGAAATCAATCTCTGCACTATACATGCTGTTGACAAAATCACTATCAATAGATATTTGTATGGAAATTGCTTGGTTTATCTTATACTTATCTATGTCCAGTCCTGCCCCAACCCCGATTTAAACATACCTTAACCAGCTAATTAAAGTGATAGTTCACCCAAAAATGAAAATGTTGTCATCATTTACTCACGCTTATGTTGTTGAAAACCTGTATGAGTTTCTTTCTTCTGTTGAACACAAAATAAATTATTTTAAAGAATGTTGGTAACCAGACGGTTGACAGTAGCCATTGACTTCCATAGTATTTTTTCCAACTATGGAAGTCAATGGCTACTGTCAACTGTTTGATTCCAAACATTCTTTAAAATATCTTTGTTCAACCAAAGAAAGAAACTCGTACAGGTTTGGAACAACGTGAGGGTGAGTAAGTAAGGAACAATTGATGATGGGCCATTGAAATATCAGGAAAATAATTGTCCATTGGGCGTGCATTATTTTTTAAAGAATTCCACGGCCCAGAGTCAACTATTCTGCTTGTACTACGGTTAACACTCCTCAAAACATTGTTCAGATGGTTTATTTCAAGATATTTGTCAGGTTTTGTCCTTAAAACGCTTTTGTGTGCAGGACTAATTCTTACGCATCTAAACCCAAGCCTCTGTTGCGAATTCCAAAACGTCATTTTAGAGCTAGTAATGGAGGCTTGAGCCACTAATAGCATACTAATGCGGTTATTAATGCAGTGAGTTATTAGAGAGAGAGCGTATGTGAATTACCTCAGTCTGTGCGTCTCTTTCAACAGTGTTCGGCTGCAGCGCCTACTAGTACGAAACTGTAAGAACGGCGCCTTTATTTACCTCGCTAGTGCGAAATGTCATTTAGCTTTTAAGTTGCTAAACTATTTTACTGATAAAATCATTAGGACACATTTCTGTGCAAGTGTGTGTGTGTCCGTACTGTATGTTTACGTGTTTGAGTGGGAGAGCAGAGAGTACATAATAAAACGTTATTAGTTGTTTTTATCCTATTGTTTACTATATTTATTTGCTTGGTCAGTGTTGTTTTGGTTCTTTTGCTATTGTAGGCTGTAAAGACAGACATTTGAAATCATTTGGTTTAGTGATATGCAACTGTAATAAAACATCTACTTTTTGCCGTGTGTTTCCCTGAAAATAATTGCACACCTTAGGCTGTGTTCACACTTGACGTGTTTTTTGACAAGAAAAAGTTGACGAGTGCTCTTTTAGTTAACAAAAAGCTGGAAGCGTTTGGTTCCAAATAGCAGCCAAGGGCATCTTTTGTTGCTATAACAACAGCTGCAACACGAGTGCTGTGTGGTGCAGAGATACAAAATGTCGAGAAAAAGAAAGTTGTCTCTTGCGTTGGCTTTTGAAGTTAACGGGGAGGAGAATGTTGGTTCACAACGACGTTTGTGGGTGCACGACATTATACAAACAGTATGGTGCTTAGTTTAATTTGGTCCAGGAGCTCCGGTTCGATGATGCGCAGTTTGCTGCATATTTTAGACTTAACAAAAGTCAGTTTGAAGACCTGCTACAAATCATTGCTCTAACAGTAGCACAATTAGTCGATCTACCAGCACCTTCTACATTTTTCTTGTTATGGAAACGAGTCAGGTCTTGCTACTCGATTGTCATTTGGTCAGGGGTCAAAAAGGCGCTTAATGTAGGGCGTTTTTATCAGAAAAGTTAAACTTTTTTCAACTTGAAAAGATGCTTTGAGCTGCAGAAAAAGACATCAGCATTGGCGTTTAAAAAAGCGCTCAACTTTTTTAAAAACACGGTTTACTCCATAGGATTAAAATGTAAAAACAGATGCTGGCAGCTTCAAAAAAGATGTCAAGTGTGAACACGCCCTTAGAACATTCATCAACCAATCAGATTTTAAACATTCAACAGCCCCGTACTATAAGTGATGATACAATTTTCGTTTTTGGGTGAACTGTACCTTTAAGGTCTTCAGGCATACTAGAAACTTGCTGGCAGGTGAACTAATCTCTGCAGGATGTCGGCCCTCCAAGTGCAAATTTGGATACCTTAAAGGTGAAGTGTATAAGTTTTGTAGCACTATCAGGACCAATTGGAATTAAGAAAAATAATTGCTTGCAAATAGGTTTCATAAAAACACTTCCCCATCTACCAGACAAACGGGTAGTCCCGCCTCGAACAGTTGAGCCAATAGTTGAAATGTTGGGCTCAAACAAACAGAGCAATCTAAAATGGTTCATAGGAATCCAATTTCACTTGAGATAAAAGGTCTACTATGAAATTCTACGGTATCTTTTGGACTTTTTTCACCCAGTGAAAAAAGATACGGGGAAAATGGCTCGTTCTGAACTTTTGCAACTTTCACTTGTCAGATGGATGAAAACACCTTCAATTTAAACATAACTGCCTGCATTTAGACTTCAATAACACCTATTCGGTATTCAGAAACAAAATAATACAATTGATGAAAGTGTGTAGCACCTACACTTCTGCATTTCCTTCTCAGGAAACTGTTTAAGTGCGACTACCATTTTGTTTTATAAATAAAAGCAGCAAAAACCACACATTTAACAGTGAGAGGGAGGTGACAAAACTAAATGATGACTCTTTTTGGTGCAAACACCTTTACTAACATCATAACATCAGGGGAAACCATGAACCCTTTCACAGACAAAAACACACTGCAGTGCAGATTTTACCTTCAGAATGCAAAATGTGAATATGTTGATCATATGTTCTATTTACCACAATGCACAGGTTCAACAAAAAACCAAAGAGGGGCATTCAGTACTTGCAGGAACAAGGCATGCTGGGAACCACGCCCGAAGATATCGCCCAATTTTTACATCAAGAGGAAAGGCTTGACTCTGTAAGTCATTGTTTACCTGCAATATTTTCCCTTACCATGTTTCTTCCATGTACTGTGGCCTAGATCCAATACATATTTACATTACAGCAGTATGCTGTAATAAAACTCTGTAGCTGCAGGGCTTTTCTGAAACATTTCTGAAAAACAAAGTAAAAAAAAAAAAAAAAAAAATTAAGATGCTCCAGACAAGTGTTGCCAAACTTCCACTTAGGGATGATTTGATCCTTCAGTGTGATGAATTGGCAACTCATTTGCTCGTTCCTCCAGCCTCAAAAGACTAGCAGTAATGGGTAAAGACAGCTCCTTATATCTGCCCTAAAATTAGGGCACTTCAGCAGAACAGCCCTCAGCCTCCTGAATACTTGAGATGTGTGTGGAATACTTTAATAGACGTTGCATTTCAATGATACTCAATGATTTCTCCAGTCTGCAGTGTGTGTCAGTGTGGCTTTAGAATATAGCATTGAGCGTGTGTTTTTGAGTTATAAAACATGATTTTTCTGCTATTTATTTCTCTACCTACACAATCAATATGTGACTCATTCGCTCTTCTGTTTCCAACCTGACAGATCCAGGTAGGAGAGTTTCTCGGAGACAACGATCGCATCAATAAAGAGGTTATGTATGCCTACGTCGACCAAATGGACTTCCAGGGCAAAGACTTCGTTCCAGCGCTGCGCACGTTCCTCGAGGGTTTCCGTCTGCCCGGAGAGGCCCAGAAAATCGATCGACTGATGGAGAAATTTGCTGCTAGATATTTAGAATGCAACCAAGGGTGAGTGCGCCGGTCCCCATCTGTTTCAACAGATTAACTTACACCTATAATTATGCCACAAACACTGCACTCAGTCGCTGTTTGTCTCTTTTATCTCTCTCCTTAGGCAAACACTCTTCGCCAGCGCAGACACGGCATACGTCCTCGCGTATTCAATCATCATGTTGACTACAGATCTACACAGTCCGCAGGTTAGTGCACCGAGTGCTGATTGTTCACTGAAATCTTCAGCGAATGCAGGATGCATTTTCTTTTCATTCCCAGGTCTATGAATGTTAATGTGAACGTCAGAGCTGGAAACGGCTGTTTGGCATTCAATTTTGATATGCGAGCGGAATAGCTAAATCTAGGGTGATGGATGTTTCTGAAATGCAACAGATAACAAGAGGAAGAACGTTACTGATCAGTTGTTTCCTTTATCTTGGCACAGGTGAAGAATAAAATGACGAAAGAGCAATACATCAAGATGAACCGAGGTATCAATGACAGTAAAGATTTACCAGAGGAGTATCTCTCAGCCATTTATGATGAAATCGCAGGGAAAAAAATATCTATGAAGGAGACAAAGGAATTACATATCAAGTCAAATAAGCAAAGTGAGTATTTGGCATACCGACAAACACGGTGACAATATCATAGAATCAAATAAACTTTTGAATCATGTGCATAGAAAAGCTATGAATGTATTTTTGCTTGATGGCAAAATTCCTCCAGCCATCATGGCAGTCCTTATAATTATTTTTCAATAATGACTTGTAGACTGTACATCAGTGGTTCCTCAACCAGGGGGCCGGGGCCCACTAGGTGGCCTTAACTAAATTGGGGGCATCCAGATGACTTGAATGTATTTAAAATACGATAAAACAAGCTAAAAATCTGGACATTTGGCTCTTTTTTTTATTTTTATTTTTTATATGAATGTAATTGAAATAATTATTAAATTAGTAATCAGTATAGTTATTTATAATTTGTATTATATGTTTCTTTTTTTTCTTTTTTTTTTTATAATTAACCAATAATTTATAATTAAAATAAAACAATTAAATAAATAACTTTTATATTAAAATACAAGCTATTGGACTTCAAAGCGAACAAATGAACATTTATGTTCTGCTGTCTCTAGAGATATAAGGAGTATTCTGATATTTTGAGGTGTGGTTTGTGTTAACTGATGGCGCTTTTACTACTGTCTCTGGATCAGGTGTGGCCAGTGAGAAGCAGAGGAGGCTTCTGTATAATGTTGAGATGGAGCAAATGGCAAAGACAGCCAAAGCTCTAATGGAGGCTGTGAGCCACGTTCAGGCCCCCTTCACCAGCGCCACCCACCTCGAGCACGTCAGACCAATGTTTAAGGTATTCTGTGCACATACACATACATGTTTAAGATCTGCATTCTGTTTGGATGCAAATACCCATCCCATATTTTCTTGATCTCTCATAGCTGGCCTGGACACCCTTTCTGGCTGCGTTCAGCGTGGGTCTGCAAGACTGTGATGACACTGAGGTGGCTTCTTTGTGTCTTGAGGGAATCCGCTGTGCTATCAGGATAGCATGCATCTTCAGCATTCAGGTAATTTCACACATTGCATTAACCGTGGAGAGGTCATTTACTAAAGCCGAGAAAGGCCTAGCATTTGCTTGCATTACTATTCAGTCTCTGTCTGAATAAGCCACTTTAAAAACTTTTGTCACCTTTGGCTAGAATGAACGACTGTTTAAAAGAATAGTTATTAGCCTTTGTGTCATTCCAAACCTTCTGTGGAACACAAAAAAAGATATTTTGAGGAATGTGCATGTTGCTGTTTTCCATACAATTACAATAAATGAAGATTAGAGCTGTAAAGCTTCAAAAAGAATGCAAAAACATTGTAAAAGTGGTCCATATGACTACATTCCAAGTCATATGGTAGCTTTCAGTAAGAAACAGACCAAACAGAAACCCTCCGAAAGGTTTTTGTTCTCTTTTGATTCGTTCCAGTTGGAGCGAGACGCGTACGTCCAGGCTCTGGCCCGCTTCACGTTGTTGACGGCCAGCTCGGGCATCACCGAGATGAAGCAGAAGAACATCGACACCATCAAGACACTCATTACAGTGGCTCACACGGATGGAAATTACCTAGGAAACTCCTGGCATGAGGTGAGCACTTGCCAAACCCAGCCCTTTGATTGGCCTGCATGTTTCCTATGCGCTGTGATCGGCAGATTTTGAGAGGTGTTATCATTCTCTCTGTGTGCACTGCAGATCCTGAAGTGCATTAGTCAGCTGGAGTTGGCCCAGCTCATTGGAACAGGAGTGAAGGCTCGGTACATATCAGGAACCGTACGGGGGAAGGAAGGCTTCATCACCAGCACCAAGGAACAGACGTCTGACGAGTACCTGGGCTTGGGTCAGTCAGTCACACTTCACACGAGCAGCAATCATCTCGTTATTACTGAAAATGTTTGTTTCAGAAAAAACACAGTTTAATAATTAAATGATTTTAAGAATTTAAGATATTAAATGATATGATGTGGATAAATTGAATACACATTTAAATTAAATTAATAGCTAAATGTTTAAAAATGAAAAGGATGCAGCATGGCAATAATTAAATTATTTTAAGATTATATTTATGTTGATAAATCCTTTATATGTTTAACATGTTTAAATGAATAGCTAGTTTTTGTACATTTGTCAGATTTTTTACACATTTGTCAGATTTTTTACACATTTGTCAGATTTTTTACAATTTAGTTTGTTTGGTCTGTAAAGTGAGTGTGATATTGAAAATGTTTGACAAAATATTGACTAAATTTAAAAAGACAAAAACTGTGACATTTAACACAAGCACCATCTGCATTGCAGCTTTTCCTTTTGCCATTGCATCATCAAAACGTTTTATCTAAAGCTTAACTATGATCCATTAAGATTGCTTTATCATAATCCAGTATAATTATCCAGCAGTGTGAAATTAAGTTTGCACTTGTATGAATAATCCAACTGTGCTTTTTCTCACAATAGGAGGGAACGTTGATCGCAAACAGATCGCAAGCATTCAGGAGTCTATCGGGGAGACCAGCTCACAAAGTGTGGTAGTCGCTGTGGACCGGTATGATGGTTATCATTTATTCTGATGAACCTCATAATGTAACAAACACTAATATGCTCCTGGAATGTTATTAACGCAAACATTCTTCACTGCAGGATATTCACAGGCTCCACCAGACTTGATGGAAATGCCATTGGTGTGTACAAGACTTCACATTTACATTTATGCATTTGGCAGACATGTTTATTTAAAGGGTTAGTTAAAATTATTTAAAACCCGTAAGACCTTTGTTCATCTTCGGAACACAAATTAAGATATTTTTGTTGAAATCCGATGGCTCAGAAAGGCCTCCATTGGCAGCAATGACATTTCCTCTCTCAAGATCAATAAAAGGTACTAAAGACGTTGTTAAAAAGTCCATCTCACTACAGTGGTTCTACAATAATTTTATGAAGCGACGAGAATTAGTTTTTGTGAGCAAAAAAATATATCAAAATAATGACTTCATTCAACAAGTTCTTGTCTTCCGTCTGGGCCTCTGTCGTGAACTCACGAAGCACCACGACGCATGTGCGAGAATATGATGTAGAGTCGGTGTTATGACAGAAATATGCAAGTCCTCCTTTTCGTTGAAATCTGCTGAAATATTAACGAAGACTGTTTGATGTACAGAACGATCAATGTAGAATTCAACAGCTTAGATACGGCGCGTCTTCCTCTGCTTGTAAACAAAGTTCCTCGCTTCCGGGTCATGTGTCATAACGGCGGCTCTACTTCATGTTCTCACGCATACGTTGTGGTGCTTCGTGAGTGAACAATGATGGTGGTGCTTCGTGAGCTTCATGAACAAAGGTCTTACAGTTGCCGAATGACATGAGGGTAAGTAATTAATGACAGAATTTTCAATTTTGGGTGAACTATCCCTTTAAGACTTGCATTACCGTTCAAAAGATTGTTTTTAATGTTTTTGAGAGAAGTCTCTTATGCTCACCAAGGCTGCATTTATTTGATCAAAAATACAGTAAAAATAGTAATATTGTGAAATATTATTACAATTTTAAAATGAAGGTTTTAGATTTCAATATACACTCACCTAAAGGATTATTAGGAGCACCTGTTCAATTTCTCATTAATGCAAATATCTATTCAACCAATCACATGGCAGTTGCTTCAATGCATTTAGGGGTGTGGTCCTGGTCAAGACAATCTCCTGAACTCCAAACTGAATGTCAGAATGGGAAAGAAAGGTGATTTAAGCAATTTTGAGCGTGGCATGGTTGTTGGTGCCAGACGGGCCGGTCTGAGTATTTCACAATCTGCTCAGTTACTGGGATTTTCACGCACAACCATTTCTAGGGTTTACAAAGAATGGTGTGAAAAGGGAAAAGCATCCAGTATGCGGCAGTCCTGTGGGCGAAAATGCCTTGATGATGCTAGAGGTCAGAGGAGAATGGGCCGACTGATTCAAGCTGATAGAAGAGCAACTTTGACTGAAATAACCACTCGTTACAACTGAGCAGTGTTGGGAGTAACGGCGTTTAAGTATAACGGCGTTACTAACGGCGTTAATTTTTCAGTAACGGAGTAATCTAATTAATTACTTTTCCCAATGTTGCAACGTTAGCGTTACTGAGAAAAAAAAATGCGGCGTTACTATAATTGAGCTCACTGAAGCGGTTTTCATCCGAACAGGCTCTCTGTCAGTCGGACCTGCAACGTGTGTGTGTGTGTGTGCGCGCGTGGTACATATAACTGATGATGATTGGTGGGTGGGAGACAAGGTTGAGGTTGATAGGTTGAGTCCACACACATACACACACACACCTATGACGCACAGTCGCACACGCATATGCACAGTCAGCGATGGCAAGTCCAACGACTTCAAAGGTAGCTTTCGCAAACTGGAAGTATAAGCGCTACTCTTCCCTCGTTGAGGTGAAAGGTAAGAATGTTTATGTGACGTGCAACTTATGCCCAGGAAGAAAGAGTCTCTCCACGTCGGTGGCCAGTAATTCTAATCTAATGAAGCCTCACATCATCACAGCCACAAAATGAGCGGCTAAAAACCCAGGTGATAACGTGAGCTCCACTACCAAAGGAGTAGTAAAGTACTGATAATATTTACACTATAGTTGGCCTACTGATAATATTTACAATATATTGAATTTGATAGGTGTCTCTCACATTGTCCCACAGCAACATTACAATAGTGTACATTAATGTACAATGTTTAGTGTCTAATTCATTCATTTAACATATTTAAATTGGGGGCATCCAAGTTATTTGACATATTTGAACTTTTGACAAAAAAAAGTAACGCAGTAATTACTTTCCCTAGTAATTAGTTACTTTTATAATGATGTAACTCAGTTACTAACTCAGTTACTATTTGTAAGAAGTAACTAGTAACTATAACTAATTACTTTTTTAAAGTAACGTGCCCAACACTGCAACTGAGATATGCAGCAAAGCATTTGTGAAGCCACAACACGCAAAACCTTGAGGCGGATGGGCTACAACAGCAGAAGACCCCACCGGGTACCACTCATCTCCACTGCAAATAGGAAAAAGAGGCTACAGTTTGCAAAAGCTCACCAAAATTGGACAGTTGAAGACTGGAAAAAACGTTGCCTGGTCTGATGAGTCTCGATTTCTGTTGAGACATTCAGATGGTAGAGTCAGAATTTGGCGTAAACAGAATGAGAACATGGATCCATCATGCCTTGTTACCACTGTGCAGGCTGGTGGTGGTGGTGTAATGGTGTGGGGGATGTTTTCTTGGCACACTTTACGCCCCTTAGTGCCAATTGGGCATCATTTAAATGCCACGGCCTACCTGAGCATTGTTTCTGACCATGTCCATCCCTTTATGACCACCATGTACCCATCCTCTGATGGCTACTTCCAGCAGGATAATGCACCATGTCACAAAGCGCGACTAATTTCAAATTGGTTTCTTGAACATGACAATGAGTTCACTGTACTAAAATGGACCCCACAGTCACCAGATCTCAACCCAATAGAGCATCTTTGGAATGTGGTGGAACGGGAGCTTCGTGCCCTGGATGTGTATCCCACAAATTTCCATCAACTGCAAGATGCTATCCTATCAATATGGGCCAACATTTCTAAAGAATGCTTTCAGCACCTTGTTGAATCAATGCCACGTAGACTTAAGGCAGTTCTGAAGGCGAAAAGGGGGTCAAACACAGTATTAGTATGGTGTTCCTAATAATCCTTTACGTGAGTGTATATTAAAATGTAATTTATTTCTATGTTGCAAAACTGAATTTTCAGCATCATTAGTCCAGTCCTCAGTGTCACATGATCCTTTAGAAATCCTTTAATATGCTGATTTTAGTGCTGAAGAAACATTTCTTATTATTATCAATGATGAAAAGGTTGTAATGAGAAATATATATTTTTAAGAATTGTTTCCTGAATTTAAGCATTTATTTGAAATTTAAATCTTTTGTAAGATTTTAAGTGTTTTTACTAAGGGTGTGACGAGACACTTAGCTCACGAGACACGAGATTGGGTTCACGAGAACGAGACAAGATTTTTGCACAGTATTTCTAAGAAATCCTCAATGACAAAATTAATGACTGGAAAAATAGTCTGCGGGAGCATTTTGAAATGTTTTAACTAATCATCTTGTAATGAATGTCATTTCAGTTTTACTTTCTGAGTATGAATTATCAAATGCATTGAAATACAACAATATACAAGCACTGTAACAAACAAACTCAACTGATTGGCTCTTCAGATCTTAATGTACATGAATTATGAGGCTGTATGTGACCTCCTAATTGAAGTCCTTGCCACAAATTGAACATAGTAACAAAAATAAAAGTTTTTTCTTAGTCTTATTAAATGCAAACCATAAGTGCAACCATAATCAAAGTACTCTCTCAATATTCAAAGTGCAAACAGAGACCAAAACAGAGAGCAGAGCTAAGTTATAACTACACAGCCCAGTCTAAGATAGCTTTGATATTGGGGGACAGGCTATTGTATGTAGCCTAATTTGCGTGCATCAGGGAGCTTGCTTTTACTTTCGCTTTCGATTCGCGATCGCACGTTCTCTGTGTATAGGGAGCGGCGGTGCTGAGCGTGCATTCTACAAGATAAGACATTTATCAGACACTTGGCTCTGTTGCGCATGAGTCCTCCGCCATTGTCCACTTCTGTCATTCAGTGAACTGTGATTCCTGCAGCTCAGATGCAGCCGCACACAGTGCAGAGCAGAAATTTAAAATAGTTTAAAATTGAAGCAGCCGTTAATCCAACTGAATTAAATGGTTTTTATTTCCATATAAAAGCAAAGTGGTAGTGGCGGATGTAATGTACATGTAGAGGTGGCATGTTCTATGCTAATTTCACCCTCACTTTATTGTCATGGCGATATCGTGAGACAGCTTTTCACTCGACGAGAAATCTCTTCACATTTTTATTTTGCGAGATCTCGTGGCACTTGTCAAACCCCTAGTTTTTACTGTCACTTCTGATCAATTTAATGAATCCTTGCTGAATTAAAGTATTAATTTCTAAAAAAAACTTTTGAACGGTAGTGTATATTGCATTCAAACTGTATTTTATCAGTATTTGTTTCTGGGATTCAAACCCATGACCTTAACGTTGCAAGCTCCACACTCCTTTCAGTTCTGAGAAGATTTAAGTGACACCTTGTTGTGTCTTGCAGTGGACTTTGTTCGATGGCTGTGTGCTGTATCGATGGATGAATTGGCTTCCCCTACACACCCTCGAATGTTCAGTCTGCAGAAGATCGTGGAGATATCGTACTACAACATGGGTCGTATCAGGCTGCAGTGGTCCAGGATATGGGAGGTTATAGGGGATCATTTCAATAAGGTGAGTTCAAAGCAGCCACCAAATCAACGCTGGAAGGAAATCGGTCCATGAAGAGTGTGTGTCTCGGTGGCTTTGTACGATATCAGAGAAATCTAATGACGCTTTTAAATTTCACTCTGCCTGCGGGAGGGCATATCTAATAGACTGAAGAAGAGTCGAAAATGAAAACACAGCACTCTCGTTGCTTTAATGTTCCCCGTCTCTTTCACTCTCTGTTTTGGCCCAGGTCGGCTGTAATCCCAATGAGGATGTTGCTATTTTCGCTGTGGACTCTTTGAGGCAGCTATCCATGAAATTTTTGGAGAAGGGGGAGTTGGCCAATTTCAGATTCCAGAAGGATTTCCTCAGGCCGTTTGAGCACATAATGAAAAAGAACAGGTGAGCGTGTCAATTTACACTGCAATTAAAGTGAAATATCACTTAATAACGCAGGTCAGACCTTCTTCATATATAGAGTGTCAGTTGAATAACCAAACAAATTGTAATGAATGCATGGTTTGACGTACAACTGTGCAAGTCTTGCCTTAAGAGAGGTTAGAGGCGCAAAGCTTGTTTTGAGCGTAGCTGTTTTTTTCTCTCAGGCGGATGTACTGCTTCTAAATGTCATCTTCTGAAGGGCTCTGTTCTGGATTCAGGAGACTGGAATGCCTTGCATCCACATATTTTTAAATATTCATGCCCAGTGCCTTGTTTACATATATAAAATGTTCTCCTTTTAAGTGTTGGTAAACAGTTTGGATCTTTCAGGAAATGTATTGTAGACATAAACAAAGGTTTGGTTTATTAATCTAGCTACATTACATTAGCCTGACAAGCCAGACCCACATCAAGATGTTGGGTCTGGGAACACACCATTGGCAGGGCTCAATCCAAAGGGCGAGATAAACGGTTGTCTTTCAAATTCCCTCTGCACGCAATAGGATAGCGCTACAACCAACCAGAGCAACGAAGAAGGTGAAGCGGAGCTAGTTGATAG